>VZRR01004102.1:819852-959731 GCA_013398015.1 Oreocharis arfaki | reverse complement strand
CCCACCCACCTCTCCGCTTCCCTACCTGCCTGCCTGCCTCTTCCACCCCCCCAGCCCCCCCGCCCAAAGATTCCCATTTCTCTAATGTTATCATTCATCAAAATGGCGTCGGTTTTCAGCATCTACCAGTCTTTTTATTTAATATCCACGCTGGGGCTGCACAGCCGTGACCCTACGGAGGCGAGGAGGGAGCACAAGGGGCTCCCGCAGCCTAGCTATCTCCCTCGCCCGTTTAAGGATGGGCGAAAATAAATGGCAGCTGGAAGGAGACGGCAAACGCTCTTCCCTCCTTCCACATCCTTGGGGTCGCAAGTTGAATTTCAGCCTTGCCGTGCGTTTTCCTCCTCCTTGGCCTCACTTCCATTGTCAGCGCGTACACGGCGTGTGTTTGCCGTGCCGAGCCGGGGGAGAGGGCTGGCTGGTGGCGGGGGGAGTCGCCCCTCGGCTGCGGGGACTCGCTAGTTAACATCCTGCTGTTCCTGGAGGAGATGAGTTATAACGGGACCAGCATCTCCTTTATCCGTTTGCACTGGAGTCGTCATAACAATGCACCGAGGCAGAGGTGAATTTATTTGCCCAATGTTGAGAGCAGCGGTCTGACTATACATAGTGCATGGTTCCCCAGCTATGGTAGTACGGGTGGTCACCACTGTCACACACGGGCACTTACTGAGACGTTTTTTAGTCTCACGGAAGAGAAGTAAGGTGAACTCAGATAATTTCTTCTGCTTAGGGATAAAACAAACAAACAACTTTATGAAAGAGGTTTCGTGCTGTTTTGATATCCCTGCCAATGGGACGCTGCCATAATTGCTGGGGAGAGCACAAGTCTGGGGAGCCAGTGTACCCCTATTGCCTTGCACTTCTTCAGAGACAGTTAGGGAAAGGTCCTCAGACTTCACTGTAGCTGGATTTAGCAGTGGCATGAGGGCACTGAAAATTTTGCAGTTTCCAAATCGTACTGGAATCCTTTTTTCTTTCTTCCTTCCATTCATTCTATATATATTTTTCCTGTTTTGATGGCATGCTTTAGTGCTAGTGATGGGTAGAGGACTGGCGTTGTCTATCTCGTCACCTTTTAAGTGTATTTAAAATAAGTGACTTAGGCTTTTGATCAATTAGGAAAAATTCTTCTTAGTGTCCTTTAATTAATGAGCTTAAAAGAGATCATTGTCGCTTAAGAAGTGCTGAAGGAATACACCAGGATTACTTAGGCAAGTGATTCCATCTGCACCATGTTGAGTTGTTTTCTTGGCAGTGGCTGAAATGCTTGGAATAAAACCCCACATTTTGGGTGGGTTATTTGGTAGCAGAGTAGTCGTTTTGCTCACTTAAGAAGAATGCAAGCAATAGCTAATTGCTGTTCTCATGTATTTGCTAATGACAAACAAATAACCCATTAGAATTTACAATTCATTCTTTCTTGGTTTTGTCATTTCTTTTGCAGTATTTCCAAGCAAGGTTGTAGTTGTCACTAACCACGTTTTCATGCAGGGCTTTAGTTTTTTTTCAGGGGTCTGATCGTTTCTGCATGCTGTGGTTACCATTGGAAAAAAAAATCTACCTTTGAAATGTAATTTCGGTTTTATTCTCATTCTTTTACTGAATTAAGGAACCTCTGTAGGTTCTTAGAATGAATGGAGATACTTTGAACTGTCAAAGGCATAGTCTAAACATGTCTTGTATAATGACGCAACTGGTTAGATGTAAATGCATGAATTAGTGGAGGAGTTTAAAGATGTAACCTTTTGTTTATTTGTGGGTCTGGGGAGGAAAATGACAACTTATAAGCGATATTAACCATGCATATCTCAATTTTTCAGAGGATGGCCAGTATTTTCTAAAGGTCCTCATACCTAGTTATGCTGCTGGATCTATAATTGGGAAGGGAGGACAGACTATTGTTCAGTTGCAGAAAGAGACTGGGGCCACCATCAAGCTGTCTAAATCCAAAGATTTTTACCCAGGTAGGTGCAAAAATTAGCTAATTCTTTATTTTTAAATTCCCAGGCATGTATGCACATATCAGTATGTTTCATATGTTGATGATTAAGCTCCCAGTGCAGCAGGAAGCATTATGTCTCAGAAAAGTATGTTACAAAGTGCAAGAGTGAATACAAAGATTCTGTCTGTTTTGATGTATGGAATGGACTGAACTGGACACTAACTGCTTGAAATAAGTTTAAAAACATTTACAATATTTCTACAAAAGATTATTTTCATTAACTTTGATTGCTTTATTTTTTATTAAAAAAATATTTAGTGTTAAGGAACCACTGTGACAGGTGGTGTGAAGATAATTGTTCGTTTGAAGTTTCCAGACATTGTAATGACAATTAAGCTAGGATGGGTAAAAATGAGAGACTGCCTCTTAAAGAATAGGCCATTTACTTTAAATCCATTATGTACCTTCTTTCTGCTTCACTGCTTTGTTCATTGGCTCTGGAGTGAAGTAAAGAGGAGAAGTGCTGCTCTTTAGATATTCTTTATGTTATGTTTATCATGATGGTGGAAGAAAACTCTATTATAAAACTGAAATACTTTGGATGAATAAAAGAATTAGCATTTTATGTTATCTGTATTCATGCACAGGAGAAGTTTTTAATATTTGAGTGTAACAGTAATAAATACCTGAATTAGCATTCCTTCTTTGTAAGATTTCTGAAGAGAGAGTCTTATATAATGATAGACAAGATTTTAGCTTATGCAGTTGAATAATTGGGTTTTTTTTGCCTAAAGAATGAATGAATTAGCATTCTGTAATTGAACTTTGCTCCAGAGGACTTCTTAAAAACTGATGCAAAATAACATAGCTGACACTTTTGTGTTTTGATTTTTTTATTTTGAAGAGTAACTGGTGATTTAGAATTGAGTTGACAAGCTCTTCTTGGCTTTTTTCTTTTGGAAAAATAAGAGCTGCTTTGCATTTCATCTATTTTAACAAGATGACTGAATTCTGCGAAATAGCAAAGACAGTTGGTATGGATGTAAACAGAACACTAACACTGGAGCATTCAGCTTTCCTGTCCTCTAACTTTACTGTCAGGCAGAAGTGGATAACTTTTTATTAACAGAGATATTGTGGTCTGTTTACAAATATGATTGTTGATGTGGAAATTCTAATGCACCTGTTGTATGTCTCCTTAATGAATGTAGTTTATAGTACATAAATGTCAGAGGTTGAAGTGATGCATGTAGATCTTTTTTTCCTGTTGAATGTCACAGCTTATGATCTGGTGTTTGTTGCTTTTGAGGCTTTTTTCTTTTTTACTTTTTTTAGAAAGCTAGGAAAAACATGATCCTTTATTCTGAAAGGTATGTTAGGGTGAAAAAAAATCAATGTAGAATTGTGAAAACTCTTGGAAGGAATAAAAGCATTCTAAAGAGCCTGATTGCAGAATTAATAGCATAATCTGGGTAAAGAGCTGCAATAGTAAATTAAATTCACTGTCAATAGATGAAAATGAAATAGATTTTCTGCATTATACATGAGGGGTTATCAGATATGCAAGGATGTTACAGAAAATTGGTGTTTATGAAGAATATTCCAAATACCAAATTACGAGCCTTTTCATTTTACTACAGTTTATTTACACTCCCTTGGAAAGGACGCTCCAAAGATTAGATCTTTTGTTGAGTGCTCTAGTATAGTTCCTCTGTTTTCTGATTAAATCAGAATTACTTTTTTTGTTGTATAGGAAATTGTAAAGATGCAGCAGTAGTAGCAGAAGAACCTTTAAAAAATAAAAAATCACAAGCTAGAATGACGTGATAGAAACATTTGCGACATAAACATATTCTCCCTTAAAATCAGCAGCAATAATATAAATAACTAGGGCAGGGAAGCTCAAGCATTTTTACAGTAACAGGTGCAAATGAAGTTCCAGTTCGACTTTATACAGTCTGCCTTGAATTTGCAGCCACGCTGTGTCGTATGGAAAGTGAGTGTTTTAAGGAAGTTGGTGACTGATAACCTGCTAAAGCATGGAACAGGGATGGGAAATGGATTCCAGTGTGGCCAGCTCTTGTTAGTATTTCTGTTTGCATCTGACCACCAGCCCGTGGAATTTTCAGAGGTCCTGTCATTCCTTGAGCTGATGGCTTTTGGGTTTCTTCCAGACTCTCTTGCTCATTTGACATTAGGGAATACAAACCTTGTGAAAGAGCTAAGATAAAGTTATGGTTTATTTTTCTTATGGAGTTTTTTAAACAATTACTGTTTTCCTAATAGATGTTACTTAGTCCTTACCTCTGATGCTTGTGACTACAAATATTTTTAATGTATATTTCGCTGTGGAATGTTCTGTCGTCGAAACTTCTATGAAAATTTTCTATATTTCCAAAAAGTTTTGGAAAAGTGAGTAAGTTCCTGTTTGGAAAGGAGGAAGGTGCTTGTAATACAGAAGTTACGAGTAGTTCGTGTGATCTAATAGTGTTTTTTTCTTTTCCCTCTGTGATATAGGACTTCAGTATGCAGACTGATTTCTGTTGGAATTATTTTTGTTCATCAAAAGGTGACATAATTACTGAAGAATTATATGGCAGCTCTAATTACAAGAAATTGAAGGAAAAAACAACTTTGCATTGAACATTTTAGTTTACAAGATAGGAAGCAGTGTTATAAATACGTTACTGTCCACTACAGTTTTATTTTTGAGTGCACAATTTATTGTTTTCTTTCAGGTTACCCGCTGACTTTTTCTTGTCTGGACTCCTGCAATTTGACTTTGGATATTGTGCCTAGATTACCCCTGATTCTTTTCTGTTCAGGCTTGTCCCCCAAGATTAGCAGAAATAAAATTAAAATGGCAAAATATGCCCTACTTTTAAACTAAATGGTGCTGATCCTTCTGCATAGAACGTACAGTGTGTATTGACTAGTAGGTTTTAGTTCAAAAATTAAATACAGATTCAGCCAACTTGATAAAGAAAGTGGCTATTCTTTGAAGCTATTATAATGTATGGTTTTTTGAATAATATAAGAAGGATTATTTCTGTTGTATGAAGTTGTCGTTGCTTATGTGTTTCTCATTCTGAATTATAGTGAGCACCGGACTCAAACCTACTCAGGCCATGTATATTTTTCCTTTGCGAGAGCTGCCGTACGCTCTCTCTCTCTTTCTCTCTCGTGCACGCACTCACTCTCTCCCTCTCCCTCCCTCTCTCTGCATTCCCGTCCCAGTCTCTCACATATGCACACACATGCACGAAATTGTGTTGCATCACATCATGTTGTTTATCTTGCAACAGGATCTTGCCTGGTCTGAACTTGGTGCTTGAGTGAATTTGAGCTTGGTCAGTGTTTTTCAGTTTATTGGAATATGATGTCATTGGTGTACTTAAATCAGATCATATCAAGAGCAGAGATTAATAAAAGCATAATTAAATGGGGATAAGGTTTTACTGGTTTTAGCAATATGTTAGATGTGTTGTTCTTATAGCAGATTTCTAATCAGTAGTGATCTAAACATTTGGAGAATATAAAAGGTGGGAGTTTTCTCTCCCATCTCATGTAGAGAGAGTATGAAGTATTGTGTGGCTATTTTGTGCTTTTACCAAGGGACTTGCATTTTTAGATGTTTTGTGTTTAAATATCAGGGTTTTTTTGATCATTCATGTTTTATGGGAGATAGTCTAGCTAGCCTTTGTGCCAATGCCTTTCTGAAAGGTCTCTTATTCTGAGTCTTAGACTTTCAAAAACATTGTTTACAGGAATTTATAATTAATAATCTTATAGCATCGTTACTCCTATAAAATGCTGGGAAGGAGGAAGGTATAATATATCAAACTTGGCTCTCCATTATTATTTCCTTTATAGAAATAGGGTTTCCCATGTTAATCTATAACTCTTAAAAATAACAAAATCTAGTAAGGAAAGGTATGTTTTATAAATCAACACTTAAAATAATGTTGAAGTGAAATACTGCTCTTTCAGCTGTGGAAAAGAAAAGAGTAATGGAGTTAGAAGCGAGAATGGCTTTAGTTATTAGCTGTTTGTTGTCCTGCTTCCTTGAAGGGGTTTGTCATACATCGATAAATGCATCTCATTTTTTTGCTTGATGATCCTATTTTTTTTCCTGAATTGTTGACATTAGCTAATTAGAGACTACACAAGCATATATCTAAGATTTTCAGATTCTGTTGTAAACATTTACCTATATGAGTAACTTCAGGGATAATGAGACTGAGGAAATTACTAAATAGTGAGTAGAGATTTCAGAGGTGGAAACTAGAGCTGTATAGATTTTTTTAAGTAATCACTAATCTTTGTAGTAGTTAAAAAAAAAAAAAAAAAAGAGACCAACCACCAAAAACTCCCAAGTGTTGATTGCCAGCTGTTCAGAGAGATAATTCTCAGTTGGACAGTTGTCTGTTGCCTGGTTACTGAAACAGAATAAAAAAGGTTAGCTTGTTAGCCAGCAGATCTGTAGTGTTTTGCATTTAAAAGGAAGCTGAAACAAAATATGTAACTTAGTAGGATCTTGAGATTGTTACATATCTAACTTGTCCTTTGTACTATCACTTAGCAGCGTCTCATTTGGCAGGCTTCAAGAAATTTTGAGAAGTTAAAGTAGAAATTTGGCACTGGTATTTTTTTCTACCTGTAGGGACTTACTCATGTTAATGAGTGAATCAACTTTGACATAATAAATGGCTTTGGTTTGCAGGAAAGTGCTGTGTCTTTGTCTCGTATAGAAAGGTTTATAACAATTTCTGACAGATTTGGAATGGTTAGTCTAACTTTAATAAATGACATGGGCTAACAACTAACTTTGTTGTCAAAATAAAGAACATAGTGAGGACAGCTGTTTTGACAGGGAAATGACATATTTTAACTTTTCAACATTTTCATTGTGTTTGTTTTTACCTAGGTTTCAATATAATGGAAAACCAAAGTATTTTCAGTAGATTAGAAAGCTTGTGCAGATCGGCGTGCGTCTAGTAATAGCATTGTTTTTTGATAAAACTGGGATTTCTGTAAAGCAATTATTCATTTAAAAAAAACCCCAAAACTTAAGTTTTCCCCTTTCATGAAGTTTAAAATTTCCATACAATAATACAATAGTTTTTTGTAGATAGATCCAAGTTTTAATGGATTCTTGATAGAGAATAGGTGTTGGAGCTAATATTTAAAAAATATGAACAGGGAATGTCTGAATCTCTTGTTTTCCTCTTCTCCCTTGTGCAGTAAACAAAACACGTGCTTGCTTTTCTTAATGGATGAAACCTGTAACAAGCAATATCTTTTTCAAATACTCTTTGATCTTGTTTGTTCTTTAATTAATTTCATTAGCTTAGATATTGTCCTCAGTAGTTGACTGGAGAATTTATTTTGTCAGGGATCAGTAGCTTTTTGGCCAGGGAAGAAAACCATGGATTTAGTGAATTTTTCAGACTGGCCTCTGGAAATGGAGCATAGAGTGGTTGGGGAAGAGGCTTGCACCTTATTGCTATCACATTTCTTTGGGCACAGTTCTCCCATGAAGTTAAGCAGCAACTATAAAGATTTGACTGGCAAACATCTTGGGAACTCATTGTTGCATCTTGCTGCAGTACAGTCAGCTTTCCAGTCCATCTTGGAGTTTAGTTTGTTTCTTAACATTGATCAGTAGGCCAGTGGGAGTTAATGACTTGGTGAGGAGTATCGTAATTGTCAGTTGTCCAGTGTCGGAATGCTGCAGGTAATTGGGCTGGACTGGTGAGAGCTGTGGCCGTGTGCTTCTCACGTTGCACTGCAGCTGCTGTTGATCTTAATTAATCTGACCCTCAGAGGCTGCAGTGTCATGGTATAAAGCACAATACATATTAGAAATTGGAAGGCTGCTTTTCTGACTTGTACTGATGGCCGTGTTTTCTAGGTAGGCCTTTTGGTTTTTCTAATTGGATTTGTTTAACACTAGCATCAAATACTTAATGCACTTCAATCTAAAGCTGTAATATTTATTTCCTGTTTATCAAATCTATCTGTTGAGTAATGAAGCTGATGCATGTGTTTTTGAGATGTCATGGTTGTGATGGATTTAGCAAAAATATTTGTGCTTATTCTAACAACAACTATTGGCTGTAAAGGAAAAGAATTATCCTGTGTCTGGTATGAATTTCTGGAGCAGTGTAGTATGTTCTGTAGTGGGAATGCTTGGTACTTGTTTTATTCAGCCCAGTCTTGTGGTTCTTTTGAGGGTTTCTAGTAGCATGGAAACATGGAAAGTTGGAATTTGGTGTGTGGCAAGTGGAATCAGTTAGTGTGCTGTGCATGTGCAAGGTTATTAATTTACTCTAGATCTATGACTGTCTTTATTCTGACTGCATGACATAGCTTTAGGAAAATATCAGGTTCCTTACATTCACCCTGGTATTCAGGGCCATTTTCCTTCCCCCAAAGGAAATATCGAACTATACTTTAACCTAGAGATCTTGTAAGTGCTACAGTACAGATTTGTGTGGCCCTATTCCATCCTATTTTTGTTTTGATATCCGGAGCTTCTCCATCCCACCTTGTGATTATTCATGGCATTATAAAGATTGACTACGTTGCTTGTATTTTGATTAAAAATAGAGAAAGGATTGTCAGAATACTCTGCTTTAAATTTTCCCTGTATTTGATAGGCACATTAAATATTTTAATACATAAAAATCAAAGTATCTAAATTCCTATCCACCCATATGAACTTGTTTTCATTTTAGCCTATTGGTCATTAATTATGGTTGAATCTTACTGGAGTTTACTTAATAATAGGTGTGCTGTTCTTGATAATAGCCAAGCATTGCAATTCCTTTGCAAGATCTTAACTGATCTGATTGAAATGTCAGTTTAAGGCATTCTTTGGAGACACATCTATGGAAGTCAGCTCCCAGAAGTACGATGCTAGCATGCTTTTGTAGCCTTTGAGTATGAATTTATCACTCTTTGCTTGAGCTAGTGATTGTTCTTCTTGACTTCTGAATTGCAGTAAATTTTGTCAGGTTCAAGTGTTCTGCATAATTGATGGACAAAATTAAGTCTCCTTTGTGAAAGACTGGATAACATAGGTTGATGTAGGTGATGTAAATTACTAGCTGTGTGACCAGATAGCACTTGAAAGAACAGTATATTAGGTAACAGGTTTAAAGTTAAACGTTGGTGGTATGATTGACCTGGGGTCACATGCCTTGTAAGTGAGAGATACTCTTGCCAACTTATATATATGAAAATGTAACATTAGCATTTGTTGGATATAAAGAAGCATGAATCTTGGACAAAATTTCGTATTTACCTGGTCTTGTAGGTTTTGATTTTGAAAAGACTAAACATCTGTTTTTCATCGTTGATCTCTCACTGCATCCTGCAGGGCCTGTCATCTCAGCATTGACAGGATCAGATGAAAAATACAATCGATGTGTTGACATTTTTTTGAGAATCACTCAGGTAAGATTACTTGTTATACAGAACTACAGTGAAATTCATGGCTGCTGCTAATGTTTCACCAGTTGGAGCCTTTGCATTCTCAATCATTAATTAAATTAGATTCCGAGGTTCTCTGCATGTTCCCTTGTTTCTATTTTAAAAGCACTTTTTGTGCCTTGCTCAGTGCCATTTAACTCTCTTGTAATTTCCCACATAAAGAGCTTCACACATTTGTACTATTTTCCCCCACTTCATAGAGTGGCACCTGTTTGCTTGAATCAAGAACCATAGTGCACACCTCCAAAGCTCTTGGAAGATTTGTATGTATTTTTTTATTCTCAGGTAGTGACTTCAGTCCTATTTAGATTCATCATTGGCAATATGGGGAAGAAAATTCTCTGTAGAGAACCAGATAATCAGGTGCAGCAGCAATTTATCATCTTCCTAGTGTGTTCTAAATTCTGGATTTGAAATTGTACCTGAAAAATTACAAGTATTTAACTGAATGTACAATGGTGGAGTTATTGTTTTTATAACAGGAGTTACTGAAAATATTTATGTTAGGTCATGCACTGGAAAAGTAGGAAATGGCATGTGTCCATTCATTTGGCTTTGTTGAGCATCCAGTGTTCTTATGAAATTAAAACAATTATCAGAGTGTATTCCGAAAGAGTTGGGCTGTGAAATGTCATGGCTGTGAGGGAAGGGGGAGGAAAGACCAGCTGGGCCATACGCCAGTGTTGGAGTTTGATCTAACAATGGTTTACATTTTGTCCCCATCTGTAATCTGGTGTTAGGAAATGCCAGAGTGCAGGTAGGGTAGTGTATAGTACAAGTAGTAGCAGCAGCAATTCAGGTCCTGCCGCAGATACTGTTTTGGCAGCAGTATTGAGCTGGAGTTATAGAATATTTATGTTTTATTGTAATCTGGCAGTCTACCAACAATTTTTCTGAGGAACACACACACAAAAAAAGGGGAATAGGTGGCTTTTTAGTGGAGTTTTGACCTGGATTTGAAGAAAACTTCTGTGGAACAAGAGAGGGTCTTCCAGCATTCTGTCTGTGCTGATTTTTCAAAGGTCTGCAATGAAACGCTGCTACTGGATGCCTTAAAGCTTTATAAAAATGATTTGTTGCAAGTGTTAGATGTAGAACATGTATGGGGTTTGTTTCCTGCCTTGCATGTGTGTGCACACTTCCTTCTTTGTATGTCTTCTACTTACGTTATTAGGTGAACACTTGGCGACTCTGTCAATCTAAAGTAAAATTTGTATTTCCCAGGAAGTCCCTGTAACTATATAATTTCCTAACTTCTGATTCTTTTACTGTACACTGCAGTACGCCAAAGTCTGCCAGTTTTTTGTTGAGATTAGTCTTCATCAAACAGCATATTTTCAGCATAGCAAAATGCTCCAAAAAAAAAAAAAAAAAAAAGAAAAAGGAAGTGTTAATTTTACAAAGATTTTTTGTTTAGGGATATATGGTTTTGTAGGTTTTTTTTGTGTTGGTGATGCCAAGTGCTCATCTAGTATTTGCACTACTTTTAACAACAATAAAATACGTACTTTATAATTTTATAAGATTTTTAAGTTCTGTATGGATCTACATCTGTGACTAGCTGTTCTAGTAAGTGCCAACATGATGTATTATGAATGAACTATTAATGAATAATTTTTTTTGATTTTTTTGATTTATTGATTCATAGCTAGCAAGATGGTTCTTTCCCTCATTAGTTAGGATTTAGAAGGAAAAAAATGGTTCCTCTGATTTTAAATCAGAGTGTTAAAAAATATTTGAGTGTATGTAGAAATACATGTAATTGCTAGTCTCAGAACTTTAGTCTTGCATGCTCTTGGTGGTAGAAAATCAATTAAATGGGCAGCTGTGTTTGTCCCATTAGGTATCCTGTAACTTTGGAATACAACCCCCCCTCAGTTTATGCAAACATTTTATACCCTCTAGTTCAGGAGACATAAAATGGATAGTGGTAACAAGGTCAGTGTTTGAATTAAGCAAGATACTTGTAACCAGTTTATTTTTATTTCAGATTTTTTAATGGTACTTTGTTGATTAGTAACAACAAGATTCTATATTATCTTTTCTACCAGCTCTTTTATTTGATAGTAACTACTAGTTGAAAGAATGTTAGTTGTGATGTTCAGAAGTACTGCAGTTCTGTCCTTCACACTTTATTAGCTTAGTACTTTCTGATTTCATTGGTGCAGACATAAGGACGCAAAATTTCGTCATCCATAATTTTAAAATAAGTACTGTGGTATTTCCCTTTTCCAACACACATGAATATGCTCAGGATGAGGAAAAAGATGCTTCTCTTTATTCACTTTGTCCTTTTTTCAATGGAATCATATGGTGTGTAAAGGACTACCATGTGTTCTATGTTGACTGGTCCAGGAACTTGTGAAGTTTCATCTCGTGCAAAATTCTTTGTAAATGTTTTCTTTGGTAAAGAAGTCCTTGCTTGTAAATTTTGACAGTGTTGTATTGGTTGCCTGAAGATTTTTGTTTTTTATTGTTAAGAATTTTGCTTTTTACTAGGTTGGCTAGTTCTGATTTGGTTGCCTTGTTTCTCCCAGTACAAAATTTCAGAAGTGATTACAACAATTTGCTAAGAGTTGCAGTATTTCACCTGCATGTAAGACTTGATGAACTTTTCCTTAAAAATATGAATATACTTACATGGGCTCATAAGATAATGCAAGGATTTTTTTTCTGTGAAATAATGCATAGGAGTTCAGAATGGGTGATCTTAATGCCTTTGGTACTTATGAGCATGGAATTGTCTTAATTTGAATGAGTTTTCCCTGTTAAGGATTCTAAGAAAGCATACAGTCGTTTTGGTGTAATTTAGTGTATATTTGTAGGACTGGTTTTGTGTTACAAGGTTTTCATGTTGCAAGGTATGCTTACTTGGGAGGCGCAGATAAGCTGATGCTGGCCGTCTGATATTTAAGTCAAGTGTGCTTAAAACTACAAGTATTTCAGGAACTAATATGAATTTCATATTTTTAGGATGACCTACTTCAGTAGATCTAGAAAGAGGTGTGATGTTGCAATGCTGATTTAGAGGAAATAGTGCTATTAGTGATTATCTGCTGAATTGTGATGCAGTTTGGCAAACCAAGGGAGAATGATGGCATACTTTGTGAAGCAATGCCAGTTTGAAAAGAAACAAGTGTATCCATAGGTATTCTAGAATCCTTATAGGTAAGTCTCTATGTAGCAGGAAAGGCCAGCATACCTCAGAAAATTTGAGAAACTTTATCACTCCATATTGAATAATTTTTAAAGTTTCACTCTGCTTTGAGAAGATTTTGTTGTGTTAATCCCATTAGAGTACAGTAGTTTTCACATAGAATTGGCATGCTGGTTTCTAAGGGGATTATCATTTCCCCCATTTCTTTCTCCTTTGCTCAAAAGCAAAAGATGGTTTTCATATTGGATACCAGCGTAGGTGTTTCTGCTAGGTAGGAATAACTCGTGTTGCCTGCTTCAAAATGTGGGATGTCCCCAATGTTTTCCCTCTTCCATTGGGGAAGTTGAGGAATCTTGCTGGATAGGCCATGTTAGAGTGCTGAAGATAAAAATATATATTTAATCCAAAAAATACTATTTGTATGCTGCTTATTTGGGGAAGTCAGTGATTGTCTGAGAAAGTATCTAATTTCAATTTTTGGTCTTTGAGTTAGTTTTAGAGCTCCAAGTTTTCCCGCTACAAATCTTTTGAAATCGGAATCTCAGTTGTAATTCAGCATGTCTAAGTCCTGAAAAATTAGTAATTTATTTCATAAGCATTTTAACGTGAATCCTTTTTACTTCTGCTTTTATACTAGCTCTTCAGAATAGGAATTCCACCTTTAAAACCATCACTCATGAATTCAGATAAGTAAAACTTCCAGTTTTTAGGTAGGGTGAAGATATTTGCATGCAATCAGAACCTGATGAATTGTTTCCCATTCTTTGTTTTGCTTGAGGTCAAATATTCCCCTAGAGGTGAGCATTTCTCCAGTTCTCCAGGTACAGTTCTTCCATCTTTCCACTGCTGATATTCTATTACCTTAAGAAAAAAGAAAATAAAATTTTTTCATGTCTCTTAAGAATGAGGACTGAAAATTATGATTTCTTTCCTATTTGCCACTGCCTCCCACAAGAGTAAGTGGAAACACTTGTAAAAAGGCAGTAATAATATCAGCAGTTTCTCTATACAAACATTAATTTCAGGTAAGTACTGAATTTATGCAAGGTGGAATACACCTCCAATCTATGTAGCCCTGAAGTAGTGTGTTTAAACATAGGCATAGATTATTAGACGTATATTAAAAAATTTCTAGTTTCGGTTTTTTGTTGAAAGACTTCTGTCATTCTAGGGGTTTTCCTTTTTCTAGCAAAACAATGTTTGTTGTTTTGGGTTTTGTTTTTTGTTTTTGTTTTTTTGGGTTTTTTTTGTTTTGTTTTTTTTTTTTTTAATTTCCCTGGTGCTCATTTTTGGTAGTTAAGATTTGCTGCTGCCTTTTCCCCTGAGAAGAGTTGTGTTTTCTAGGCTTGTAAACAATTGTAACTGAACTTTTCTCAGCTGGCTAGAGGTGTTTGAATCTGTATTTGGAGATGTCTTTCTTCCTACATGCAATTTTATTATAGTCAAGTAAATGATGCGCACGGGAATAATGCATGTGCTCAGGTAAGGATAATGGAGGGTGCCTTTTCAATTGTAAATAGATATTTATCAAAAATAGGTATATTATACAGATTGCCATTATGAAATTGCCGGATATACGTGTTCTCCCCTTTTGGGGTAAGAGTTTTGTTGTATTTTCTTTTAGTTCATGGTCCCTTTGCAAGAAACACTACATGGCTTTAAAACTTCCTTTTAAATTCTAATGCAGATATGTAAGCCTTTACTAATGCCAAAAGTAGAACAAGTGATAAAAACTTGGTGTATATAGTCAATAATTATTTGGAATTGCCTTATTCTTTGCTTTAAAATGGCCTGATTTTCTGATCTTTATGTGTAGATTGGCTTTTTAATATATTAGTAAATCTGTTCAGTAATTCCATATAGGAAAATACTGGCTTTATGCTAATGTGTGCTGGTCTTGCTAAAAGGTCCATTTTAAAAGAGAAGTGTTAGGTCTAATCCAGATTCAGGCACAAATCCTCTTCAAACTAAACATTTTCTAAAATCTCCTTCCATTTGCAAATAATTGGTCTTGCTACAAGTACTAATTTTTTGTCTTTTGTTTTGATGTACTTGTTTGATTTAAGTTTTGAAAGGTATAAATCAAAATTTATGAAGACATGTGGAACTGACTGAAATATCAAAAAATTATCTAAACAATTAGGGGGAAGGATTCTGTAAAGTTATAATGTAAAATACTAAAAGGCACAGGAAAACTTTCTAAAAATAATCTCTAAGGATATATTTGCATTTTGGCTTAAAAATAGTAATCATGAAGTCAAATTGTTCTATTTTTGGCTATTATTACATAAAATGTTTTGACTCATCTTTTAGAAGGATAATTTGGACCTTTTATTGGGGGAAGACTTGAATTATGTATGGAAGAAATTGAGTCTTTTTACCTTTCTGCTTTTCATTAAGAAAATTTTAAATTCTTTGGGTTTTCCTATATTCTGGCTAGTACAGTTGTTTACACAAGTCTTTATTCTTTTAAAATTATTGTCCTTATTTGTTTATTGAAAATAGAAACCTAAAAAATATATTGCTGTTCAGATTCTAATGCCTTTCAAATTACTTCAGAAAAAAATTAAAAATTATTTTTGCATGTATTTAAGTTTGAGATTAATACAAACCCTTTGTAAAGGTAATTGCAGGTTCAAGGACTTCTGCTCATTTCAAACTGGAAAAATATGGGGAGGAACTTTTAATTAAATTCTTGTATGTATAATTACTCTCGTGTTTATAATGTAGTCTGTGTTTTTTAGAGTAAGACAGTATGTTCAAATGTGTCCTGGTATTATCTGCTCTCTGTTGAAATTATCAAACACACCACCTACAATTTGTGAGAACTAATGGAGACAGTGGAAAATGCATTTGATGACTGAGCAGTATATCTTTATTTTTTACTCTTGCACAAGAAACCGAAGTATTTGGAATGGCTGCTACATAGTTATTTGTCTATTAAGGTGTTAGTTGTTAGCACATTTTGATTTTTATTGTCTAAAAATACATGGTCCTGTTTGAGTTGGAGAAGGGGAGATTAAGATTATGTAACGTTTCATGGTAATTTTGTGTGAGCTCTTTGCTTATTTGCGCAAAGAAACATTAAAAAAAAAAATCCTTCTGAACAGCTGAAGTGACATGAAGCACCAGCTGGGGAATCTGAAATCAAATATTTTAGGGCATGATTTGTACTAAACTGCAATTAGAATGTATGATTCTGCACTAGCAATTGCTCCAAGTGGGGTCAAATTGCACATAAAGAAGGAGCACAAGTGATGTCTGTCTTGGCTGCAACTGATGTCTGTACACGTGCTATTTCACAGTATTATTCACTTGCAAAACTGGGAGAATGACTGACTTGATTGTTTGGTTTTTGTCAGTTAAGACGTAGTGTGTCAATAGGTGAATTAAAGACTTGAAGAAAAAAATTAAAAATACCATTTTTGAGAAACATATTCTTATTAAAATTAAGTTTACACCCAAATATTTTAATAATAGGAAAATTAAGAGCATTTTTAAAACATCGAAGACTTGTTCCAATGTATTTTTTTTCTCTTTTTAATTTTTTTTAAAACTTGTCCATGGTAAAATTGCAATATTGACCTACTGGCTTATAATAAGATAGCATTTTCTGTTTTCAGATAAAACTGCATTTTGACACATTGTTTAAAAACTAGAAGAGCTCTGCATATGAAAACACAAACTGTGATAATTAGATAGTATGCCATATGTGGTAGTTTAAGTTGGCATATATCTCAAATGGCATGTTTAATGTACTGTATTATTGGAATTAGTAATTTTACAGCTGAGAGCTGTTAGTTCTGTTATACTCATTCCCTCTCATAAACCTGTAGGTAATGATAACAGATTTTTTTTTTTTTGCAAAAGCCTGTTTCTGATAAATTAAAACAGCTGTAAGCTGCTGTATTTTTAATGGAATCTTTGGCTAGTGTATGTTCCTCCTGATATTTTAGGTGTTTCTAACTACTTCAGAATTCTATGATTTCTTTTTTTTTAATGAAGATACAGTTGGTATTGAGGGATGGTCAGATTTTTTGCTTGATGAAATATCTGTAGTGAGGAAAAAAGGAAGGTCTGCTTTTTCTATATAGACTTTTTTTTTTTTTTTTTCCCTGAGGTAGAACTTCCCTCACTTTTTTTTAGGGCAAAAAATATTGTTAACCCTAAATGCTTGAGAATTATTTACAGTGGTTAAGATCCACATACCTGGCCTATCCCACACTGTGCAGCTGCATAGAAATCACTGGTCATGAAACTCAAGGGGAAAAAGCAAGATTTCTGAGTATAACTGGGTATGCCTGGGATGGAGTTAAATTTTGTTTTTCATAGCAGTTTGTATGGTGCCAGGTTTTAGAGCTGTGACCAAAAAGTCTTGGCAATACGCTCATGGTTTAACTCTTGTGGAGCAGTGTTTGCACAGCGGCAGGGCCTGCTCTGTTTCTGACTCTGTCCACCTCCCCAGTGAGAAGGTTGGGTGTGCAAAAAGAAGTCGCCACGTGGATAACCCGAACTGTCTCAAGTTATTCTGTGCCGTATAAGCTCCCTAGCAAAAGAAAAGAAAATTAAACGGAGTGGAGCGCTCAGCTGGCATTTTGCTCAGAGAGTAGCTGGGAAATGGTCTGTCCAGGGACACTGGTGGTTACCTTTGCATCACCTATTTTGATCCTTAGGGTTGAAAAATACTTAAGTCCAACTGTTGTCCGTCTAGCACCATTAACATAACTGTCATTATGTTAGCTGTAGTTGTGTAACTATAACCACAACATAACTGGCGTCCATGTTCACCATTAGGCCATGTCCTCAAGTGTGTTATCCACAAATGAAAATGTGCCCTATAAGCTTGGTGCCTGTTTGCATGAGACTATTCAAACAAGCTAGTGGGAAGGCGAGACTTTGATAGCAAAGCAAAGGAGACATTTCTTTTTCCTTCGTAAGAAAATGAAATTTAGTTAATGAAAAGAATTGCTGTCCTTTTTGACAGAACTATTAACGGAACATGATATTCATGCAGTCATACTCTTGGGTCATTAAGTCCAATTCCAGCTTATTGTAGGTAGCTATCATTCATAACCCCACTCTATGCAAGACCTTTTAAAGACAGATAGGAACTTCTAAAATTGCACTGTTTCATTAGCACTGGGATTTGCTGCTCACTCAGCCTTTATTTGTGAAAATGTGTGGTTCCTTTCACAAAAAAGTAGTATTAAGGTAACTTTGAGAAGTTCTGATTTAAGAGTCAAGTGACTCCAAGTGTGGTGTCGCATGAATATCTAATCAAGTTCATAAATTATTAACCTATGAGTTGAACATCAGTTTGATTGGTAATGAAAACTGTGTTGAGGTTAAGCATGGCATTCTAGACTGCTCACCATTGCCTTTAAACAAATGATGCTTTCTACTGATTTGCATGATATTGTGGTTATATTTTTACTTATGTTCTGTATGCTCCTCAGCCCATTTAAAGCTGGTTTCCCTTCTGTGTTTCAGTTTGTGGTTTTCTAATTGTAATAAATATTTGTTTGTGGAAAGGGCAGCCAATTGTCTCCACCCTCCCCAGCCTAAACTGGAACAGTGAAACTTAAATTCAAGTAGTTGAAAGGCTTCAGATGTTCAATTTCCTGTTGTTGATCTCTGTTGTACATGAAAAGGCTGTGGAAATGGGTTTATAATCTTGTAATTAAATGCTACCAGAGTTGTGTATGAGCAGATCGCTGAGGAGAGGAGTGCTTGCTAGATCACATGTTTAAGAGTTTTGCCTCCCTCAGGTCTTTCCTGTCATTGATTGTAGCTAATCTATAACCTCTGGGTGATTGCTCGTATAATACTGCTATTGCCACTGCTTTGGCAACATAGAGTGTGAGGGGAGAAGGGTTTCAATTTGTTGCAGTGCCTTTGCAAAGACAGGCAAGAAATCAAAGCAGTGTGTTTTTTTGACTAAAAATTTGGTCCCATTTGATAATACTTTCATGGGATGAAGTAGCTCTTTTTCTAGCTCAGCCTCAGCAAGTTTCAAAATGAAGCTTTGAGCAGTATCCATAGTAATCGTTATAAAAAAAGAGACAGAAATTTTTATTTTGAATGGGTGTTGCATGCCTGTGCAAATGTAAAAATTAGGTTATTTGAAAGATATATGTGCCCACGTATATGCAGTGTGATGTTATGTTAGATACAGCTTACCTTTTTGTTCTGGAGTTCTGGTATGACTTTCTTGTCATTTCCGTATCTTTGTTTTTCTTTCTTGTTCACAATGGTTATATTTTTGGTGTGGCTCACTCTGAAATTCACAGAATTTGCCTGAACTAGGGACTGATGATGATTTCTAGACAAGGGACAAGAAAACGGAACTGCAAAGAGAAAGCACTTTCAAATACTTCATTCAAGAAATGCTCAGCTGTTTGAACTCTAAACTCCTTGGCTTAAGATTTCTGAAAATTACCAACTCCTAAATGGGAATCCCAAGAAATCAACATCAGGATATTTTGTGAAAGGACAATAGGGAGATTTCTGATTGCTCTGGGCCTGTGATGACTATTGTTTCCTTAAAGCTGAGGACTAGGGAAAGGTTTAGCTTTTTGATGGGCTTAGTATTTTAGATATAAGAATTATTTAGTTTTTCTAAATAAAAGGCATTTTTGTTCTAAAGTAGCTTTTGTCAACAGTACTTTTTTATAGAGGTCAGTAATGGTTTTTTTTTTCTTAAACTTTGATTTGATCAGCTTAAACTTTGAGTGACTATAGCTGGACTTTCTAGCAGTCTAAATTTCTGTGCGTAGCTGAATAAGAGAAGCAAAAGTCATATTGAAATAGTAACCCTCATTTGGTAATACAAGAATTTTGTAATAGAATTTATTTTAAGATCTGTTCAGATTGTGTTGCATGCACGGTACCACTTTAATTTGTGACTGAGGAGTCATTAAGCATAGATACTTTCATGTATAACAGAAATTTTGGCAGTTCTAAGTTCTTACAGATTTGTGTCTTGTGTGATGCTAATACCATTTTTACAGTTGAAAGTATTTTACAGTTCAGGGTTCCCTTACAATATGTGCAGTGTGAGATTGAGTATATTTTAGATTTTGTGACAACAACCTGATCTCTGCCTACTTAATGAAGAAGATTGTTGCATCTTGACTGATTACGTAGGAACACGTAAGATTCCCATGTTCTGTCCCATATAGAAATGCAGAACAAAAATCTGTTATTGGTTAGGAGATGAAAACAGTTTTTTAATTAACTTCATGAAGGAATGTAGTATGAATGTTTTATGTATGCACCACATATATGTACTTGTATGACATTGCATGAAAATTTATAAACATGAAATAGCATCATTATAGTCCATTTTTCTAAATTGAAGTTTACAGAATGAGTTTGTTAAGTTTTGTCATGAAAATTTATGTCTCAGATGGAATCAGAAGTTAGGGGAGTGGTTTTGTCTTTTTTTGAAGAACCTACGAAATTAATAAAACCTTTCCAAGTACTCTCTATAAATGTGTAGCGCATTTGTTTTTGACAGTTATGTTAATTTTTAGTTTTTAATTAGCAATCAGGATAAGTAAATACTAAAAGGGTGCAGTTACTTTGTGACTATCATTTAATCTTGCCTGAATTTAAAAGCTTTTCTAATGATAGTTATGATAGATGGTACTTTAAAGTATGTAGTACTAAAAGCTCTTTACTCTGTTTAGAAGAAACTATTCTTTTTCATTCATGATTCGTGTGGAGAACTACCTTTAAATATTGTAACTGTAGTGTTCTTCTAGAAATCTTACCAATTTAACACACTCTATTTATCCTTTGTTTTACCCATTATTTTTTCTTCATCATTCCAAAGTATACAAACCCCAACATTTTGCTTCCTAGAATAAAGCTGCTAGTCGAAGTGGAGAGCTTCACCTCACTTGAAGTGGTGGGCATCTTCTACTCTAGTTTTCTTTCTTCTGCTTGTGTGTACTTGTTCAATAGTCTGTGAACTTTATTTTTCGTGCAAGTGCTATCCTGGGTTGATTTCTAAAAAGTAATCTTGCCTTCAGTTGTGTCTTAAAAGGAGCTTCAGTACTTTCGGTAATTGTGATACTACGTTTTTATGTCTCCCTCTTCCCTTCTCCCTTATCTCCTGCTGGTTTTGAAGGACTTTTCACCTATCCTTGTGAAAACAAGATTCAATTACAAATATGGGGTGGTTCGGAATTTGAAATTCTAAGGCATCTGTTTCAGGAAAAAACTTTCTTAAGTGTGCATTTTATGTAGTTGGTCATGAAGAACTCTTTGCTTTTGAGAAGGGAGAAGGTTATATAAGTAGAGGAAAAACTTGCATAATTTAGGTCAGAATGTGAAGAACTTCAGTTAACTTGGGCCCTGAATGTTCAAGTAAGCAAGGAATTATACATTGCAAATATGTTTCCTGGGGTATCTGTAAGGTTATCTAGATATAAGGAGAAAAGTTTGCAGATTCAGTGGAATAATTTTATTATTTTATTCTAAAATTGTAGTTTACTTTTGGTTATTAGTTATGCTGGCTCAGAAACAAATGAGGAACAGTGGTGCCTTTTTTACTGTGTACATAGGAAAACAGCCTTTGAAAAACTAAGGCAAAACTGATGTGCAAAAAAATGTAGTAAATCTGTTGCTAGTAAAAAAAATACTTTTGTGAAAATATGAAAGGGCTTCATTCCTAGTTAGAAGTGGCACTGATAGATTATCTACTTGTCATTACCACTGTCTTCATATTCATGTGATGCTGCTAGAAGAGATGCTGTTTGATCACGATACTGCGGTGCTTGTGCTTCATTACCAGTATTGTATTTGGTTTATATTGTAAATCTCCATTATTGTTTTAAGAGCCAACTTTGAGTTCAGGGGTTGAAGTTTTCTTTCATGTGGTAGATATGAACAGTTTTAAATTAAATTTGACCATCTGTCACATTCAGGGTGTTTGTAAATTTAGTAATAATTTCAAACATTACTAGCGTAAATTTGATGTGGCTTAACCCCAGACTAGAAGACTGAAGAAGTCTGAAATACCATAAAAGCTACAAACAAAGATAATTAAAGAATAATTTAAAAGAAAAGTTTGAGTAATGCTTCAAGATGATTGGGACTGACCTCTTTCTGCTGTTTGATAAGAGAAGTTTTAAGACAAGTTTTAAGAAGTTAATAGTATTTTTAAGTAACTGAGAAAAGAGAGAGTGGACATATCAGGACAAATATTCCTGATAGCTATTTGTGCAATGTTCCTCTTTTATGCCTGTTTTTTGTTCCGAATCTCACAATACTTGGAAGAAAAATGTCTGTTAGGTGTTCTAAATGAAGTAGCATCAAATTGGAAGGACCACATTGAGCTAAATTCAATTTAAAGTTAAATAATTGGAGTAATAAGGAGAAAGACAATACCTATTTTTAGGTATTCATAAAAAAGGGCTCACATATGTTTACTAGCAGAGTCATATTCTCTAAACCAGAATATTGAGTACCTAAATGAAACCCAGGGAAAAGAAGAGTATGTTTGAGGGAAATACAAAGTGGAGAAGAAAGGTGGTCAAACTGTAGAATACTAGTTATTGTATTCATTTTTATAACTTTGATATTATCCATTTAAGGCTTACTGTGGTCAGTATCCTTGGTGAAATTACTGGAAATAAGTGAAGTGATACCTCACTCAAGTTATATCCTTATAGCTCATTTCATTTATTTTGTCTACTTTGTGATTTTAAAAAAGGAGAAAATGGACAGGAAAAATTCCTCATGCGTGTATATATAAATTGTGAAGTATTTTGATCTACACCATCTCCATAAGTCTTAGCAAAGAAAAAAAAATGGGGATAGGCTTTATAACACGTTTGGAAAGTGAGTTTGTCAAAAGTGTTTTTGCTAGAGATTAATCAAATGTAATGGATAGCTTAAAAACAGCCGTCATCTTAAAACTAATAGAATTCTTAGGTAGCTGTGGTAAACCATAAGTGAAACCTGATTTTATGAGGCTCAAAGGAATTGCTGATATATTTCCCCCATCCTAGCTATGTGTTGTAAAATGCAGGAGGTAGGTTGAATTTCCTTTTGGTTTGTATTTTTTTGTCTGTGATTTTAAGTAGAGGTGCTCTATTTGAAAATTTTGCACTTGATAATTTGTTTTCATAGGTAAATCATCTGACTTATTTTCTGATATATCAAATCTTAAGGGTTTAAATCTATTTCTGTTTAAAGGTATTTTGTATAAGGCATGATTCTATAGGGCGTGTCTAGGCTGCTGTAGAAGTCTGTTTTTTTTTCTGTGTGTGTTAAGAGGGATGCTGATTGTTGTTGTTCTCTGTAAAGGAAATTATTCTAGTGGAACAGATTAAACTCAAACAAATTCCAAACATTCAGATCTCTTGGGTCTAGGAAATCCCAGACACTTTTTAATTTTGTACTTAAGAACTAGATCTCCTGAAGAAGCTGTGAACATTTGTACAAAAAATTGAAGGCAATTAAACAGCTAATTATCAAAATGAAATTCAACCAGATTACCTGCTGCCAAGACTTCTCACTTAAATTACTTAGGAAAAAAATTGAAGGAACCCATTGCAGACATATATTAACAAACGTGTTCTAGAATACTGTAGTGTCTGTAGCCTTCTGATTCTCATTATAGTTTTGTGTTAATGTAAACTCACCAAACTCACCAGAAGTCTATTATTTCTGTTGATGATTTGAAGGTATTTATAAATTTGCCTTGGTCGAACAGCAAAATTGAAAATGTTAGGGATGCCTTTTTCTGACGAGTCAATTTACTTGCAGTGAGGGATTAAAAATTAGATATTAAAAAAAAAAAAAGGCAGGAATATAGGAACTTGTCCTCCTTATCAGGCATTTAATGCAACTTCCAGGAGGTTACCACTGTATAATATGTTTTCATATGCATTAAGTACATTTAGGGCAGTGGGAGGCTTTCTTGGCTTCAATCTGTCCCCATACTTTTCTTCTTTCCCCCCTTATTTCACTTTCCATTCAGCAAAACGTTTGGATGTGGAAGAGAAGGAACCGTATTCCAAAACAATCCCCATTAACATGATCATGGAGGATCACAATGGTAGCAGCTGTATGCAGGGTGTGATAAACATACTGTTACTACGTGAGCAGCTGAACGCTGGGAAGATGCAGTAAGGAAACATCTTTCTGTAATGACTTTTTTTTTTTTGCTTCAGAATAGTATGTTTCATTCAATATGGTGCTTCTTGCACTCTTATTTTCAATACAAACATTTCAATCAAGTGCATTTGGAAATCTGAACAAGTGCAAGATAATGAGTGTTCTGCATAAAATTTAATGGTGGTCCAATTATGGCTGAAGGTGTTGTATATGTTCTAACAGACAGGTGTAATAATGAAACAGATGATTAACTGCACAGGTTCAGATCTTCTGTTGATTAGGTAAGAAAGAAAAACCATTTGCCTCATACCTGTTTTAT
The DNA here is from genome assembly GCA_013398015.1 of Oreocharis arfaki. NCBI lineage: Eukaryota > Metazoa > Chordata > Aves > Passeriformes > Paramythiidae > Oreocharis > Oreocharis arfaki. Next base: position 935,683 of record VZRR01004102.1, on the reverse strand, counting down.
TCTTCTTGAATGTCAGACAGTTAAAAGTGTTTCGAATCAGTGTTACTAGCAGACTGAAAGGGAAGAATATATTGTTGACTTTTTTTTTTTTTCCAAAGCACGTGGATGCAGCATGTTTGTGTTTCAACATTGGCCTTGATTAAATGTGGTAGAGGAGAGTACTTGCTGTTACTTTTCGGGTAGTCATATCCTAAAATAAATAGACTGCTAAAAGACCAGTTTGGAATCAGTAAAATGTTTGGTAACTCCTTTAAAATCCAATAAAATAAAATAAATATAATAGCATTAAACCCCCAAATAAATGCAGATGCAAATCAAAAGAGCCCTATCCTATGTATTTTGAAATGCTTGGCATATTTTTTCATTTTCAGGAGTAGGTCCAAATGAACCCAGACGAGATTGCGTAAAGTATATTGTCTGTTACTTGCAGGATTTCCTTCCCTTCTGATTGAAAGCATACTAATCTTGCTAATAAGTTCTGAGTTTTTAATTTCTTGCTTCTCAAAACAGAGACAATAATTTAAAAAATGCTTGGTTTTCGTTATCACTTTTTATTACAAAACAAAATGAAATCTTTGTTCTGAGCGGAAGAAAGTTGAAGTACGTGATACTATTCCTTTTGTTGCCAGTTCTGTTTTAGGTATCTGTGTCTCAAACTAGATTCAAAAGTTAGCAATAAAAGAAACAAAACACAGAAACTTTATCGTGTTAATAGGGATTATTTTAATGATGTGTAATCTTGCTAACTAAAAATGTGTCTTCGCTGGATTCTCATCTTTCATTCTTTATTAATTATTGTTTTTCAAAGACTTTTTCTGTAAATTGAAAGGAGGTAATTTTCAGTTTTGTGTAATAGAATGCTTGTTTTATAGTAATTGTCACTTTTTAACTTTTAGTTTCTGATAATGGAGAAAAGGCACTGTTGACAGTAAAAAAAAGTGGAAAAAATTACTTACTTGTGATGCTTTTGGTGGTATTTACTTAATGACTTGTAAGTCATTAATGATTATGCATACTTACTGAATGGGTAGAGTTAATATCTTGTTTTGTTATCCTTGTGCTGCGGTGCCCTGATTGCTTGTGATTTGTCTTCTGATTCTCATTTTCACAGGAGTTACTCAAAAATAGAAATGAATAATTATTTCAGCATCCTTCAGGTGTAAGATGTGCTGTTCCTAGGTTTTTGCGGGGGGAGGAGGAAATGATGGGAGAACTGTTGCTGGATTTTTTATAAAATTTGGATATCCAGTTTGCATAGAACTTGCATAGAATTATTTTTTTTAGGATATGTACTTTCCTTTTGTAGTTCTGTATATTGTTCGTGAGTGGTTAACATTGTGTTTGCTTGACTTGTTGCTTGCCAGTTAAACTGCTTTTGTTTAAACCTGGACATTTATAAATAGTGCCTGAAGTGATCATCTGTGAAAAGTTGACCTGCACTGAATTTCTTAGCATTGTATTATTAGGCATTTAGTTTTTTGAAGTTAGTGTTCATTTCTGAATGAGGAAATTCTTCCTTATGGCCCCCAGGCCACCAAAGTTAGTCATGTTACCTTACCAGGGTTCTTCACTAAGGCAGATTATGTTGTCTAGTTCTTCCACTTTAAAATTAGTTGTGTACAAGTTGCATTGTCTCTTGGGTTTTGGTAGCTATCATAACTGTTCAATTACCAGGAAAAAGAATGGAAGGAGAAGATACAACAAATGTTTACAAAAATGACCTAAGGTACCAACTCAGTAGCTACAAGAAAGCATCAGTCAGGGTAGTGTGTAGGAGTTGTGTGGGAACAGAGAGTACTGGCTTCTTCGTGTAAATTTTTATTTTGATTCCTGTGCTTGACTAATTTCAGTTGTTCAGACAGATAATTCTGATTTAACTACTTTTGATTTTGGAGGCAGGTGTGGTGGGGAGGGCTGGTGAAAAGCACAGTGCTCACACTTGTACATACAGATTTTCTAAAGAAGTATTTGAGACACACTTAATATGAGGAAAATATCTAATTTTTCATAGTTCTATTGGAAGTCACTGATTCACTTGCTGAAACTTGGAAGAAGTAGAAAACAAACCAGCTGAAGGCAGACATCCAAATGCTTTGGCAAATTGAAAACTAAGTGAAGTCAGAGGCACTATTATTTATAAATCACATTAAGTATTAGACAGTCTTGATTATAAATGAAACCCATCAATATTATTGTTAATTTTTAGTCAAATGATCTAGTAATTTGTAGAAAACTTGATGATTCTACAAATTTGGAGAATAGTTGCTTGAGTTTTGTCACTTTTTTTTTTAATGAAGCAAAGAACCCTACTACTTCTAAATTCACCAGCTTTTGTTCTGATTCTTCAAATTAAATTGAAAACAAATTTATGCTTTCGGTTCCCTGGAAGTGTTGGGAGTTTTGGTTTGTTTGTTTTCTCTTGTGCAGAAAAATGCCACATTGAGTTTCTCCCACATTGTTTGTCGTGATGTGACAAAACAAATCTGGCTTGTGTGTGAAACAAATCTCCTATACTAGGGAGGCTATCTTTAATAGCAGATGAAATATGGTTGTGGTAGTTGTGGCTTCCTGAGATCACAGAGACAGACTTGTTTGCGTTCATTTGGTTTTCTTTTAAAATTTAAATGTACCACTAACTATAATTTACAGTTTCCTAGGGAAATTGCATTTAATATGTGGCTTAAAATGTGTTTTCTGTAAATACCTGTGGTTTTAAGATATCTGTATTTTTGGTTAGCTGGGTATGTTCATTTATTCAATAGCAGTCTTTTGGAACCACAAAAATGAAAAGCTTTTAGCTTTGGGTTTCTTGGTCTTCCCTCTACCCCCATGACTTATATAATGCTATTCATGTTTTACTATGCCTTTAAAATAAAAAGGGCTCTTTTGACCAGCATACTTTATTCAGGAGTTTAAATGTGGTCATTTGAAAAAAAATTGATCCTCAGTAGTTTAAATCCTAATCTGTTAAATAGTGGGGTTTAATTTTTTTTTTTAATTCAAAACCATAGATCTTTTGTTGTAGTACTGTTACTACTGAAGAGTAAAAAGGTAGTAAGTTTAAGGAAGGTAGCTCAGGAAATACCTTATTTCCACTTTCAGTTTAATGTAACTTCCAGCAGAATCAGCTTTGAACATCTAACGGTATGCATACAAAATTAGTTTCTCAAGTGTATTATTTACAGGGATGTATTGGAGTTATACTTTAATTCTGTGAAATATTTTTTTTTTAAGTGAATGTTGATTTTTCTAGTCAAGTGAAATAATTTTGTTATCCTTTCATCTGCCTTGATCCCTTTCTTCACTTTCAGTGTAATATGTTGAAATATCTCTGGTTTTCCTAGGCTGACAGCTAGAAGATGGTGTGCTATTATAATTAATGAGTCAAGTAACATTTTTCTCATCACAACTGTGTGATTTACCAAATGAAACACTCTAAAATTCCCTAGATGCTAAACTATCAATATAGCAAGTGGTTGTTTCAAAAAAACAAAACGAAACAATATATACGCATACATATACACACACATGCATAGATATGTTTATATATATATACATGAAATGAGGAGAACTGGAAAAAACATACCTACCTCGGGAAAAAATATGGCCTCGCTAAACATTCCTTTTTGGTACATGTTGAAACATTCCTCTTAGGTGTTTGTAGAATTTCAACAATTACAACCAGTATTTGTTTGTAACTGCAAAAGTTCTTTCTAGTGTTCTGTCTGCTATACATTGCTGTGATGAAATCAAAAGGGAAACACAGAGGTAGGGAGTTGAATAGGTTCCAGCTCTTTTTTGGTTTTATATTAAGTGTTTTCTGCGTATCTCTCTGCACAGTTTATTCTTTGGTAGATATCTTTTACCATGTGTACTAATGCAAGTTTAGCCATCCAGTTAAGATTATTCTGGTATACTGAATTGTAGAGGACTCTTACTCTGGTCATCAGATCCACTAGTCTGCTCTGTTTAGCACCTTCTGTAGCCTGGCCCTGTGCCGATGCAGTGTCCTTGACCTGCCTTTCAGATCATGTATTTGTAAGGACAACTCCTTGCTTATTTAGGCACTCTAACTAATACTGGAAAATCCCCAAACATTAAATATTCCTTTAATTTCAGTGTTCAGCAGTTTGTTCCCATTGAAAAATTAAAATTCTTTTGATTTCAACCAGTTGTGCTTTACTATCAACAGCTTCTTAGCTTTTTTTTTTGCAGATAATTCAATGCTGTCTAGTGTGCCATATGTCCTTTATAGTTGGCCGGATTGGGGGTAGTCTGTGTATTGCCAAATCTATATAAAAATGGCAAAGCTCTGGGTGAGATAAGACCAAGTCTTTATCTGTCTCGTAAGACCAAGGCAAAGGTCATTTGCCACTCCAGAAGAGAAGCTAGTGGATGACCAGTTAACTCTTGTGAAGTCCCCTGGATCCCTTTGTTCATTACAATAAAATACCCAACTGGTTAACTTACTGGTGACTTTTTCTGAGTTGTTCATTCAGAAGACTTTTTGAACCTCCTAACAAGCATTTGTTACAAATTTGAATGGATTTGACTTGGAAATGTTGACACAGTTTGATTATGGTCATTGCATTCCATTGTCGATTAATTTTACTTGGAGTCTCTTTATGAAAACAGATTATGTTTTTGGATTTAAAATGTGTTTTTAATGAAAAAGTACAGTTGCAGACACTAAAGATGCTAACACTTAGCCAAATGTTGCTGTTTCAGTTCTGAGTTACATCACAATTTTCGTGATGGATGACCCAGTTTTATGGCCAGGAAAATAGGAGTAATTTTGTGAAACCATTAGTTTACTACCTGTGGTGTGTGTCCTCACTTCAGCTGTTTGCTTCAAACCGTTTGTCAAGGATTATCAGAATTTACAAAGGGAAGTCATGCTCTGACAGTGAGCAAAGTGAGGTGTTGGAGGGAAATATGGTGTACGTTTGTATAAGAAAGCAGTAACCTTCTCCCTCCTCACCTCGTGCCCTACTCCCAAAGGACACATGACATGTCTTTTTAATAACTTTGATATTTTCAAACATTTAATATGCGGGGTTTTTTTTAGTATAAGTCTTCAAGAAGTTCTTAAAAGAGAAAAATTGTGGTTTGGATTCTAAGTTCTTAAATGAATGGTGTATGCTGTAACATCTTTTACAAAGAGAACTTTTCCTCCCATAGGGGTAAGGAGTATTTAAAATGTATTTAGGTTAATTGCAAATTAAAAAAAGAACAAAGTTTTAAATGGTCTAGTGGTCTGAATTAAAAAGAAAAAAGTTTTCCATATCAGTTTTTATTTGGTCATTCCTGTCCTAATTTTATTAGTGTTGCAGTCTTTCATAGAATCCTTTGAGAATACTGGGATAGCCAAGACCTGAATTTCTAATTTGGAGAATTGTGTCAGACATTTCCCTTCTGCTCTTAGTGAGTTTTTTTGGGTTTGGTTGCTGTTTGCTAAGCCTACTTTCCTTAGGCAAATGAGGTTTATGAGACTGTGGTGTGCCCTTTCTGCTCCCTTCTGACCTGTTTGCTCATTTCAACCACCAGAAGGATTTTTTAAAGATATGTTTAATTTTCTTTTAAGATCGTCTGTGTTCTGTGAAGATTGGTAGCCGTTTGCCAGTTTTGAGAAAAGCCCTTAAAAGGTTTCAGTGAAGCAAAGGCTTCGATGTTGAGTTTTATTGTCACTTTAGTAGTTCTTAAGCATCTCAAATGCAAGTAAGATTTCATGAGCCGTATTCAGCTTCAGCATCCAGATGTATTATTTTTGTTACTGATCAATTACTTCAATATATATCGTCATGTTTATTAAAGAATAATTTTTTTCCAAGTTTAAATTTTATCTAGAACTTCAAGCAAACTTAAATCAGAGAAGAAAAATTAAGATATTTCTTTTTGATTATAAATACCTTGTTCCTGCAAGATAGGAATAAAAATCACTCTAACATCTATTGCATTTGCTAATTTTAAATAGCATAACCTTTATAGCCAAGTGCCTGCTTTGAGTAGGTTATCACAGTAATTGTTATTTAAGTTGGGGACTGCTATTAGTCGTAGGGTTGTTCATGTTTGTTCGGTACTTAGGTAATCTGTGTCCAGCTAACCCAGAAGTGCCAAATATAGTTCTGCCTTTTACAATAGCATTTCATTGCTGAATCATTAGGGATCATGATTAAATATTTAAAGATATTTCAGACACCATCTAATAAGTAATTCTGTATAGGCCTATAGTATTCTTAAGGCAGCTGCTATGAGTGGCTGTTTATAGTCTCTGTGCTTGAGGATTATTTTTTGTAGTTAATATTGCTTATAACAATATAATAAACACCCATATTTTGGTGTCTCTAATCTAACTTGTTTGGATTTTAAGATTAAATCCTGAAGAAAATAGCAATAACGTGCTGTATTAATTCAGTGATTTTGTTAGTCTTTAGTTAAATATAATTTGATGTGCATGTCTATCGTGTAGCCATTGTATACATCGTAGAATATAATCTGCAAAAAACAAAAATAATGAAAAAACCCTCTTTCTCCTGGTTTATATTAGCTGAAATATGCTCTGCCTTTTAGCTCTTCTTATATGGAATGCATTTCTAGTAGAATTTCGTATTTTTAGTTTTTCTGTATTTTAACCTCTAGAGGTTCTAAATAGATTCTTATCTATTTATAATATTGCATGTAACCTATATTTTCAAGCATTCTTTTATCTTAATTATGCCAGAATAGAGATACTGGTTTAAAGAAAATGCTTATGGAGAATGTCAATGATGAAGGTATTTGTTAGGGAAAGATTTACGTATAGAGATATTGAAAACAGGACAGTTCAATTTCTCAGTGATTGTGTGCTTCCCTGCTACAGATGCAGATATTTTGAATATGATCTTTCTTCCTCCACCATCCGACTTCTTTCTGCAGAGTCGTGCAGTGAAGTCATAATCCTGTGTTTCACATCCATCTGTTACCATAGAAATGATTGTAATAACCTAAATTTAGCATGATGTCTTTCCTGCAGGATCAAGCAGGAGGATTGAATGAGTTGTATGTGAAAGAATCTCTGTGGAAATCAGAATATGTTAGCAAAATCTAAATGCTTTGATAAATTTATATAACAAAAAATTCATCTCAAGTAAAACACATTGTGCTGCTTGTAGGTTATTTAAGTCATCATATATGAAATCTGCCACATACCAGGCAAACTTAATGTGAGTAATTCTTTTTTATCCTGTCAGGAGGTTGTACAATACACAACATTCACTGGAAGATACATATGTAAATCTGATAAAAAGTTTTATTTTTTGAGACTATTATCAGAATATTTAGTGTGGTTTGGATATATTAGAAAGCAAAGGATGGAGCTTAGAATTTACTGTGAAAGTGACAATTTATTTTCATGTTTAAAAATGCAAACCAAACTTCTAAAAAGTTATTTTCTAGAAACAGAATAAAAATAAATTTTCGCTTCTTAGAAGAAACACAGTTTCTTACTGTTTGTTGAAAGCAGTGAGTTCTTTATTGCATAACTTGAGTCCTGGCTTACAACATTTATGTTTTTTGGATTGGTGCCTGTGCACAGGATTCTACCGATGTTACATGTGTTTCTGTCTCAAAGAAAGATAAAAAGAGAACATAATATAAGTGTCTAGGAAAGCTCTATAACCAGAACTTTGAAATTAGAAAATGTCAACACTACTGCCTTCATACAATCAGCATGAAAAATCCATTGAGTGGATTAACTGTTATAAGCATGGGTTTCCTGGATCTTCACGTAAAGGATGATCTTTCGTCATCTGATGACCACCTAGTCACTGTGTATTTTTCCATGACTGGTAAGCAAGCAGCTGCATGAATTACTGACTTCATGTTACTTTTTGTCACTTCATGTCATTTTTGTGCTTGAAAACAGGATTGCTAATCTCCTCGTGGTCCTCATGGAGTATTTGAGCTATAAACACAATTTGAATCACTCGGTAGGGTTGAAGCATTAATATTATCTTTTAATAGATAGAAAAATTAGGCACAGAGGGATTCACATCAAAAGTATCTGTTAATTTTGAGTGTGATGTTTGACTTATTTGCAAAATCATTTTTTTAAGTATTTTGTATTTAGTATCATGTAACACAAAATATATTCAAACCATAGCTTTCATTAACAAGTTTAAATGATGAATGCTAAACATTTATGTAAAATAGGTCTTAAGATGTCAAATCAGACGCTTAAAGAGCAGGGTCTTCCCTTTTTTCTTCTCGCAACTTCTGCCTCCCCACCCTTGAACGTGCTTTCACTGTTACTTTCCCTCTTGCCTGCTGTGTTTCAGGAGAAAAAATAACGGTTTTTTTAAGAGAAACATTTTTGCAATTTACTTTCTTAGGCTGCGCATAACTTAACTTTGTAACAAATCAGGCAAGATTTTCTATCTGAAAGTGCTTTGCTGGTAAGTTTACTCGCGAGGAGTACTGGGTCAGAAAACATCATATAGAGCTAAAGAAGTCTGTTTTTCGGTGGGTTTTTTTTTTCTTTTCTTTTTGCCTTTTTTTTTTTTAATGAACTAAGAATATATGGTTTTGATTTTTAGATTATTTAAAAAACGTTTTATGCAGTGATTTATATCTTTGCAAAATAGTGGCTTCCACAATATTTGTATCCTACAGACTGCTCTTATTAGTGCTGATGGTGATGGTAATAATTTTGAGACCCCTGCTCTAACATTCTGTAGGCTCCTGGCTAACCACCTTAGTTGATTTGAGTACCTGAAATCAAAACTGTTGTTCTGTGGAAATGTTTTGGGGATTTTTTTTTGCCGCTGCTATGTCATAAGTCTGACAATGTTTTTCAAGAGGTAGAACATAAAAAAAATCAGGATCTTTTATGCCTTATTGATAGATAAATGGTTCTGCAGACAGAGTATTGAAATTTTCTTCATAATTCTGTTATTTCGCCTAAAAACAGGAGTTAGGCAAAGGCTAACAGTTAGGAGTTAGCTGGTTTTTTTGGATTAGTGACTGAAATATATGTTGGGAAAAAACGGTAGTAGCTTTTTCCTTTACTATGTTGAAACTTGTACTGGATATTCTACTTATAAAAGGTGTTCAAGTCGGTTGTAAGACCATTATATTGTCTTTTGGTGCTTTATGACTGTAGCTCTTGCCTGTTTAAACCAAAAGTGGTAAGGTTTGATAAAATAAATTTTCCTTAGAAGTTGACATCTTTTCACTTCCTGAACTCTCATTGGAGTAAATGTCATGTGACTTTTAAAATTTGTTTTGGATTTCTTTATATTTTAATTTGTTTATAATTTGTGTGACTGTTCTTTATGGGCTAAGCAGTAGTTCAATGTAAATAAGTAAGTGAAGGTGTAAAGCTGTGGTAATTTGTATCATACTGCCCCTGATTAAGTGTGTTAGACAGTCTTCTTATTTTTAAATTAGGTGATGTTACAGTGTATTCACAAAGTATTATATAGAAGTATAGAACAAAGGAAGTATTGTATGGTTCATGAACTTGTATGAATGAGTGTTGGAATAACAATTGAACAGACAATTTGTCTTGACTTTCATTTAAAGAATTACTACAATAAAGATACATTTATTTATTAGGTCACAATTTTTTTTTGAAAAACAATCCAGTGAAGAAAGGTAAATATCTTTAATGTAAATGTTGCATTTTTTTCTGTAATAAAATGAAAAAGATGTTATACTTTGTGCTTTTTAATATTCTTTTTCATGAATGCATGTGAATGAAAATGCATCAAACTAGTTTTTTAGTGTGTGAATGCAATGCAATGGTGTTAATGTAATTAGAACACATATTTGATTAACTGTAAATATTTAAGTGACTGTCAACAAAAGTGTTACATATTAGTGTCATCAAATAATTGTTTTCCTTCAATGGCTACAGCCATACTAAAGCGCAATTTTTAAAATTTGATGGAGTTTGAAGTTCCTAGTCCGATACAATTTAGTTTTCAGTGGAAGTTACTGAATGATGTTCAATAACAAATCAGTTACAGAAGTGGGCATATAAAAGCAGCTAAGTATATGGGTTGGGCTTCTTTTTATTTTTTTCCTTTTCTGCTAGACTTGTACAAGGGTTATTTCCTTTGAATCTACCTGCATTTGTATATTTTTCACTTTTCAGGTAAGCTGTTATTTCTCTTCCTCTCACTTGAAAACCAGCTTTTTAGTAACACTTTACCCATTCCTCATACTCTGTCATTACATCACACAGGTAAGTTGCTTACCCCTGGAATAACTGAGATGGTGTCTTCTGAAAATAGCATGCATGGAATTTTTGTCACCTTGTGGTAGACATGTCCTTTCTTTTCTTATGAAGTTCGAGAAAAGTACATATTTAGTCAGCTTAATTATTGGACTATAGCTGTTTCAGGATATTATATTCATACTGAACAGTGAGGACTCATAAAGATGTTTGTGTTTACAGGGTTTTATGTTTCAGGTTTGTACGCCACTGTAGTGTAAATCCAGGTAAAAGTAAAATAGCAGTTCAGTTTGTGAACAAATGTAATCTGATGTAGAACTTTAATGTTGCTGCTTTCATATATTGGTAGGGTTAAGTGCAGCTATCAAATTAACGTCTGAATCATAGCTTAGAACATAATACTTCAGCTTTGCTCTTGTAGTGTATTGGCTGGACACTTGCATCAGAAGGGTCAAATGGTATTCATTAATTCCTAGAAAGTATTCTCAACTCTTAATGACCAGGATTTAAGCAGATTGACATTTACTGTCCTGCTTTTAGAACTTTATATTATAGTGAAGGAGTATGTTTGCATGTGAGTGATACAGCTATGTGTAAAATGCACAACTCAGAAAACATTCTGGTGTTTTAGTTATTTGATTATATGCTTTGGGAAACCTGACTGCATTGGTCATAGTCCCACTTGGCCTTTGAGGGAATTTGGTCCATGGAGGGTAGAAAATGAACTAATTAGAGTGAGCATCTGGCCCAACCCTTAAGTGAAACTGCAATATGTCTGGATAGATGGGTGGTTTAGGAGCTCAAGCACATCGCTGAGTGTCTCAGGTTTCTCTATATATGCTATTTCTATTTGGAGAGTTTAAACAAAATGAATGGATTGAGGCTGAATAATCAAGAACAAGAATAAAAGGATCTGACTACTGCTTCATGGGGATTTTCAGAGCCTTCTTGCTATTTCTAGTACAGGTTATAGAGGAACACATAAGTTTTTAATTCAAGTAATTAGAACATAATTTGGAAATCTTGTCAATTGAGGAAGTAGTGAAATAAGACTTAATCTCATAATTCTAAACCACTAAAAATTAATTTAAAAAGTAAGAAATAATCTTGTAGGGTTTAGGTCTTGTGTGTGAGGGGACTCTAAATATATCTTACCTAGGTAAGGAAACCTAGATATTACTCTGAAGAACTGTAAGTGTTTTCAGAAATGGATAAAATGAATTCAAAATAATCTGTATTGGTCTTCAGTAGAAAGTCAGATGATCAATTTCTGATTTAATTGTGGCCACAGATTTGTATCTGTGTTACATCTTCAGAGAAGAGTCATACAAAGGACAGTCATGAAGAGAGGGGAAGTAAAAGGAAAATCACTGTCTGTCTAAATAGGAGGCTCGCTTATCTAATGCTTTCTTTTAAACACGGACTGGTTGTGTTGTTTGGTTTGGTGGTTTGTTTGGTTTCTTTTTCTTTTGCTTATGGAGGTTCTAAAAGTGGATATTGAATAAATCAAACTCTTAAAAAGATTTATTTTATGAACGTAGTGGTATGTTGAGAGCTTTTACTCTCCCTGAATGTTATGACAAGCTCTGTATATCAATTCTGTGAGGATGTTTACATGTAACTTAATATACTACATAATATCCTAGCAACTGGAAGCGCAGCCTGTATGTGTTAAAAGCAAGTGTGGCTAGTTACGCAGCTAGATTTATATCTGGCATAGCCTGTGTACTAGATTTTGACTGTTAGCAAGATGATTGATTTACAGGTTAGAAATGTCAGTGACGCTAAATAATTTTATCTCATTTTCTTTCTCTAGGGTTATGTTTTTTAGAATGAACTAGAATGAGAAAACAGCTCATTTGTAGGTGGCCAAAAGACAGAATCCTACTTTGTTTTTTTTGCAAGTTCTTTTATGTTCCTGTTTTAACATTAGTTAACAGAAGAACCTTCTGTACACCTGTTAATAAGTCTCAGCACAATCAAACAGTATTTAAAAACACTAAAAATCTATTCGAAGTTATCAGCATTAACTTTTCTTATTTTTATTTGGTCTGTATGTATTTGTCTTTTCATGTTTAGAGCCGTGGTGAATTTAATCACCTTTATGTAGTGTAATAAAACATTTAAGATAGCCTCTTCATCTTGTGTATCTTGGCCTCCCTCTTTGCATTGCCATTAATGCAGGAGAAGAGAAGGCTCATATCTGCTACACAGTAATTTGATTTTAGGCTCAGTGAGCCCTAAATGATAATGAAAATGTAAGGAATTATCCTAAAATTATTTGCATTTATAGTGGAAGTGGGGGGGTTTTGGTGGGTTGTTTTTTTGTTTTGTTTTGTTTGGTTGATTCTTTGTTTTGTTTTTTTGGGGTTTTTGTTTGTTTGTTTTTGTTTTTTGGTTTTTGGGTTTTTTTCCCCCAAAATGTTTATGGTAGTAAACCACTGGACAATTTTCTAGCATGACAAAAAACATTTTCAATTTTTTCTGTCACAGACAAGCTGTCCCTTTGGCAGTTTTTTCCCCCAAATTTCTACATTCGTGTGTTGATGAGAACAAACTGTTTAGAGTGTCTCAAAGATATGGGTAATGTCTGGGAGATATATGATGTTTTTCTTTGATTATTAACCCTCAATACAACAATTATAAAATATGTTGCGAGTAATGGTGCTGTATAAAGACTGTACTGATAAGTCATCTTCCACCCTCAGTTGTTTTGTATATGTATGGCAGGTCATTACAACACAAAGTCAAGAAATGTTTGTTGCACAGAAAATGCAGTTAAGTGTAGAAGCTCTCAACACTCCTTAGGTATTTCTTGAGCATGAGAACTACATGTTTCAAATGATGATGATTTTTTTTTGGCTTGTCCTCACTATTCCAAGGCCTCTATAATTTTAAGATCTGATTTTTTGGAGTCCAGTTGGGACATCTGACTCCAATTCTGTTGCCATTAGATCATTTGCCTCCAAAAAATGAAACTCTTTTCTACACAGTAATTGGAAAAAGGTTTGTTTGGCTTGTTGGGTTTTTTTGAGATCAACTTTTAAAGAAAAAATTTTATTTTGCTAATTGGAGACTTTAACAGAATCGGTATAATCTGATATTTGTTTTGCACAAGATGGATTCAGAGCTCAAGTCTTAATGTCTGTGCAGTCTCAAGATGAGATAGATACTTAAATTCTCAAGATGAGATTCTTACGTTAAAGCAATTTACTCTCTTTAATCTGGGTTTCTTTTTCTTTTTTTTTCTTTCACAAAACTTGAATCTCAAGAGAGATTTTAAAATACAAGGTTAAGTTATTTTGCAGAATCTCAGAGGATGAAAGCAGAAAGTTCTTGTCTTGTTTACCACTGCCTGCTACTGAGGCTAGAAGAAACTAAAACCAAAATTATTAGATTATAGATGTAAATATTTGGTCACTAGGAGTTTAATATATGGGTTTGGTTTTTGCATTTTGGTCTGTCATTCTGGTTTTAGTGAACTAAGTCAGCAGAGCAATTTTCCGGGTAAAATAAGTGGAGTATCAACTATTTCTAGTCCTACAGCCAAAGATGTACTTCTAGATTCAGTATTATTTTCACAAACAGCGTTTTCCCATTTCTGTTTCTCATAGCTTGAGATTGTATCTGATAATACCTGAACCAGTTGTGTATGGGTTCTAGATGCTTCGTGATCGTGCATTTAGTTTAACTCATTGGCAAAGGCAGGCTTGATGAATGCTTCATTGTCATGACTAGTTTTGAAAGAACATAAAAGTTACGTGTATTTAAAAGTCGTGGAAAAGAACTGAGGTCTTAAACTTTATCTGGTAGATATGAAGTGTTCTCTATGGACACCGACAAACTTCCTCAAGCTTCCTCTTTCCCACATGTCTTTTATTACTGTGCTATGAAAGAAATAGTTTTGTGCCTGTTTAGTAGGAAGTCAGTCTTTTTGTTATATGGGACAGTGAAGTGTTCTATATCCCTTGTGTAGTTGTGCTATGTACTTGTGTGTCTTGTGTGATGCAAACAATTTTTCAGCAAGAAAATAATTTGAAAACCCTGCATAATTTTTACAGGTATTCAATGAGTTATGAAGTGATATTTCATTGCTAAGGACCTGAAATGGAAATATATTTTAACAAAGAACCTCGGACGATTTCAGAGGTGCAGTCATAATTGGATGTATTCTTTACCCCACTCTTTCCCAACTGTCAGGCTAGTAAACAAGGCATACTATTGTATCTACCAAATACCAGATAAGGATATAACATATAGTTAATGCATGTAAATGTTTTATCATATGAAGGAGGTCAACAGTGGGTAGCTGAAAACATTTCAGTGTTGTGATTGTAACCAATGAGAAGTGTTCTGTTCTAAATTTGTGTAGTCTTTTTGTAGTACTAAAATCTTTCTGTTCTTTTACAGTCTTCAGTACAGTTTCTCCTGCGTGTGACTGACTGTACATTTGCAGTCATAGTGTCTTTGGGTTTCAGATACAACAATTATAAAATATGTTGCGAGTAATCGTGCCGTATAAAGACTGTACTGATAAGTTTTTTGTCACTGTTCTGTTTTCTAAAAAAACATATGTGGGAGATAAATATTCTTCTAAAAAAATAGTGTGTAGTAGTATTTCAGTATGTCGTGACTTTCTAGAGAAGTCTTTGACTTCCTTGCCTTTCTTAACAAACCACCACTGATAGGTGAGTGATCGTACATTTGGTGGTGAACTATCTCATTTGCATATAAAAATAGAAATGCAGTTGGGTATCTTAAAATAATGTGATATATATCATAACATATGACTTCCAAGTAAATGAAAATTTCTGTATAAAACCAGAAGTTTGACTATCAGGGGAAAGAATATGAAGATATAACATTTTCTGTGATATCTGGAATTAAAAGTTGTTTTGGCCGCTATAGGATGAAGCTGTGCCACATAATGAAAAATGGTTCTATTTCTTTGGCAAAGTCTTGGGAGAATTTTTCTCGATTTTGGATTGCTATAAAAATGAATTGCACAGTCTTTCTTTTTGAAGCTCTTTATTTCTTGACCATTTTGAAATACCTTTTTCCTCTTTGTATACCAGGATAAAAATGTTGATGAGAGATGTTAATGTCATTTCATTTTTCATTTTTAAAAATTATAAGTTATCACAGAAAGGGTGAAGATAATACTTTCACTGAACTGATATTTAGAAATTGTTCTTTCACTACAGTACATGGTAATTTTTAGTTTGTTTTATTTAGGTAACATTTTTCATGTTTACTTCGCCAGTTTGTTGCTTACCCTCTTTCTATTTTAGTCAGTTTAAATTCTATGTACTCCTAAGAATATCCTAAGTGGATATTCTATAATATTCTTAGGAGTTGTGCTTTTTCCCTTCAAAGACTTTCACAAATTTTAGAAGCTCTTATATGCAGTGTAACCTTTTTTCTGTTACCTCGCCGGGTTTTAGTTGGTAAACAGAAAGTTGTGCCGTGTATTGTGAATTAGTTTTGCTGCCTCTAATTTACATTTCTATTACCTACCTGCTGGCATTACCTTTGCAGATATTGAAAAAGGAAGTGAAAAAAGAATATACCTGTTCTAGAACTCTCTTGGCATGTTGAGGAATTGGTGGCACTGTAGCATCTCTGTTGTTGAACTGGGAAAAGGTTGGATTAGCACATGTCTAATATATCTGCCTGCTTTTCGCTACTGTTAAGGGGCAACACTGTGGGTCTTTTTAATTTTTTAAGTGTTTTAAGTTTGATATTTCTAGTTGATATAACATTATATATGTACTTTACTGGGCAATGCAGTATGCATGCAAATTTTCTTTAATATTTTTCCTGTACTTTTTTGCTTTTAATAGGAGCTCTGTTATATAGCAATTACTATGTTATATTGCAAAATATGTATCTATTTTTATAGATTTTTACAGATTTCAAATACTAGTTTAAAAATCTGTCCAAGCAATTACTATGTTATATTGCAAAATATGTATCTATTTTTATAGATTTTTACAGATTTCAAATACTAGTTTAAAAATCTGTCCAAGCTTATGTAAATTTGTTTCGTGACACAACGGAATTTGGCCAGGTTTGAGTAGATGAAATATTGAGGGACTTCCTTAGGAAACTGCTATTACATAACAAGTTTATTGAATCTTTGTGCTTCTGTGTACAGAAGCACTTTTGGTGCTTTGATGGCAGTAGCTGAGCAGGTACAGAATAATAAATATTCTGACTTTGTTGTTTAGAATTATTCACTTGTATTTTTATTTGATTTTATATTTTTATCACAGAACCCCCTTTCCAAGCCAAATTTTCCTGATGAAATCTTTGACTTGGGTAATGCTGATAAGTTCCAGCTAAGATTGCAGGTGTAAGACAGTGTGTCCAGGGG
This sequence comes from Oreocharis arfaki, assembly GCA_013398015.1. Classification (NCBI taxonomy): domain Eukaryota; kingdom Metazoa; phylum Chordata; class Aves; order Passeriformes; family Paramythiidae; genus Oreocharis; species Oreocharis arfaki. The sequence continues at coordinate 919,091 of VZRR01004102.1, read as the reverse complement.
GATTTCTGGTGATGTCATCTTCAAATTTCACCGACAGTTTTCCATGGACGTTTTGAAGTCCTGGTTTAGTTTACATATATAGGAACTAGTAGTGAGGTGGCGGTACTTTGCTTTTTTAGTAAGCTTATATTTGCTACCATCAAAGGATTTACACTACTGACTACATTGTGAGGGGGGAAGTTTTATGAGCCTGTTGGAGGCTCTCAACCTTAGTTCCAGTTGGTGTTGCTAGTATATGTGCAAGGTTAACAATTAAAATGTAATTTCATTAGATAAAGATGGAATAAAATAGCTGTATACAGTTTCCACATATTTTTTTAAATATAAATTCAATTCATTTTTTCTTAATATTTCTGTATAAGTAATAATGCCCGGAGGTGAGATCCTAATTTGTTTGTCATCATGCAAAGCACTTTTTACCTATAATTAATATGTGTTTAAGGAATGAAACATAAAAACTGAGAGATTATGCCGACTGACAAATTTGTCTTGCTCCATATTTTAAAGCACCTTTATGGTCATGAGCAAAATCTTTTTCATAAGTAGTGCCAGAGTGCTAAGGACCCAATGATCCAGTGGACACTGGTATTTTATATTTTTCAGGAGCACAGTGGAGCTGAGCTGATCCTGCCAACTTCCTCTACGTTTTCTGGGACCATGAAAGAACTGGCAACCCTGCCTTTTAACACTGCCATATTTTTAGCTCTTTTCTGTAAACTATTGATCAAATCCCAAGATTAGAAAATAATTTCTAAGATATATTTAAGGAGTTAAACTTCATGGCATTTCAAGCACTGAGTGTTTTGATTTGCTATTGTGCTTGCATCAGTTGCACATATTTTTGATATTTGAATATAAGCAGGGAAGCATAAAGACTCAAGATTGAAAAATCAGTTAACTAATATATTTCCCTTTCGAAAGAACTGTTCACATAACAAAACTAATGTATCTTTCTGTACAAACAATGGCCTGAAATTGTAAATAAATATTGAAGTTATTTTATATCTTATGCCTTTGATATTAATTTTACTTAAATACTTACCACAGATAAATGCCATTTTAAATACCTTATATCATTTTAACATATGATATAAGCTCACCTTGTTTTGTAAGGTTCATGCAATTGAATTTTTCTCACTTTTTATCTGATATTTTTGGTTTCATTAAAATAACCAATTATGCACAACTGCATTTACAATCCATTCTTGTTTGACTGAAGAAAACCTTTCATTTTCTTTCAGTAGGAGCTAGATTCTTATGCCTGTGGCACAGCATTATTGTCTTGCACTGAGTATGAACTGCAGCGTTAATAAAGCAATGACAGCTTTAATGTTGATGGTTTGGGACTTTACCAAGCAATTATGGTCATTTTGTTGCAAATAAGATAAAAAGATAGTTAAACAAAAAGCCCTCCATGACTTGTTGGGATTTTTTTTTCAGATAATATGACTTGCATGTGGGAATAAATAGGAGTACGAACAATAGTATCCCCCCTCACTCTCCCCACACCCCATGTTCAAAACCTTGGCCTAGTGAAAGGAGACAGTGGGGTATTAGAGATCCTGATTTTATGGAAGCATTTGCTGGGATTTTAGGCTTGATTTCACAGAGGACCTTAATGTATATTTGTGTAGTTTCAAGTGGTAGCATGCTGTGTTTAGAATTTTGCTCTTTCAATAATCATTGATAATAAACCTTTTCCTTTATACTTATCCAACTTTTTCAATTAAGTAGCCTTTCATAGAGTCTTCCTCTTAGATGCAGATATATGTGCTCTGTCTTGAATTCTTTCATGCACACAAGGATGCATGCAGTTTGGATTTACAGTTACATTTATTATATTGATCAGATATGTCCATATCTTTCATTTGATACATAAATCTTTGCTGTTGTAATGGCTCATTTTATGAACTTATGTTAATGATTTTTCCTCAAATAGCAAATAATTTTTCAACACTAAAAACATTAGCACACATTCACATATTTAGCAATGACAAACTCCGATACAAAAGTAAAATCTTGGTTTTATGTCTCTACCTGTTTTTAAATGATACACATACACAGGAAGATCACGAATCTTCAGATTATCAGGTGGTATTTTTTTACACATTTGCTTTATGTTTTTGGTTAAAATATGCGTATTTAGTATGTACTTATTTACAAAGGCACAGACAGGTTAGTGTTTTTCTTCATGTTTAATTTTCATCCCCACTAACTGGCTCTGTAGATACACTTCTAAAAGGAGTCTTCAGTAATTACAAAACCTAGGATGTTATTGGTTCATACTTTCAAGATAATTGATAATTTTACTTGGCACTAAGGACAAAACTATTGCATCAGAGTTTCCATTCTGAAAATTAATTTACAAAAACAAGATGATGCAGGACAAATCATAAAATTAAAAGTAACTTTTTAATTAAGTTGAATATCAAAACTATATTTTGGATAGTATTGGTTCTGCAGAATAAGTTGTATCGCATCCAGTCTAGCAATTAAATGGTGATAAAGCCCACTTATTGTCTGCATAGTTTCAGATGACTTCAAAAATGATGTTAAAAGTTTTAATCCTCTGGGGTAGATGCTGTATGCTTATTTATAAAGTGAATGGAATATAGGTGCTATGCCATTTGAAAAAACTTGTAATTGAATCCCACTGGAGACTTTCAGAAGATGTTACAATGCTTAAAATAGGAAAATGTTTGTTTCCTAGAGAGGCAGAGAATTAAATACAAAAGTTGTTCTGGCAATATTAATATTATATTATTACCCTGTTGTTGATTAGATGTTCCTGTTTTGTTAGATGGCTCAAGGAAAATGTAGAAAATCAAAGCATAAAGGGAGTGGTGAAATCTTCCTATAGCCAAGGTCACAATGACAGTAGAACCGCTATTTTATAGAAGAGGGAGAACATCTATAGGAGACCTGTGCAATATAATTTTAAAATATCTCTGAAGGAAGAGGAAGGTATAGTACTGATGATTTTGTAGAGTAGCCATCATTTCTGTTCTCTCCCCACACACTGCCACTTGTCTGTCTGTCTTTCTGAAGCAATCTGTATTTTCCATGTAGATTCTGCAGTGTTTCTTAAGAATTTACCAAATTCTACCAGCAAATAAGAGATTGGAGTGTTTAAGACCCTACTTGCCTGCAGAGTTGCAAAGCAAGACTTGAAGTTTTGAAATGGATCTAAAGTTTGCAAGAGGGGAAAAAAAAATTTGTCATTGAAATTCCAGGAACTCATGCGCAGAAATTTTAAATACATCTGTGTTGCTGTTAAGGCTGCCTGGACATCATGAAACTTGCCAGGAGCCTCTGTTTTGGGAGGATCTTGAAATCATAGAACATCCTGAGTTGGAAGGGACCCCTAAGAATCACGAAAGTCCAGCTCCTGGCCCTGTGCAATACCATCCCCAAGAGTCACACCGTGTGTCTGAGTGTTGCCCAAACTCTAATTGGTGTTGTGACTACTTCCCTGGGGATCTTGTTCCAGTGCCCAGACATCCTCTGGGCAAAGAACCTTTTCCAAATATCCAACCTAAACCTCCCTTGACACTGCTTCAGGCTGTTCTCTGGGGTCCTGTCACTGATCACCCCAGAGAAGAAATCAGTATCTGCCTCTCCTCCTCCTTTGGATGCTTTCTAATAGCTTGATACCTTTCTTACATTATGGTGCCCAGAACTGCACAGGGACTGAAGGTGGGGCTGCACTGGCACTGAGCAAAGTGGGACAAACCCCTCCTTCAGCTGTCTGGTCTTGATGTGTGGATGGCCCTCCTGGCTGCCAGGGTTCTGCTGACTCATTCAACTTTCTGTCAATCAGGACCTCCAGGTCCATTCAGTGGCACTGCTTTCCAGTCTCTCCTTCCCCAGTCTGTATCTAATCTAGGGTTACCACATCCCAGCTGCAGAATCTGGCACTTGTTTTTGCTAATCTTCATGTGGTTGGTGATTGTCCAGCCCTCTAATTTTTCAAGGTTTCTCTGCAGGGCTTTATCAGCCAACTTACTTAGTATCCCTTCGAGACCTGCATCCAAGTAATTTATGAAGATATTAAAGAGCACTCACCCAAAGATGGAGCCCTGTGGAACCTCACTAGTGACAGGTTGCCAGTCTGATGTCACCCCATCCACTATTACTCGTTGAGCCTGACCCATGAGCTAGTTGCTCACCCATCTCATGATGTGTTTATTCAGCTGTCTGCTGGATATTTTGACCAGAAGCATTCTGTGAGTCAGAATTGAAAACTTCAATGAAATTCAGAAAGATTACATCAGCTGGCTTCCCTTGATCAGTTTGGTGATTCCCTTGTCCTAGAAGCAAACCAGGTTAGATGAGAAGGACTCTCCTTTCATGAAACCATGCTGGCTGTGACCAATGGCTGTTGTCCTTCAGGTGTTTTTCAATACCTCTCTGAGCAATCTTCATAACTTTGCCAGGTACTGAAGTGAGATTGATAAGCCTGTAGTTTCCAGGGTCATCTTTCTTGCCCTTCTTGAAAACTGGGACATTTGCCAGCTTCTGGTCAACTGGGACCACTCTGGGTTCAAAAGACTGTTGAAAAGTCGTTGAGACTTACGATGACATCTGCTAACTCTTTGAGTATTCTCAAATGAATCCCTTCAGGCCCCTTGGACATATAAGGATCCAGCTGGAGAAACAAATCCCACACAAGTTCAGGATTGACTGGGAGTCTGTCATTCTCACAGCCATGGCCTTAAGCTCAGGACACTGGGCCACCCTTAGTCTGTTATAGGTGCAGAAGGTAGAGGCAAAGCAAGCATTGATCGCCTCTGCCTTGTCATGTCTCTGTTTGTGAGGTGACCATCCTCATCTAGTGTTATTTTTGCACCACTATTTGTTATTAATGTATTTAAAAAAAAATCTTTATATTGTTCCCTGCTGTACTGGCCAGCTTCAATTGGATGATCCAGTACCTTGATTCATTATTTTTGTGACACTGTATAGCTCGGTTTTTTCTAGGCATCCCTCCTCTCACTGTAAAATCATCGTTGTATGATTGCTATGATATGTTTTCTATTGGTTCTATTGTATAATGTGAAGAAGCCTTTTGCATATAATTGTTGACCATTTGACAATTACATATATCTATTTTCTTTTTATAATGGCTGTTAAAAATTGTGGTCACTTGATAAGCAACAAGAGAGAAAATCAATGCATTGGTGAAAAATTCTAGAGATAAATTCAACAAAGTCAAAAGTTTAACTTGTGAGCCCAGTGAAGCATAATTTTTGCATTTCTGTAATTGAGAAAAACAGCACCAAAGTATTTTGTATATGAACTCTGAATAATGAATCTCATTTTCATTAATTATACCTGATATTGAAATTAAACTTTATTGTAAGAAAATTTCTGAATGTTTCACTGGAAATACTGAATAATTTTATGCTAATTGGATGTTCTGGAGTGGTGACAGAGGTTATAAAGGGTCCTACCTTCTTTGGCTGACTCATTGTGCTTTCATCTGTTAAATCTTTGGTATGTTGAAGGTATACTTTACTTTGCCTTGGCCAGTGATAATTTCTGAGAATTTATTTTTATTTGATAGCAATATGTTAATGGTCTCTGGAAGCTCTGTGATTAGCTAGTGCAGTAAAGCCATGTTAAAATGTATTTTGATACTAAAGGCCTAATTAACAAATGCATTATTTCTCATTTTTGGAACAGTACTTGATAAATTGAATGTTAGCATTTTTATCGAGGTATATCATTCTATCTTACCTTTCCACCTTTGGCCTTTCAGGGAAAATACTTGGTTTAGGTTTCTAAATCATAACATATTTTGGGTTAAATTACTTCAAGGTCTGGCTCTGATATTTACAGAAATGAAGATGTGAGTTGGAACAAGCTTGTCTTAATCACAGTAATGTAACATGGAAGTGGTAGTCAAATAAGTGAAATAGATAGGATTTCTGTCTCTTAACTTTTAAATTTTATCTAGGTTTGTCTGGGATAAACCACGAAACTTGTGCTTGATCCATTCCCTCTAAATTCTCATCTAGAATACTTTTTCTTTTTACCCAGTAGTTGTTACTGTTGTCTTGGATCTTGCTGCAGTCATTTAATCCTATATAAAAACAAGACTGAAATTATCACTTGAGGCTGTCATAAAATAGCCTAAATACCTTCTGCTTCAGGAGTTACTAGAGAAGTAATATAGGATCATTTGTTTTAAAATGAACTATCTTAGGTTTTTAATAACTGAAATATTGTGACTTTTGCCACTTGCTTTTTGTTTGTTGCTGTCTTAACTGCTTTCAAGACTTACAGCTCTTCTCTGTTGAGTTATTGTGGGCCTTTTGCTTAGCTCCTGGAAGGAAAAAACCCCAAACAAACAAAACTAAGCTTTCCCACACTTCTCTTAATCCAAATATGTCTATACAAGTCAAGTCTGGTTTATTTTAGTTTTGAGTCTGTGATGTGTATTTAAGAAGAGTGAATTATGTGTGGGGATTTTTTTCAGGAGGCTTTATTTTGTCTGCCACGCTTGGTCAGCTGCTTGACACTTGTGGGGAAACAAATAGCAAGCTTGTAGAGAGACTGATAGTTTAAAACAGTTTCAAAAGCGTTGGGTACTAGGTCAATGACCTTCACTTTGACTCTTTATGTGGAGTAAAGTCAGGTTAGAGAGTTGTGTCATCAAGATACTTGCCTGTAGTTACTTGCATTTGTCAAAAGACACATCTGCATTTCATAGTAAAAAGAATCTATTGACACCTAGAGTTAGTAAATTGCAATAACAAGTTAGATGGGTTTAAGTGTGTGAAATGCTGTGTGTTAGTGTGTTGCGTGACCTTAGAGGTGCAAGCAGGAGCCTTGAGAATTTTGTATTTGCCTTTAACTCTTCCCACATGCAAACATTCTTGTCCTTTAAGTTGGCTGTCCGTGCAAGTGTCACTTGCACAAAGTTTATGTTTAATTTGTTAAAACTGGCAAATCCTTATATATAACAGAGGATGTCTTTTCTCCAGTGAAGCTTCATTATCTTGAGAGAATGAAATTCTTCTATTTTCTTGTTTTGGAAGAGCTACAGCATTTATATTTCACAGTGTGAAACACTGGGTGTATGGCGCACTGGATGGCCACCTAGTAACAATATTTAGACAAATTTTCACAGTACGATTAAATTCTGAGTGTCTTTAGAAAAGTCTAGATAAGAAATATTTCCAATGTGATTTCATATGAATTCTTTTTCCCTATTGAAGTATCAGTGCGCATGATAAAAGCTCATCTGCAGTATGTGTTCGTGTTTCTAAGTGTTTATATGTTGCTTATTTTACATATCGCAGCAAGAGAAGGTTTGGCATGATTTCAAGCTGCATAAAAGAACCCGTTATGTTAAACAAAAGACCACTTTCAATGATTTCTCTCTAGCACTTGAAAAAGGTTGTCTTGAAACACTTCTGTGGCTTTTATACATTGGGAGTATGTCAATTAATACAATAGCTGTGCCTTCAAAATCTTGTGTAATTTAGCTTTGTTCATGCCTTAAAAACTTGTTCAGTGCTGAAAAACAAAATCTGTTTTACAGGTATATTTTTTCTGAGATATTAATTTTTTTTTCATTCAAAATCAGCAATTTTTGCTACGTACAAATGAAAAAGCTCATTCAAAATGCTTTGGTTTTATTTCCTGAATTAACTAATATTGACAAGGTTGTCCTTCAGAGGGTTGTAATACAGTATTTAATGATCGACTCTTGTTTTCTTTAATAACCTCTGTAAAAAGATAATTATCTTACATATAATCATTGGCTGATACACTTAACAGCCCATCTATGATTCATTCTTTGCAATTACTTGTACTTTGTAGCCTAGAGATGTAAAGAACTCCATGCTTTTCTTGACAAGTATTGTTAATGGTTAAATGTGTTCTAAATTTTCCCATTCTGCATTGACAATGCCCTTGAATATAGACAGGAATGACATATTCTAGGATGCATGGGCATTCAGTCTCAAATAAGAAAATGGTTGTTTGGTACTTGAGCTTTCCCGTGACTGTCCAAATTAATAACAAGCAGTTGGATGTTGTACATGGGTACCAAATTGTGATAATTGGAAAGTTATTTAGTTGCCACATAAACCAATTAAGAAGATATAAGTACTTTTCAGTTTCAAGAAAGAATTTTAGATAACATTTAATAGGATATAATAATTAAGTCTTCACAGCATTTGAAGTATGAGCTACTTCAGCTTGAACTCCAACATGGTCAGTTTTTATCTACTAATGATAGACTGATGATCCAAATTTACAACGTAATAGAATATTGAACTTGGTTTTAGTGAACAGAATTTGGCTTCTTGGTTTCTTCTTCATTTTTGTGACTAATAGAAATAATAGAGAACCAAGAACTCCTGAGGCCTTCAGCTTTATTGTGATGTATGTGCAGTTAAGTATAAAAAAAAAAATCAAAGGTGTGTTACCAAAAATCAAAAATCAAGGATAACCTATGTTAAGTAAAATACAGCCATTAGAAGCTGAAACTGCAACAGTTTAAATTTTGATAAAACAGCAGCATACTATTTATTTTAATTAGCATGCTTTCCTGTCTTACTATGCTTTCTTTCAAATGAAATTTTTGAAGTGTAATCAAGATGTACTATAGCTCACCATGTTTCTATCATCTTCCAGGCATATTATCATTCTTCTGTGTAGAAATTTTTCATTTATACTACTGTTGAAGTTATCTAAATGCTTATCAACTTTTGAAAAGTCCATATATTCAGCTTTTGTTCAAGTCAATTTTTAAAAAATTCATTGAAATTCTCTACTAGTAAGGAAAGCTGAATGTAAGTTGGCACAATTGAAACTATAATCTTCAGGTATCTGAGTTGGATATACCTTTGAAACTTCTGATAAGAAAGTCAAAAAGTCTTCTGCTTATCATCTCACTTAAACAGCACCCTCCAATCAAAAACTAACTAAATAACGGGCTCTCCGCAGCATCCAACAAGGGGGATGGCTTCCAGGGTTAGTGTAATGTGAATTGTAGACAGTTTCTTATCTGTTTAGTAGTATATAAATAGCCACCAGTTATCACTAGAATCCAAATCAAACCAAATAAAACAACTGAAAAAAACCCCCAGTACAGCAAAACCAACAAACAAATGATTTCTGAATCCTTACATTCTACAGCAATTTTTTTATGTAGCCGTGGGTTTGTGCTTCTTAAAGCTTGTTCATTTCCTAAACCCTATAGTCCTATGTAGTGATATGCTAAGTTTAAAGTGGAGTTCTAGCTCTGAATTGTTACCTTTTTATAGATATATTTGAATTTTTCTAAGTTGCAAATTTAATAGGGATAAAGTATTTTGCATATGCTTTGACAGGCAGTTTCTGTCTTGTTGGTGCAGCAGAGGAGGACTGTGTTGCTAAACCCTGACTTACACAAGGATGTCCTTAGGAGGTTTTAAAGTTCTTGCTCTTACCACCCTGACAATCTGTATCTCAAACTGGATTTGGGGCTCGGCAACATCTCTACTTTGTAGTGGGCAGCTTCTCTATTTACTTTATAGTTGCACTTACTTCAGTTTAACTTTGGTTTATTCTCATACTTTGTTCTGCACCGTGCATACTTGCATTTACTTTCTCTCTCTGAAATTTGTTGCTGAGTGCAGTCTTGTTCTGTACCAAAGCAGGAGATGAAAGCTTTGTGGTCTAACAATGAATAGAGGTAATAAATATTGCAAAGTTCTCTCCTGTGTACGCAAATGATAACAACATTACGGATGCACATTGGTTTTTGATTTTGTTACTGGAATAGTTTTTTTAAACCGAAATATAAGCCCTTCTTACTGTGAAAAGCAACTGTTATATGACTATCATGTTGTAGTAGAACAAAAAAGCAACTTTTGTTTTACTTTCAGGCTGCAATTGAATGTCTCATTTGCCAGTGTTTAGAATGTATTGTTGTGGAGGAGAATAAGAGTGTTAGTGTTTGCTTTCTCCCAGATTTTCAATATACAGTCTAGTGATAAAAAAATTAAAAATATATAATCGTTAGTATTTCCAGCTCAATACAGAAAACTACCATGCAGTGTAATAGTAAAGGGAAAATTGCTATGAATATATCTTTAAAAACGTATTTTTGCAATACTATTATAAATCTAGTTCTGCATTGTGCAGTGTCTTAATTAGGATGCCTTTTTATATAGGGTGGTAAAATAAAACTGTCTTTTAAATAAATGATTGTCAAGTCATGGGCTTTTTTTTCTAGAGCAGATTGCAAATGATCACACTGGTTATGCATCTTGGATTCTAGAAGAATAGGTTAGTTGTTTTGTTGTTTTTCATGTAAATTTTTGCTTTCAAAACACAGCAGGTGTTTGAGGACTCCCTTCTACTGTAAAGGTTTCTGCTTTTAACTGAAGATAACTAAATTGGCTAATTTAGTTTTAGTTATTTGTAGAATAAAGACGATTTAATTTTGTAATGAAACTTAATTGTCTAAGACGATTTAGTTTAAAAGGTTTACTGTACTGGCTTTCCAAAAGCGTATGAAATTGCACCCATTTGTATGTGTTTATATATATAAAAGTAGGAGTTTCTTTGCAAGATTTTGAATATTTTTACAGTTGTATCTTTGGAATTTTCATTGGCTATTCACAAAGTGGAGTGTTTTCTATTCAGTTACATTTTGGTTTTGGAGAACTTAAGTGCTTCAAAATCTCCTCAATAGTTTTTCTCCCTTTTTTCTGTTCACATTTGTAAGACCTGTGAGGCTAAACAATTTGTAATGTATGTGGACCTTGTCTTCTATAAATTGTTGTCTTCTGTTTCAGTTTTATTGAGGAACAGGAAATAGTGCAAAACTGTTCTTTATTACTTAAGTACAAACCAAACATAAGAAAATGAGCATGATTTGAAAAATGCTTCAAATACACTTGTTTCTTGTACTTCTTGAACTTTACTTCATTTTTAAAGATTAGGTGAATGCACTTGAATTGCATGACTGAATATTTGCATGCTATTATTTACTAAATTTCAGTTGATCAGTCTCACTCTCAGGAACAATGCTTTCGATGTGAAGTCATTAATGCAGTGCAGGTGTTAAGGAATTCAATTAAAATATGACTTGATGAATACCAGTGTATAGACTGTCAGTTGCCTTTTGATAGGTTACTTAACCTAGGATTGTGATTTCGAGAATGATCATTTAGCACAGTCCTAGCAAAATAGCAGTTACACACAGCATTGTGCTACTTTCTTCGAGTTCTTCTTTTGATTCTTCCTTCTGTTCTTCATGTCCAGTGTATGTTCTTAAGGAATGAACAATGTACGTTCACCTCCCCTGTCTGATGTTAATTTTTGTAGGTGAACCAGAGACTTAGTGTGAATTTTAGAATTAAACAAAACAACCTATATTATGTTTAAATCCTCAGTGCAGATATTGACCCTTCCTAGAGGCAGAACTTCTCTGAGTGTGCACCTGTGAAGGTGGCCTAAAATGCAGGATGGATTGCTGTTGTTATTTTCGTTCAAAATATTTTTTTTCAACATTTAAAAACCGCTTGCTCCCTATTGCACTGCAATATCATATGCGGGAGTGCAAACTGTAAAGTCTTTCTTAAAATGAACATTTTAGTAGTGAAGTAATAAAAAGAACCGCGAACTGCATATCTCTTCTACTCTTCAGATTTTTCTCTGAATTTTAGATATTACCAAAGAGGTGAGCAGTCATCTATTTCAAAGTATCTGCTGCCAGTTAAAAAATAAAGATATGTTAACTTCTGCAAAACTATGCTTAACATACAAAAATTAAATAAAATCACCTCTTTTAAATATTTTTAGATTTGACATGCTGTGATATATTATGAAGTATTATTTCATACTGTGAAAGTACCTGATAAAGTACACTGCGTGATCAAAAAAAGCACATTCACTCCTTTGTATAACAGTGGGAAATCTGGAAAAATATACCAAAATTATCAGATAACATAATCACTCTGATTATATTTATGTATCTTTTTTCTATGTATTCTTTATAAGATAAAAGGAATACATTATTTTTAATTTTTTAATGATAAAATTCATTCTAATAATAATAAAACCATCAATCTGTTGTAAAATGATGGAACAGATATATAACCTTAAAACATGTAGAAGGAAATTCTTTTTATGGCTATGTGTAGAAGAGAGAAATCTCAGGGACCAAGTTGAAAATAATTGTGTTATTACCATAGAATATATAAATATATTATTTTTATGGCATTCTAGTTTGTTCATTGGAACAAGAGATGTAGTTTCTCTACAGAAATATTTTTCCTGTTGTCTGTTAGATCACATTAATTGTATTTGGAATAAATAAATGGATACCTAAATGTTTTAATTCCTCTTTGCCAAGTGGAGTAGCTGTAGTACAGTGATGCTTATTTGTTAAAATGCATATTTTGCATGCACTGGAAGTTTTGCAGTCCTTGGTACTTTCATCTTAAATTTATATCCACTTTAATGTTGGAAAAAAAAGTGAGAAAAATGGTGCAACCCCAGACACTTACTGTTATCTTTTGTGATTCTCTTGTTATTACATTTCTCCAAACTACTATATTAAATTGGATCTGAAACCAGTTTAAATATTTTTATATTTTCTTAAAAGTATTTGTATTATTTCTATAATGGGTAACCATTTCTGACGTAGTACATCAATTTCATACGTTTAGTAAAATACTTGACACTGGATACTGTGCCATAGACATCTATCTTCATCAACTTCATTTGCCTTTTAAATACATTTATAATATAGGAATATATTCTAAATTTTCTAAAGAACAAGTCTAGATATGAGAATTTCTGTATTAATCTAGAGTATGATAAATTTTCAATGTGTTTACAGAAGATCTAAGGTAATGGGTGAGGAAAATTATGGAACTTGTGATCTTAGCAATATTTTTTTTTTTTTCTGAATATAGAGAAGGCACTGGTCATTAGTACTGAGCTGTTACTATATACCTTAAATGCATATATAATATGTGTGCTCATACCTAACCTAAATTATTATATATGTGTCGTCATACCTAAAACAAAAAAGTGTGTGTTATTTTCTACTTCTGAGAAGGCCTTTGTCTTTCTTGTTAGCACCTTTCGTGTCTAAAAGCTTCTGCTGGAAGAAATTTCCAGCCTTAGAATTTGATCCATTCTATTAAATACAGCAATCTCTATGTTTTTGTTTTACCTACGTGCTTTGCTAAAAAATTAGTACAGTAACATAATTTTATTTGTTTTCTTGATATACAAATCATGATTTTTCAGAATATTTTCCTTGTCTCATGACTAGCTCAGTTTGTATAGCTTTTAATTTTTTTTTTTTTTTACTTTTTTACTTAATGGTTGGACAGTTTCCATCTCTTGCAAAGTTTTGAAATTTGAAGAAGGATCTAATATAGTTACTGATTGCATATTTGAAAAAAAGATTTGCAGAACCAAAATATTTGCACAAATATATGTGTAAAAATATTTGTGATTCACTTTTGAAACAGATTATTTTCTTCTTTTTAATTCTCAGATTTTTTTCATGAAGGGTTTTTGGATATGTTTAGGCTGTAAAATACAATCTATGCTTTCATTCATAAGTCTAGTTGGAACATAACTAGTACTGAGAAGAAAATTCCTGTTGTAACATTCTATGGCTCTTTAATTTTTCACCATAAAGGTTTGATTGTTCATGTAGTAATCAATAAATATAGAGTGCTTTTCTTCATTAACCAAAAAACTTAACTTTGAAACAATAAAATTTCTGTATTTTGCTTTTCTGCAAAATTGTATTAAAATTATTTTGAGCAACTGCTTTATTTTTTTGTGCCTATATATAAAAAAAAAAAAATTAAAATTAAAAGGCCTTGAACCAAATCAAAGGTTCCAAGGCACATATTTAAAGCTCTGTGAGCTTTATAGTACAAATACTCTTTAAGATATGTTTCGTGTTTAATTGTTACATAAGAATCAAGATTGCAGGTACAAATTTAAAAGTTGTTCAAATTTCTATTTCCCAGTTTTGTCAAGGATATATTGTATTGTATTCTGCTATTCTGCTATTAAAGGATCATCTTCCTTTGTGGAATGTAATTTTACCTTGAAGTCTTCCCATGGCAGCTCTGTTTTAATTTCTCTTCATTTACTTTGATATAAATCTTCTACATCACTTTATTTTAGTGGATGAACAATTACTAAGATGAAAAAGTCAAATGCCTTTGGAAGCATTTATCTAAATCAAGGATGCATCGGACATTAAAAAAGTGTCAGTTTATATCTAGCAAGAATATTAAAAACAGAGGTGGCATTTTTTCCTAACAACTGAACACAGCATTAGAGTTTTTCTGGTATTCACTAGTTTTCAAAATGAGCTGCAAAGCGTATTAGTCCATACGTTCCTAAAAACCTGAGCTGTTTTAGAAGTGAGAGAACTAGTTCCAATCAGACATGCTTATTAAAGAAAAGCCAGCATATGAGGTCTTACAGTCATTACCATAGGCAAAAAAAGCAGATACTTCAGTTTCAGAAATCTGCAGAGCAGTGACATGGCATTCCATTCAATTTTTTACCAGATATCACAGACTGGAAATGTGAGCTTTGGCTGATACTGCTGGGAAGGAGAGTGCGTCAGGCAGCTGTAATTCCCATCCTGTAAAGGTACTGATACTTAAAGTCTCTGTAGTCCAAATTGGTACACAAAAATACTAAAATGTTGAATTTGGACCTTAGATACATTTTTTCAAATTTCTGCCAACTTTTCTTAGGTGTTCTGTGGATACATTTGCAATTTTTTGCTCTTTAGGTAAGAGTGAGATGAACCTACTCCTTACTTTGGAGTTGTTTTCAGGTTGCTTCCTGAAATACTGTCTGTGGAATGCAGTTCCTGTGTTTTCGTAGTGTTTGACTAGAAAAATAGGTTTCTGAAGTCCATGGCATCCAATTGTTTTAAATTAGGCCAAAATTTTATTACATGTACTTGTAAGTTTGGTTGCTCTAAAATGAAGTTTTGGAGCATTTTGAGTCTCATTGAATTAAAAAAAACCAGCCAAACAAAAAATCTGGTTTTAGTGTGATTCTGAAAAGTGTGGTGTTTCTGAAAGGTATTTCAGTGCAGGGTGAGCTGCAGACAGTTGTTCCAGTGCATTCATTGACTCTGTCTTACCAGCACCAGCTTTGTCTGCAGTACAAAAACTAAATTCATTTGTGGAATAAGATTTTTTTTTTTTTTTGTGGTATGTCCTTAAGGAATCATAAAGCCTAGAGAGTAACTGACATTAACGTGACTCCATGTACTGTAAAACCCATTCCGTTTTATATATTTTCAGGGAGTATGGAGTGGCACAGGAAGGAAATGCCATATCGCTGGAAAGTTGCTCTAATTCAGCACAGGATTCTTGTGAGAAATTGCTTCTAATATTACATCATCCTATTCTGTTTTTCACAGTTTACAGTCTAATTTCTTCATTTTTTTATGCCACTTTTGTTCATATCAGTAACCACATTAAAATACATTTAGCAGATTAAATAGGCTTTCATGAGTGTTAGTGCACATCTGATAGCGTGATAGTTTAGTACTATATATTTTGCCGTATTGCATTACATGAAGGCTTATGGATTTGTTAATAAAATTATTTTTCTTTTTAATAAGGCCTGCTATTTTTAACGCTGCATTTCACTGGCTAACGTGAGATTCAACAAACAAAAATAAGTCTCAGCTGCTTCCACTCTAATGAATATTTCTGACAATAGTATAAGCAGTACTTTAGAAGGGGGGAAAAATCAGTGCCCCTGCGAAAAAAAAAGAAAAACCCAAACCAAAAACCCCAAACCAAAGAAACAAATGAAAAAAAAAGTGGAACAGAAAAGGAAAGGAAAAAGGCAATTGGATATTTGCTTCAATTATATAACAAGATTTTAAAATTCTGATTTTCTTTTGCTTGAGCTTGCTACATTTCTCTAATTTATGATTGCTTTTCGAACACTGTAGCTCGAAGGAAAGTACTTTCCTTTTTTCTTGATCTATAATGTCAAAGAGCCCAAAAGATTTTTTCTTTTTTTTTTTTTTTAATAGGTATTGACTTAAGATCAGGAGTGACACTAACAAAATTCATATTTTCAGGTATAATACCAATCTTCTTCTGTAAAACTACACATAGTGTGAAAAATTATTAAGATCAGATTTTCATCATGGATTTAGAAAAATATATGTGTAACAAAAAGCATATCTTTTAATTAGGGATCTGCTTTATACTCCTGGTTTGGGGGTTTTTTTTAGGTAGTTAGCATTTGTAGATGATTCATTAATTAGGAGGAGCATGAAGAACTGTGGCCAGCTTTATAAACTTCTTTTGAACTCTCTGCCAAATCACAAATGCAGTGTCAGATGGAAGATGTCAGTGCATTTTTTTTCTCCTATCTGTAATCCCCAGAAATAGATTATTTTGTGTTTGGCAAGCTTAAGCCCATATTTTTTCTGCTTTTTTAATGCATTTTGTACAAAACAGTCCCATATACCCGGTTGGGTATATGGTATATACCAATATTGAGTTAGTTGTAGCCTCCTTTTCTTTGAAACTCATTCATTCCAGCTTTTGTTCTATTAGTTAGTGATTTCCTCTTGTTAAAATTGTTTGACTCTACTATTTTGCTCCCTTTATCTGTTCCTCCTGAACTACATATGTATGCAATTTTTTCAGTCATTTCTATTAGTGAGTATGGCTCTGTAGTCATGATCAACTACAAGGAACTGTCGTCCATTTGTGACTTTGTCTTCATATATCTCATTATTTGGTAGGTTGCCTGCCATCATCTCACTTTAATCTGTGTGCCAGAGATTTGCTTCCTAACATTCTTTATTGGTATACATGATATTACACACAGATTTGGCCAGGAGTGTATTTTTTGTTTCTCGCAATGATGCACATATCTAGTGTTCCTGTCTGTGGTTCCTAGAACATCTTGTCTTGAGTGTGGTTATCCTATAGATACTCTACTTAGAATTTGCATTAGTTTGAAAACTGATCCCAGTTCTCTTCACAGACCCTTCCTTCTTACTCATTTTTGGTTACTGTGGACAACATACCCTTTCTTTTCAAGACTGTAATTTGTTTGTCAAATTGCATAGCCAATCTATGACATTTCAGCTTGCATGCATCTAAACTTTGCTCTTTGTTTATAAAAATCTTCAAATGCTTGTTCTTCTTTACAGGTTACCAAACTCTTATCTAGGTCCTTAACTTTCATTTCTTCCAAAAGCCACTTTCAAAGTCATTTGTCTAAAAATTTTCTCTGATCGCATCACTTAATTTAATTGCTTTCTAATTCTGTATCTTGTCAAATGCAAAATATTGTCCCTGTTCATCAGTTTTCTATACTTTAATTCCTTTTCCTAGAAGGAATTTTACCATGTTGAACTCTCACCTTTTGTTAATGATTATTATTTCACCGAATTGTATGTGATCCCTTGCATGAAGAAAGCTCTTCTTAAAAACATTCGAGCTTTTGTGTTCCTTTCCAGTCCTGTTCATAGAATCTGTCTTGATTGTCAAGTTATAAATGCCAAGGATTATAGCTGGACATGTGCTGTACCTTATGGATTATGAGTTAATACCATTTTCCCTTTCCTGATTTTTACAGAGTAATCTACAAAAACATAAGAACAAAAGGAGATTGAAATGTCTGAATAGTTTCTGTCATTATGTATATGTGTTCACTTTTGCTTAAAACACTGATACTTTTCTCTTACTGCTTTAAACACTTTGTTCCATCTCTTTTTCTTCTAGAGTATAGGTCAACATGTTTCCATTAGTATCTGCTGCCATGATGTTCAGTTGTGAGGAAAGTAAGAGGGAAGAGGAAGGAATCTTGATATGAATATCAGCAGCTATTTATAAAATCAACATTAAGCTAGAATAAACTTCTTAAATTCACCAGTAAAAGGATGATATTACTGAAGGATGATATTATTGATGCAAAAATTACTTTTTTTTTACCATTTGCAGAATTTTTTCCTGTTACTCTTAATTGTGTAGAAGATTTAATAGTAAGAATTACTTGATGTATTTAAATTAAATATTGTTATACCGCGCTTGTATAATATAATGTTTAAGTGCACAGGAAGCACATAATGTATTCTATTACTTTTCTAAGGTTCTGCTGATGACGTAGAAGAAGTATGTTACTCTTCTGAAAGCTATGCTATATGGACTTTGAATTTCTTGCATTAATAATTGCCATGTAATTGAATTATGAAAATACCTGTTCAGCACGTAGCATCAGATAATGAATCTTCTTCTCTATAATAGATGAAAATTCTTACATTCAGATGTTTTGGTTTTAGTTTGGTTAGTGTATTAGTCATAATCATGAAGGTATTTTCTACCTTTGTAAGTAAAATACTTCAGGCTTAGTGCAGAAACACATCTATATCTGAATATCAGGTATGTACATATAGTTTCTGTTTTGTATTTTCGTACATTATAGTTTAGTTTGCAAGGTCATGATACATAGAACAAATTTCTAGAAACATAGAAACTTTGAGTTTTCGTATTGCTGAAGTGTTTCAATATATAGTAACCTCTTTTTCCTTCTGCTGTGTGGCTTACAAAAGTTATTTTATGCTGATTTAATGTCTTCCTTGAGAATACTTTCAAGGACATCTTTGATTAGATTGATCAGACTTAATGAATATGTATATGTATTGGACTAAATTGTAGCTTGTATTTAAAAATAAACTGTCCTGTGTGTATCACATTACAGTCGATTGCAGTGAAAGACTAGGGCCACCTATTCTAAACATGAGATCAAGTAACTTTAGCTTAAGTCTATTTAAAAATTATGTAAAAATAAACCCTATAATTCAGAACTTTAATCATTTTGAAATTTAAAATTAACCTCAGTTTTACTTACAGAGAGATAGTTTTTTAATTGCTTTTTTTTTTTTTTTCTTTCAATACCAGTTGAAAGGTCTGTATGGTGAAAAGTTTAACTTTTAGAAGAAGGAGGCCTGGACATTAGGGGACAGGTGTTTTCAATATGAGTTAAATAAAATGTGTCTATTCTGTGAACTTGTTGCTAGTTGATACCAGTTAGTGCTTTTCTAGAACTTAGAGGTAGGTACACATGGAAATGTCTTAGTAGAAACATTCTGCTTTCAGAATACTACTTATAGATAGTACCTTAGTAGCTTAATAACTTTTGTAACAGTCTATCTGGTATGATGCAGTGTAGGATGTTAATCATATGTGTTTAACTGACAATCATTGTAGTTTAACTGAAAGCGCTCTTCTTCCTTTCTAATGCCTTTGTTCATCCCACTTCAAAATATTTGAAGTACTACGGGAGCACTATGCTGACAGGTGGCATTGTGAAATTATTTTATCAGGTTTCAATAGAGGCTCTATTTTTTGAAGTTGGATTTCTACCTGTCATTCCTGAAAACCAAGTATGACTTCAAAGACTCAATCATTCAAAAAAAAAAAAAAAAAAAAAAATCCTTGCCAAATTTGGGCTCATACCCAAATTATGGATAATTTAAAAAGGGCTTTTAATAAGGCTTAATTTGCTGAAATTTATTGAGCGAGTCTCTTCAGAATGACCAGGCTAGGATAGTTTCTCAGCTTGCTGTTAGCTCAGGACCGACAGAAATAGGAAACAGCAGAAATTCTACTTTTTAAATCACTTGCTAAAGATCTAGAACACAGAAATCATACTTGCTTTGTGGACATTAAGATTTTACTCCACTGGGAAGTCTCACTGTGACTATAGTTCAAGCAGACATTAATACTTAAAATGGAAAATTAAGATGTCAATTGATCAAGAACAATTCAAAAGCTGTGAAATGCTGTAATATATAAAAATTATAATGATTTTGTATTGATAAATCCTCCTAGTAGTTTCTTATTGTTTCATTAAATAAAATATTATTTAATTACTTTTAATTAAGGTATTTTAAGTAATTGCCATTTTTGAAGTTAGCTTCATTTCTATTTCCGATCGCTACAAAATTGGCAATGTAAACAGATTTAGAATATCTTTCACCCAAATATTAGTGAACTGAGATTTTTACTGTAACCATTTGTGAAATAACAGAATAGTTAATTTTTTAAAATTTACTTAATTATCCCATCCAGTGCTTCATAACAAAAAATTAAAAGAGTTATATAGAATTGTATTGTATTTATTCTATAAAAATTGCATCCAAATGCTTGTTTTGTAGGACTTTTAACAGAAGTGAAGATGTTTAGATTCTGGAGTTTATAGATTATTTATTGTAGCTAAATTAATCAATGCATAAGGACCATAAAGAATGAACCAGTATGACCCAAAGAAACATAGGGGTGTGTGTGAGAAGGCAAAAATTAATCTGTAGATAAGAATGTTAACTACAGGAAAATGCTTTTGAAGTATTTGGCAACATAAGGTTATTGTTTTCAGCAAATAATTTAAATCTGAAATAAACTGCCTGATGACAAATGTGAACAATTTCTAAAATAAACCACACTAATGTTTTTATCATTATGTAACACTGGATGGATGTATTTTGTAAAGATGACAAAATCTGATGACGAAGCGTTCATAAACTATTAGATACAGAAAATATATGTATCTAATAATAAAAAAAATACAAACTTTTTGTGAAGTATCGTATATTATCTCAAACATTTGTTTTAACCAGGAGTTCCACTAGGAATGGGTGTTTCCATGCAAAATTTTATAAAGCTTTGTCAGTTTTAAAATGGAAACATTGTTTTTGAGTGTTCTTTAATTGATTTTAATTTTTTTCTTTCTTTCTTTTTGGGTACTTTGGTGGATTAGTAGCTGTAAATAGAATAGAATATTTTAAATCTTGTTATAAGCAGTGCATTTACACAACTTAATTTTGTGCAGACTTCTTTTTGTTCTGACGTTCAGATTTTCTTTCAAAGACAGTGTGCTTGATATAAATATTATTGAAAACCTGATTTTAATTATGTATAAATGAATTTTATTTATGGATTTCATATGACCATATATTTACTGTAACTCATTTTGAGACTGTTGCTTTTGCATTCATTTGTTTAACTTTTTAGTCATTAAGCTGGATATTTAATACATTTAAAAACCTTTTTACACATTTGGTTTTAGTTAACTTCAAGCAGTTACAGCATATTATATTTTGTGTAGTCATACTTTTGCAAGTATAGTTATGTTTGCCTGTCTGCTAACATAAAATCGACTTTTTAAAATTTTCATTGTTTCACTGACAATTGTATCCTTTTTTGTTTTCTTGATATATTAAACTGATTTAAATTTTGCAATGCACTCACATAGGTAGAACTTCCTTCAAATTCAGGTAGCTTAAAAAATTCTTGCTAGCCAAATGAAAAGAAAGAACCTCTCCGTCCTGTGTAAGTGAAATAGCACTTAGGTTCTCTGCATTCATACTTTACATTCTCTGTCTGCTGTTACAGAGATGTATCTTGATACTTCAATTCTATCTTCTTGTGTAATGACTTAGAAGACATAATGTCTGTCCTGATCAATTTTGCAATGACCTTGTTCTGATTAATGAAATCTGATGTTCGAAATAATTATCCCTTAAATTACATTCGTGTGTTGAATTATGTTTTTATCACAAAGACTGACAATGTGTAAAATACGAATTGTATTTCAATAATGGCTTACTCAGGCTGTATAATGATTGCAGCTTTCCTAAGGAAGAAACCTCAGTATTCAGGAAAGACCGTACCATGTGTTGAAGTTGAATGTCTGGATTGCATATGTGGCGGCAAAGGTGAATGCATAAACAGATTGTGTTCTGCTGAAATCTGTGATTAAAGTCCTCACCATTAGTGTGAGTTTTTGAAGATTTTCATCTTCAGAAGTATACCCATTACAAGTCCATTTGTAATAAAGTGAAAAGTATACGGAGGTGACAGAAAGTCTACTACTTAGTAATGAGTAGTTGCAAAAGAACCTCCATTCCCTTTAATGTATTTTTCAACCTTTCTCCATGAAGCTTCTTGTTCTTGTATTAAAGAGAGGATGAATCAGTCAGTTTCCTCTGCCTTCATGATTTTGCAGATATTTGACATTCAGTGCAAATAATTTCCATATTTTGAGGAGTGTAAACAAGTGTAAGCTTACATTAGTTCTTGTATCAGAAACCAGCCTAAATCTTTTACTGTGTCTTCTGAATCTTTTCCAGTTGTAATGCTTCATTTGGAGGCAAAGGGAGGGACCGCAGTTGAATACAGTTGCAACATACAAACACATATTTATGTCATCATATATCATCTCACACCCTTTTCTGGTTTATATTCCTTTCTAAAAATTCCTCACATTTGATTTTCTCTTTGGCTGTTAACACCAGTCAACTTTTTTTTATATCGGAGTCCAAAATTTTGCACTTGAATGGATGAAATAATGGACAGTTCTGAGTCCATTATTTTTCTGTGTAAAATCAGAATTGTTTTGTCTCCTTTATACATCACATTTGTGTAATGGAATGATATTTTCTGTTCTTTTAACAGTCACTTCATTCTGAGACCCTTCTGTGATTTTTCGCTATGACACATATCTTTATTACCTAACAACCATCATCAAAATGACAGAATCATCAGCACTGATGTCTGCTCCCATTTTCCAGATTTTTGACTGCGTATGCCCATAAAACTATATGTGATATCTCTCCATTGTAAGAATGGATAGTTTAGCTTTTCCCTCTTTAATGCATTAATTCTTCCAAGTAGGGGCATTTCTTCTTATTCAGTAGCAGTTCTGTTTCCAAATAAGCTTTTGTAAAGGACATTTTTGAAAACTGTTTAGAAAGGAGACAGTAGTTACCACTGCATCACTGAATCTTCAAATTATAGAAAATAATTTAGAACATATATTCCAGAACTGTATAATATATTCTACATATATTTACATTGTGGAGCAGCTTTGTCTTCTGATCTGTGACTGGTGTGTTACTACTATGTACTGTAAAAGTCTGTAGTCAGAAATGATTCATGTTTTAATATATCTTACGTGATTCTCACCTTGTTACCACCACAGTGCAGATTCCATTTAAATCCAACAAAATTCCCTCAAAGTTTTCACACAGTAATCTTGCAGTCTTTCCTAGAACCATTTCAATAAGTATTGTATTTCTTTTTATGATCTCATCTTTCCTGGTAATTATTCTACAAAAGCTACCTGAGACAATCTAGAAAATGTAGTTCTGTATTATATAAAAGCAAACATCCATTAAAAAGCTTAATTTTTAAATCTAAATACTGAAGGAGAGTACAGAAATATTTCTATATTATATCATAAAGCCTGTAAAATTAAAGATTGCTTTTGTGCGTGAGGGCAAATATTCTTTTTCTAGTACCCGGTATGGCTAATATAATAAACTTTTAAAATACCTTTTTTAAATCCAGCAAGACAATTATTATTTTACGGTTTGCATATAATTTTTACTGATTTCTTTGTCCTTTTTTTTTTTAAACCATGTGATTTCTTTACTAATACTAATTCTAATACTTATTCTAATGCTAATTAGAAAACGTGTTTGGCTTATAGTCCTACTGGGTTTTATACCTTTTTATTATGTTATTCTAGCTGTAGCTTGTTGAAACTTGTCTCTGGACTCTTCTAAGTGTTAAGGGTTTTTTTACTTTTTGTAATATTGTGTATATATGATGAATTTGCCAAAATAAAACTTTGGGCAATAGCATACAATTTAGAATATTCTACTTTTTCTAATACCTGCCATGCCAATGTTTCTTTTTCACTGTATTTCCACGTTAAGAAAATACTTCATTGACACTGACAACTAGGTTTGTTATCAGAAAAGTTACAATTTATTTATAATCTGTTGTTGACTTAAAAGTAACTTAGATTCAGTGCTTTACCTTGCACTTGTCTACACTGTTTTATCTTTGTCGTCTTATTAAATGCCTTTGTATTGATATATAGGTTCTTCTTCACAGCTGTAGTCTAAAAACCAGGAGATGTCAAAACATTAAAAATTATTCCTGGATGACTTTCAACATTATACTTGCACAGCTAAAAAAAGGAAGATTGATAGCCTGAGTTCCTAGTAATAATCAGTTTCACTTTCACAAATCACATTTGTATAGATGCTCTGAGAAAAATCTTTGCCCTGTAGATGAGGGAGAGGTTGTATCAGAATGTGGCAAGAAAGACTGCTGCAGTACATTGAATTTCCTTTAGATAACATGGGGATGATGGCACAACAAAAACTAAATCCATGCAAGGACAGAATTAGTTAAAATAAGAAGTGTGATTTATAGAGTAATTCTGTTTGGGAGGGGTATCAGAAGATCTCTAGTCCAAATTCTTTCTTCAGGTAGGGTCAACTGTGCAGGCAGACAAGATGGCTGATGGCTTTATCTTGCTGTTCAGCTTCTCTGCAACACATTCCAGTGCAACACAGTCCTCCTGAGGAAAAGGTTTTTACTTAAGTCTAGTTAGAACTTCTTGTTTCAATGATATCTCCCACCGTACATCACTGGAAAGAGCGTAAGTTAATCTTCTTTATGACTTTATAGGTAGTGAGGACCTGCTTTGTGGTCCTTCTGAAGCTGCCTGTTCTCCAGTCTTAAAGAAAGAGGCCGCGTTGCCTCAAGTTCCCCTGGTAAGGGCAAGTATTCCGTACCCTTAACTGTCTTGGTGAGACCCCAATGAACTTGCTTTAGTTTATTAATATCTTCGTTGTACTGGAGGGCCCAAACCTGGACTCAGTACTCTAAAAGCAGTGTAACAGCTGCCAAATAAGGAGGGGAAATTGTTTTGATAACTCTGCACCAGACTTTTCCCTTCATTAATATAGTTCAACTGAAGCATAAAGAGCACTGACTAAGCCAAAAATAGGGAATATTGAAATAGTTTTTAAATTCATAAATGTAAATCCTGTTGTTTCTAATACTTTAAAAATTATAGAATCAGATGTCTACCCAAGATGTATGTCTGTGAATGTCTCTGAAGGTAGGGGCATCACAAATGGTTGGAAGGAAAATTCTAAATGTAAATCAAAAGAGAGTATGCCCAAATTCAAAAACTTGTCAGCTTTGATAAAACCTGTGTACCCTGTGCAGTCAGGGACAATAATGTGGACAAATGCTTGACGATGAGCCTTGAATTTTTTGCTCTGTTATTTCCTGTCAGTTCAAATGAGTTCTTAAATATTTGCAAAGTTAATGCTTGTTTATTGCCATATTAGGCTGTGCTGGTGAATTAGGATGAACCTGTTGTCCTGGATGTAAAAACTCAGTGAACTCCGAGTCATGTTCATAACGGTTGTGGCTGTACATTGACTTTTTTTTCCCTTTTTTTTTTTTCAGTGTGTATGCATTGAAGAAATGTGTGTGTATGCATTGAGGACATAGGCCTAAAAATGCACTTACTTTAATGCTAGCATTACTACTTCATCTCAAAGTAGCTGCTATTACTTGTATTTCTAGTCCTTCATCTGAGTGTCAGTTTGTAGGTTTGTTTGTGTCTTGTTCTTCCTGTGTATGTGTAATTCCCTGTGGTATCTGTGTGCAAAAACCTTTTATGCTTTTTTTTTTTATCTACAAATATTTGACTTTTGGGTATTGTTACTGTTCTATGGAAGAAGCCAACCATCTCTATTTGTGCTTTTAAAGCACATAGCATGGTGGTTTCTCTTCTAAACCAAGGTTCTGGTTCTGAAAATGAGTAATAATTAATCAGAATTCATGACTTGAAGTGGTGTAACAAAAGGTGTTACCGTAGTGCTCAGGGCAGCGTGTTAATGTATTAGAGGAAACCCTGAGCATTTTATATAGAGATAGCCTAGTAGTCATAGTTGTATGAATCAGGAAAATTATAATTGCTTTCTGGGAGGGGATGAGGTATCTACAGTTTTTCTTTAGGAAGAAATTTTAATCTTGATTTCCATTATTTTGACGCTTAACAGAAATATTTGATTTTTACTGTAATTTTTAGTTTTGTGCTACTCCACAATTTTCTTTAAAAATTCATTGCATCCTCTAGTATTTCTCCAGATAGAGCAGATGATCACTACTTTTTTTCTGGTCAAAAAAAACATATCCAAAAGATGTGTTTGGCCTTTAGATGAAATAAATACCCATAGGGAAAAGAAATATTGCAATCCTAAGAAAGGAAAGAGAGGTAATAAATGGGGACATAATTGTGATAGTTTAAAGTAGTTTTCCTTTTTGGAAAGAAAGGAAAGCTTTTCTGTGCCTTCAAATTCATTATTAAATAGGATTACTTTAATTTTTTCATACCATGGCTTTCAGAAGTCTTAATTTTCACACCAGATGCCATTCCAAAAGTGGGAAAGGAAACCTATGATCCTAAGAACGTAGATGCAGTGGCAGTGGCGGGGAGGGAAGGAATCCATTAGAGAGATCTTGGGGATAATTTATAACAGAATTGAATGCCTGTTTAAAGACTTAAAGAAAACAAAAACATTTAATGTATTGAAGATTCTGAAATATAAGGAATTGCCATGTTTCTTTTGGAATAACGGTAGTGATCCCTAGTGAAAGTTCCCAGGAAAAGAGTTAAAAGAGTCAAGACCACTGAACTATAAGCTGATGCTGTGTGCATCTGTTCGTAAAGGCACAACCTGAGTATGTAAACCTCCAAAGAAGAGGATTTGAATAAAGATGACACTGAGAATCTCAACATCATAATGAACTGCTGAGATGATCCCTTTTCCAGTTATAAAAAAAGAAAGGCGTGGGGGGGGGGGGGGGAAGAGAAATTTTGTGTCTTTGGCTGTGTCTGCAAATTTGAGCATGCCCAAGTGTGTCCTTGGGCACTGAACTGTGTGGCTCTGCTACTGGAACTTGTAGTGTTTCCTATGACAGAGCATTCTGTTCCATCGTCAGCTACCCCTGAACAATTTATGGCATGGCTCAGCTGTCAGGACATTACAAGGATTTTATCCAGTAGCCAATTTGAAAAATCCTCTCCTTCTTGGCTGGGGTCCCCAGCACAAGAAGGACATAAATTTGTTGAAGAAAGTCCAGTGAAGGGCTGCAAAGATGATCTGAAGGCTGGAGTACTTCTCCTTTGAGGAAAGGCTGAGGGAGTTGGGGTCGTTCAGGTCA
Source organism: Oreocharis arfaki (assembly GCA_013398015.1). Classification (NCBI taxonomy): domain Eukaryota; kingdom Metazoa; phylum Chordata; class Aves; order Passeriformes; family Paramythiidae; genus Oreocharis; species Oreocharis arfaki. Next base: position 892,008 of record VZRR01004102.1, on the reverse strand, counting down.
GGGGTGACCCTGTTGTGCCCTTTCAGTACCTAAACAGAGCTACACGAAAGCCGCAGAGGGACTTTTTACAGGAGCATATTGTGACAGGACAAGCAGGAAAGTTTTCAAACAGAGAGAACAGGTTTAGACGCAAACTAAAAAGAAATTCTTTACTGTGGAAGTGGTGCAGCACAGGCACAGGTTGCCCAGAGATGTGATGGATGCTCCATTTGTGGAAGTGTTCAAGGCCCAGTTGGATGGGGTTTGGAAGGTGTCCTTGCCCATGACAGGGGGTTTGGAACTAGATGATCTTTAAATTCCTTTCCAACACACACCTTTCTGTGATTCTTTGTCATCTTGCTTTTTTGACTGAGAACAACCAACTAACTAACTGCTGGTTCTTGCCAGCTGATCTTGATAACCCAGAATCATCATGGTTGAGGCTATGAACTTCATATTTGAAAATTTTGTCTAATATAGATCGTCTTATCTCTGTTTATCAGTTCTGAAGAGGGAATAGTTCAGGTGTATGTACGTAGCTGAATATGTCCTTATTCTGTTATCAGACTTATGGGTGGTACATATGCTAGAAAAAAATTTCTCTCCTTGACTAATGTAGCTGTTCCCATGGCTAATAGAAAATTTTTGGGCATCTTTTTTATTTTTGGGAGGAACATGCCAGATATTATGCTGAACAAGCCTATGATAGGTTTGGGAACTTTATTTTTCCAGATCTCATGAACATTTCTCTTTCGGTTTGGTTATTACTGTCATTAGCAGCCTTGAAAGTTGCTGGAGATGATGTGGTACACTGAGCTTTCAAGAGGCTGGTAGTTAGTCTGAAAGTTGGTAGTTAGTATGAAAATTCTTTCTGATCTGATGTCCATATATGTTCTGCCTGTTTTAGTGTAATCCGAGTAATAATGTTTATCCGAGCCCATCACAAACTGAGGGAAAATGTTTGTAAATTGGATTTACATGAGATGTTGTTTTTTTTTACAGTGAAAATATTCTAGGCTGGTTTATTGTCTTGTGGTTATTTTGATCAAAACAGCATTTTCATAGCCAATCTGACCTGGTTTTTGTACCATCCATGTGTCTTTTGAGTGCTTCTTTTCCTGATTGGTACCTTTGGACTCTCAGGAGCAGAACCTATTTACTTTGAGCATTTGCTTCTTAGAATTCTGTTGTCACATTTTCAGACATCCTTACCACATTAATTTGCACACTTAAAGTATAATTTTTGTTTCTTTGTTTTTTTTTTTTCCCCCATGAAAATCCTGTTGTTATTTTTTATTAAAATTGTCCCTATAGACATTAAGCTCTCACCTGGAATCCTTAGGGTCTTAAATAATAATTTATCTTGCTCACCACTACATAGGATCCTTTTCATGATTTGTGCCTCAAGTAACATTTTTGATTTTCAATGGATTTTGGAAATTTGCTAAAGCACCTTTGACGAAAATAAGACTTCTGCTCAGTTAGAACAACTTTTGTAATTTGTGCCTTTCAGAAATGTTCATTCAAGGAAGCTGAATCTATTTTCATGTGCACTTAGACTTGAGAACTGATAGCACTACATCTTCTGTTGCTATCACTGTTTCTCTAAAGACAAAAAGAATGAGACACACTGCTTTCAGTTTTTCTAGTGCTCTTTTGCTGAAAATTATCTGGAACAAGTCCTTTGCCAGAACAAATAGTAGTTATGGTGGCATAAGGTGTGTCTTCTGTATTTGAAACACTTTAAAAGCCAGCTGAAATGATGCAGAATGTCTTCAGTATGCTTGTCCTCTAAGAGGACCCTCAAATCATTCACCGCATTACTTGTGACAGCTTCTGAATTTTCCAGTATGTGTCATACTGTGATGGTAACTGTAATCTCAATACTAAATTCTAGACCTCATCTTTACAAGAGAGATAACAATCTTGGTAACATTAAGCTTATTCCTCACAGTAAAATCTATGTGCTTCATTTTTCCCAATGGCTTGGCAAGTCATTCATCAGATTCTGAAGCTGAAGAACCATTAGAGCGTGTAATCTGCTAAACACAAGCCCTCCAATACTAAAAATAATTTAGATGTAATTTAAAGCTATACTATTTATATATCACTACTAACAGCAGTTGCGTTGGGACATTCAGTAATTTCTGTCGGGGTAAATTGGATTTCCCATTAAAGAAAAAGACAGGTTCATTTTGATGACATTATGACTCCTAAAGTGTAAATCATTAGCATGTGGTCAGGCAAAAGAGATTCATCAAGACTGAAGAGAAAGCTGTCACATTATTCTTCAGTTCTATGAAAACATTAAATGATACTCTGTTCAAAATTGAAATGGTTTCTCATTCACAGCTAACCCTTGCTTTGTTTCGAACACTATGATTCTCCAAACACGAACCTTTCATAATGTCCTGTAAAATGCAATATATGTGTATCTTGGCTAGTGTTATATAGTCTCGTTTTCTCTTCCTCTGGAGAAATTCCTCTGATACTTTTAAAATATTCTCTTTTACCTCCTTTTGAGCAGTAGAGTGTGGAGAATTGTTCGGGAGTTTTAGAACCTTTCCAAAATTAATCTTTATACTCAGAATCACACTATCCGAGTCTAGTCTAAACCTGTAATAGGTGAACAGGAAGCGACATACTACCCCATGAGTCTGTGTTCCGTGGTAGATGTGTTTCGCAAGTTAAAGCACTATTATTCTAAGAAAACATTCTCTTCCATAAATGCTCTCTCCTGCCAGTATTCACTTTTTAGTGTGGAAAGCTATATAGCTTGCTGCCATTTCTAGTGTGTTGTGTAATAAGAACAATGAATGAGAAATTAGTTGAAAGATAATTAAATTAAATCATCTGTTTTCTCCTGAAACCTAACTGTTGATCTTGATTTCTTTTAATCTTCATTGTCTTGTGAACACACAATCTAAAAAACTATCAATGTTCTTGAGTCCAACTGAGAAATAGCTGGTTAACATATTGTACTGGTTTTATTCCCGTTCAAGGCAGTGAAATATGTTTAAGTCAGGGGACCAGTTTCTGACAGATTTCAAGGTAGGCTTTTAGACTGCTTTATTGACCCATGCTTATATGTATAACATCATCCTGAAAGAAATTCAGGAGAAGCTCAAGCTCTTGGATTTTCCTTTGCCTAATTTTCTGTGTTATTTACGCATTTGCTTGGTAATATTTTGCATGTGTGGTTTCTTTAAAAATGTTAATATTTTGTCAGAAAAACATAGTTTCTCTTTCTACATCAGCTGTGCAAGGATGTGAGCAGCTAAAATACAGTAGTGCCTAGATCCGAAAATTGTCTCAGCTACTTTCCAGTAGCTTGTGACCAGCATGTCTGTGTTTTGTAACTGTTGCTCCAGGAACTCTCATGGTTAAAGGCTCCAAATGCCGTTGTCTACCTGCTTATCCTAATTTCCGCGTGTTTTATCCTGTCCAGTTGAGAAGGTTACATAGATCTTATATTCAGCTACTCATATTCCATGTAATCCCATTCTTTCTGAAGAAAAGTCAGGTCTGTGATTTTCTTTACCAGCTCTTGAGAAGAAAATGCATACAAGCATAGCATATTTGTGTTGCAAATCCAAGTTTCATTCTCATCATTAGTGACACAGTTATGCATATGTTTCTGCGCTTTACAAACATTTTTTCCCGTTGCTAGTTACTTATTCTTTGTCTATGTAGTATATTTAGTAATATTTGGGTTCTACAACAGGACACATCAGCATCCTACAACTGTTTTTATGGAAAAGGATGATAACTAATTTGTACGCAAGTTGAATATTAAGGAATTCCTTACATTTCTGTGTTCGCATTCTCCTTTTTGATGATTTATATTCATTGTCCTATTGCAAAATAGTGTTGAGAATGAAAGTTGTCATTATTGAGAAGTCATAAATGAGTTAGTGCTGATTATTTGCCACTCTGAGATGCTGCCTTCACTAATTTTCTGGACTCATCTTCTCTGTTTGTTTATATTTAAGATATTAATGCACTGAACTGGCCAAGTAACTCTTAGTTATGATTTGCTATGGTTAGTTGTATGGAAAGAAATCTACAAAACTATCAAGAAAACTGCCACTCTAAGATTAATTTTTGGTAAATATTTTTTATAACTAGGGCTCTATCTCTGTGCAAAGTCCTGGTGAAACAACAGGTCTAAGATTTTTGTTCGTCAGCAACTAGTAAAAGAAAATCCCAGTGGGGTGGTAGGGCTGGTGTTTATGGTAAGCTACTAATGTAATTTAAAGAAATTTTAGTTTGACACGTCATCTTGAAATTAAACATAGAACTTTAATTGTAGTGCAGACTAAAGTCTTATGCAGGATTTTTAACTTGAAAAACATGTGCTGCTCATGTATGGTTGTTTTCTTCTTTGCCTTAGGAACAACAACATTCCTCTGTGGTTTGTAGTGAAATGTTTGTGAGTGAGAAACTATTATTTCCAATAGATGATGATGTGTTCCTATAAACAAAATTCAGTGCGAGAACCAAACAAACTGTGTAGTCAAAACCACTGAAATTGACTTTAGAGACACTAGTCAGAGTCATAATATTAAAAGTTTGTTTATATTGCTGTGTGATTGCAGTATTGATTTGATTTTCAAAGGCTACATTGTCAGTATTGTTGGAGATAACCACTACAGGTTAATTGCGTATTTCATTCTGTTTTCTTAACACTGTGTTTCCTACTTCATAACAGAGCAGTGTTGCGAGCGTTTAAACTCTGCTACTCAGCATAGACTGATCTTAACACACTCACCAGTCTGCTTTTGAGCCTTGTGGCTGCAGACTGCAGTCATTATTTGGGAGCGCAATCTCATCAAAGAGAATACTTAAAAGAGGAATTTTCTCTAAAGCGTCTGTATTTTTGATAATGATTTCCTTTTAGATACCACAGTTGGCATTATATTTTTAGAAATAAAAGTATATGAAAAAAGAATACCTTAAGACAGTAAAAACCCCAGAGAAATGCTTTTAGTAGATTTTTTCTACAAGTTTGTTTGTTTCACTTTTTCTGAATAATCTTGTTATTAAAACAGAATCATATGGTTTTTGATTATGAAATGAAATGTATTTTTTCTACATTGAAAATAGGCTGCAAATTATTTTGAATGACAAAATAACAGGGACTCATTTTCCATTGTAAATACTGTCTGTGAAAGGATTTATTTTTCTACAGCTTTGGTTATATTCTTAAAAACAATTGTTGGAAATTCTGTGTGTCTGCAACTTCTAGAAGAACTTCAACTAGAATATATTGTTTTAATTTATAAAAAACAAATCTGAAGTGGCTTTTATGTATATTCATTTAATATAATGTTTCATATTTTATGAAACAGTATAAATGCTTTTATATCTATGTTTGTAGCCTTCTTGATAGATCAAAGCACTTGGCATAGGCCAAAACCTGTTAAATTTTTTCTGTTTATGGTATAAATTAAAACTCTCTGGAGTGTGGTTTGGCCTAAGCCTGATTTATTGCTTTGCTTGGCACTGCATTGGGCTGGTTGTGGTTTTCCATTCCTGTTTCCAGTACGGTCTTCATGTGTTTTGATTTCAAATCCTTGCGTAGCGGCTTTATCTGGATATTAGTAACTTTCTTTGGTAAGTCTTCATTATATCATAAAGATCTTAGGCTTTTACAGGTTTTTTATTGTTTTTGTTCAAATTAAACTGAGAGATACCTATGCATGCAAAATGATGCATTTGCGTATTATAATTTTGAATTTAACTTTAGATTCTCTGGTAAGTTCTTATTTAGTGAAGACATTTTCCAGATGAAATCAATACAGGAAGAACCTGCAATTAGAATCGTGGTCAGAATTTTCTGTGGATAAATCTTCTTTATTGACGACAAAGTGTGGGATGAGAGGAAAAGTGCACTAGATTTTGTCTCTTTTATATAAATTTCAGCCATGACTAGTGATGAATGTTTCATTTATGGTCAGCTTTAAAATGTGTAATCTTTAGCTGATTTCATTTTTTCACCTGATCTTATTGATACCATATTTAAATAGTGGTTGTGAATGATATTTCCTCCTACCAAAACTGGCAGATCATGGCAGACCTCTTTATTTACTTTGAAAAAAAGAAAAAAAAGCTATTACAATTTTATACATGTATATGTGTGTCTGTGCAAGTGAGGGCATCTCTAGTAAGTTTGATCATTCTGTGATGTTTTTTCCAATTTTATACTTGGTTTTGTTTTTTTTTACTAACAGACAGTTTTACTGAACCTCTTAGACAAGGTGTTTATCATGGGTATATAAGATATAACAAAATATGAGAAAAGTGTACAGTTATGTCTAAGGGGGAATGTTGTCCTGGTATGTGAGCTGGTTTTATTTTTCAGTAATCCCGACTCACCCATCGATTTAGTTATAAAAGAAGCTGCAAGGGTTACATGGGTTGCTTCACAGTGGGAATATATGATATAAAGGTATCACACAAACACATTCAACACAAGTACACACAAAAAAAATTGTACTGCATTAAATTAAGAAGCATTTAATTTAAACTGAATCTCTTTGGACAGTGGTTGTGGGGTTTATATCTGGTCTTGTTATTAAGTGTAGCGATTAACAGTCTGTAGTTAGACATACTGTTTAATGCAGAGTCCACTGAACTCATTAGAAGAGTTCTGTTTTGGATTATGCCTTTAGCAGTGCTTATCCATTCAAACATCCCTTACAATTTAATCTAAGTGGAGAAATGCTGATGTTTGGGGATTTGTTGACACAAATCAATAAAAAGAGGCTCTGAAGCAAGAGTACCATTCCTTGACCTGTTTTATGAAAATATCTTATACTGCTTGTTCATGTTGTTCTAGTCCTAGAGCAGGATATCCCAAAGACAGTTGTGATAAAATCAGCCACACTGAATTCTCAATTTAAATTGTAAGCAAAATACAGATTCATTGTGGAGTAGGTGGGAAGAGGAGACACAAAGATTTGAGAAGTTTATTTTACACAGCTGTTTAGGCATAAATTTTAGACAGCTGTTTTAGGCATAAATGAATCTGATGTCAAAAAACAACACATCAGAGAGTAAAAATTATAGTAACACAGTTAATGCAAGTTGTTAGTTTTGTGTCTTTTAACTGTAAGTTCTTTAAAAACATAAAACAAAAATTGGAAGAAATATACAGGTGCTCATGGGATAAGCAAATTAGCGAATGTTCATGACTGGGAGTAAAAGGCCAGGATGGTAATGCAAAACAAATTACATGGTGAAAATATTTCATTTGCTCCAGTAAAAAAAGGAATTAAACTACCACAGAATAATTAAACTCTAGAAGAGAAGGTTGGGAAAGGACTAAGAATAAGAAACTGAAGAAGTAGGGGCAGCATATAAATGGATGTAGAAGTGACAAAGAGAATAAAAGCTAAACAAAATGAGACAGCTGATTCAGAAATACAGCGAGGGAATGCAGACATTCGAAATTACTTTGATTGATTACATTGAGAAGAAAACATTGCAAGTTTGAAATTTTATACAGAAATACTGAAATGTAAATGCCCTCTGGATGTGTGAGTTAAGGATTTGTTCATAGGATCCATTTGCCCAGAAAAATAGAAAGGAAAAAGCAAAAATAAAGTAGTTATATTAATATTTTATTTTTAATAACATATCCACGTACAGTTAATCAATTTATAATAAATTCATTTTATAATTGACAGGTGCATTTTTATGCTATGGAAAAATAATTCCAGCAAGCTGAAAGTCACATTACTGGGACTTTCTTACCTGACTTTTTAAAAATACATAAATGATTTTCATCAAAATGAAGTTTTGCTTCCCCCCCCCCGATTTTGGTTTTTTATTCCCCCCTCCCCACATATGATAATGTGTTTAAATGGCAATTGAAATTCAGAGTAAGTTTAGTTCTTGTACAAGTGATGGCCTTTTTTTTATGTATTCACCTTTATTTAACCAAGTAGCTCATTCTGAAATTAACAAGGTCTGATTTTGTTTGTAAAAAAGGCAGCACTGAGATGGGAGGTCTGCTGTACCAGATCCTGCTTGAGCAGGAGCTTGGATCAGGTGATCTCCAGAGGCCCTTTGAAACTTTCTGTGATTCTCTGAAATACATACATGACGTGAGAAACAAAATTCTATAAATAGAAACAGACACATGATGAACATCTGTTTCCAACATTGTGTTTAGCAGTTACAAAGTAATTAAAAGTCCTGTAGTCCTGCATATTTTGAATTTGTTTTGGTATTTTTTCCACCTTGGAGAAGTAGCTCACACACTGAGGGGCATGAGGGTTTTTTTTTTTTTGGGGGGGGCAGCGAGGAGGGGTTGTGGGGGTTTTTTTGGGGGGGTGTTAAAACTGAGTCAAATCAAGTTTAGTGGGAGGATTTATTTGAATAATGTGTAACGTGTACTCACATAAGTAAATATTTGAAAGACTGACAGCATTAATTAGTTACTGTTAGCCTTGCCAGTATTTTTTCTTCACTGCTGAGAAGCAGTGGTATTTTTTTCTAGTTTTTATCACAGTTTTGTGCTTCTTGTTTCCATGGTAACTTTCTTCTTGTACTGTGCTTCAAAGAAACCAGAGGGATTCTGTGAGGGTTTTTTTATTATTTATTTAACTGCATGAAAACCTAACTGAATATACTGTTCTTTAAAAATTCTCAAATATCTCAAGTGTAAATGCAAATGTAGCTTTTAACTGTTAAGGCATTATAATTTTATCTTCCTGCTTTTTTTAGCAATCATCCAGTCTTTATTCCTTCTCTCATATTCAATGTATTTTTAAAAAATTGTCTTTATCTACTTATTCTGCAATATTCCTAAATTGCATTCTATGGTGTCAGAGTAACTTAAAGCTGCTGAGGACAATCTGCAAATGCTTGCAGTCATCTCTAATAATCTGATTTCCCTACAAATCAGGCTAAGTGCAATATTGAGCATGCACAAGAAGTTAGGATTTATTACTTTTTTCTGCAGTTCTAAAAGGCTAATATTCCACCTACTGTTAAGAATCAGACTAAAGCTAAAGCATACTCTACTAAAATTAATATTCCTAGTGCATTACTGGAATATGCTGCAAACCAGGGAGTTTTTCTTCTGGGCTATTGCAACAGCTTTCTTGAACAGATACATTTTATCTGTTCAAGCAAGATTTTTAATGATGCAGTATGGATGAGATTCACTCCACTCCGAGAATAAATAAGGTAGCAAATAGTCGTTATATCTTTCTTCTCTTTCGGGTAGGTGAGACGTTGAGTGAGTTCAAGTAGGGCTGGTTAGAATATTAATTAACACTTCATCCTTCTGTAGAGAGAAACATAAAGAATGCGTAAATTAAGGAACTGAAACTGAGGTTTTTGTCCCTAGAGGCTTAGTGGTGTGGTTTCATGGTCCTCTGATGTTAATTTAAATGTCACTGCCAAAAAGGTAGTCTTGCCTGAAGCCGTGTATTTCAGTCCTTTCTTTGCATCAGCAGTAGCATCTGTCCAGCTTTGCAGCAGGTCTCATCAGCTCACTCATCCATTTGAAAATGATTTTTTTAAAAGGGCGTTAGGAGGATTAGTTTGCAAGCTGATCACTGAGCTTATTTAATTCATTTTGCAGGCAAAGGACTAGTTGTGCTGGTGTAAAAGATGTAGCCAAAACACCTGTTATGGGCAGAAAAATGAGGTGTGTTCCCCACTTAGATGTGTGGGTTACTGACCCATTCTGTCCCTAGCTGTCCCTCTCTGTTTCCTGGGAAATATTTTATTCTCAGAACGATTTAATGCCATATAGTTGTTTTCCATGTCATTCTAACTCCACCCCTCACCCCATCTCCAACTGCACTACCACACACAATGTAAGGTACACTTCAGTCTTCTAGTCTTAATTTTTTTTTTTCTTTTAGAACAGAAAATAATAAATTTGAATACTTAATCATGTAAATAGAGGCAAAACACACCCAGAAGCAGAAATATGTTAGGAAAAAACAAGCAGAAAATGAACCTACCTCCTTATTCACTGTAGGTTATAGGGTGGATTTTTTTTTTTTTTTGTGCTTGTATTTCTTTCCACTCCAATCATTTCAAATGCAGACCATTCTGGAACTGAAAAGAAACAATTGCCCTCTTCTGTCAGAAGGTTCCTTCTAAAACAGAGTATAGCAGACAGGCAAAATTCTTTCCTGTTCCCATAACTGTTCCAGGAAAATGTACTATGCCAAACATGCATTAAACTGAAAATTTCTACCATGTGTCATTGGGGAGGAATTACACTAACACGCCCAACTAAAGATGCAGAAGCAATATCCATTGGAGGATATTTTTTAATTCAGGTGGGCAGCATGAAAATTCAAATATTTTAAAATTTTACAGATGCAGCAGATAGTTTAAGCCCATAAGGCACAAAACGTGCAGTTGGAAGCCTGAATTTACATTTTGCAGCTGTGCATGGATACTGCTGTGCCCTGTATTCTGTTGGGAGATAAAAGGGAGTGGGGCTAAAATTAGCAAAATAATGCATTTGTTAGTGGGAGTCATAGTTAAAATGTAGTGCATGATATTTCAGAGATTCTGAAAAGTCCAACTTCTTAGTAACATGGGTTGATTTTTCTGGTTTTGAGTTTTGTTGTTTTATTAGTGCAACAAGCATTTGTTATTGCAGCCAATGATTCAAATAATCTGCTACATGAGCATATAAAAGCTGCTTTAAGAAATTTTAACTTGTATTTTCATTGCATGAAATTAAAGTTGTATTAAAATAATTTTTTGGCAACATCTAATTATTAAAGGAAAATGATTATAGCTTATGTAGTAAAGCCATAGAAGTGAGAGTTAATTGCAATAATAATGTTTTGGGGGATTTTTTCATTGTTTTGATTTTCCTCTTGCTTTATAGTTACCTAGGATTTATTCCAGTAGGAGTTGATTGTATATAGTCAGGAAGAAAAACAATTACCCTGTTTACCAGTACGTAACAAACTCTGTGGTAACATCTGCTTCTAAAGTTTATTTCTGATCATCCTGACTTTAACTGCTTTCTTTGGCACAGGGAAAGGGGAAATCTAGGCAGGAAACTAGAACAAAGAACCTTGCAGTGACCAAAAATAAAATTCCATCTGAATACATGTTGGAGGAGGGAGTATGCTATGTAGGACTTTTTTCTGCAATTATTGGTGTTTTGGATTAATGAGTCTGTGTGACTTCTAAGTTAGATTGCCTAGGCTTTTTGTGTTGCGAATTTTTTCATCTGTCATTTTATATCCTTGCCATTTGGATTAGTTGTCTCTTTCTTTTAAAATAAAGTTGTGTAGGTTACCATACCATTTTACAAAAATTCTACATGGAAGATATGACAGAAATTGAATCTGTTTAAATCTGCTGCATGATCATTGTAGAGGTGCTGGTAGGGCACTTGCAGGCTGTGGGAATCCTGTTGAGGGGCAGCAGAACTGCTGTGCAGGTGGTGGGAAAAGATTAGTGCTTTGTGTGCACAAACAGGAAACAGGGTTTCAAAAGCGGGAAACAAGTCCTGAGCTGTGATAAACATAATTGCTGCTTCTCCCAGAACTGCTGAGCTTCCACTTGTGCTCGTTACCATTAGGATGATGTTGCATGTCTGTGGGCTGTGTGCTGAAAGAAAATGTGACAGGACAGCTGTATACATGAAGGTGGTTGCGCAGTTTCTTAACACATGAAAGGCTAGACAGTTTATTTTTGAAATATTGCATTACTGTTTTCGTAATTCTAAACAAAATAATGGAAGTATCTTGAAAGTACTGAGTATGTAGAGACTTCTTGCTGTTGTTAGACTGGGAGGTGGATTGGAATAGGTCCTATACCACCGATTTATAAAAAAGTCATACCATCATAGTTCTAAAGGTACCATGAGTCTTTTTATTTGGAAAAATAATACATTGTGCTTTTGAATGAAAAATGTTTCTATATCAAAATATGTTTGTATTTATTCAGTATAAAAATCTAGCAATAATAAATTTCAGTTCTGTTCAACATCACAACATAATTGCCATAATCCATTATTCTATTTCTTTATGGACCTCAGTCTAAGACAAATTTAACCAACTCCTACTTCTGCTAAAAACATTTCAGTGCAGGACTGGAATAGGAAGAGGTGTTCGCCAATACCGAGGATATAGCTGTGAGGAAAAGCCAGAGCTTTCTGGGGGAAGGTCATTTCCTTTTCCTGTATAATCAACAGAAATGTTAGAAGAGCAATTGTGAATTGTGACAAACATGCTTTTAGAAACTGAGTTTTGAATTGAGCTGCTCACTGCTTATGAAAAGCTACACATTATTTGGTAGGTTTTAACATATTGGTTGTATATTTTGCTTTTGGTTGCATATTTTGCTTTTTGTTGCCAAGAAAGATATTGAAATATTTGCATATGCAGAGATTGTTACAAATTTGTGATGTCTCGATTTTAGATGCAGTTTGGTAATTATCATCATGTAAGTCAGTCCTCAATTAGTAGACACCTGATAAATTTGAAGAAATGAACAAAAAGTTCATTAGTTGAAAACATTTGTCACATTTGGTGAAGTTGCATAGAAAAGTAAAAATAGCAATAAAATCAAAGTGTTGGAATCTAAAATGACAGATTAGGCATTCATTGGTTTTATACTTTCAGGGAATTTTTCCTTAAATTTGTCATGAAAGTTCAACCCTCATGAAATTCTAAAATTATATCTATTTTTTGAAAAGTACTGATTTTCTCAAAGTAGAATCTTTAAATGCTCTAAATTGATAAATGAATCCCTAAATTGAGTTTTAATCTATGAAGATAGAGGAGTAGTTTGAGAATTGTTTGACTTCTTAAATTATTAGCAGTGACATTATCAGATCTTGAGTGCTTTAGAACTCAAGCCTGCTCTTCAATACACATGGATTTGGTTAGGATAGGAGCAATTTGGTATCAGTTCTTGCTCCTAAACAAGAGGGTGTGTTTTATGCAATTTCAGGGGATCATGCTTTGTATAGTAATGGTAAGCGTTCAGTTTTACTTTCCTGGTAGCTACTAATGACTACATTTTCAGAAGACTGTAAAGAGGACTCCTTTTTTTAATTATGGGTGGAGCAACTTATTGCTCCAGTGAGAGCAATAAGAAATTGTAGTGAGACTGCTTAGCACTGCCTAATTAAGTGTGCTGCTTTTAGTTGCTCGTAGTTTTTCTGACTGACCATAAGCAACTTTTAGAAACATCTGCCACCTGCGTCTAGGCAGGAAGCCATATGAAGAGTGGCTGAGGTCAGTTGTCTTGTTCAGCTTGGAGTACAGGAGATTGAGGGGAGACCTCAGAGCTGTCTACAGCTTCCTCACCAGGGGAAGAGGAGGGGCAGGTGCTGATCTCTCCTCTGCAGTGATCAGTGACAGGACCCAAGAGAATGGCCTGAAGATGAGTCAGGAGGTTTAAATCAGATATTGGGGAAAGGTTCTTCCCTCAAAGGGTGGCTGGGCACTGTCTGACAGAGTTCAAGAAGTGTTTAGACAATGATCTCAGGTACATGGTGTGATTCTTCGAGTGGGCCTGTGCTGGGTCAGGAGTGGGACTTTGACCCTTGTGGTTGCTTCTAACTCAGGATAATCTGTGATTCTTTATTTGGACTTATATTTATGAGCACTGATTGGAAAACTGGAGAAGTCTAAAAAACACTTATACAGCTTTTCTTCTGAGTGTATAACATGAGTAAGCCTAATTGAATTGTAGGCACCTGCATTTCCTCTTTAAGAATGACTGTTGATATTGATTAAAAACATTCTTGCAACTTGGTATGTTTATTTAACACGGGTAATGAGCCTGCCTGAGCTGATACATTAATGCAAGTACATTGCTACTTGTACTCAAGTTACATTTAAGGGACCTAATCCAGGTCCATGCCAATGTGCAACATTCCAATGTAGTGACTGTATACTGGGAAAAAATTCCTGTAGGTGTGTCACTGAACTTCTGTAGTTAAATGATCCTCCCAAATTACGTAATGTCCAAACATCAAGCCTCTGCACAAATTTTCATTATGCAGCTTCAGTAGTGAAGAATGTGATTTTCTTCATGCTCTTAACTATTACATTTATGTAGTTAAATCTTTGCTTTGGGTACTTGGCAATCTGAGTGATGTTTAGTTGTTCATTCAAACCATCAAGCTATATGTTTCTTACTTTATCTTAAAAATATTCACCTTCAGAAATATACTTCTTGATTACACTGAAAGACTATATTATTAACCCCTTAATTATACCCTTAGAATGATTTTTCCATTCTGTGTACATAGAGGATATAGTGCATCTTTTGAAAACTTTCTTTTCTTTGTTACAGCCATTTTATAGAGAGGGTAAAAACCCCCCATATAGCTGTTGAGTAAGACATATTTCCATTTCAATTATATTTTTAGGAGCAGGAGCTTGAAATTTGGCAGCTATGTACATGTGGAAAATGTCTTTTTGTTTTCCTTGTTAAAATGTGTCTATTCTACATTTTATAAAAAGCTAAGTTAACATGTGGTTATTAGATACATATTTCTTTGGCTACAAAGTTATTGCATCTTTCTGTGGTCACGCAGAATTGCTGGATAGTTAAGGTTGGAAAGGACATCTAGGTATTTTTCAGTCTCTTAGGCTGCTACTCAAAAAGGTTTCAGCTAGAATAGCATCATGTTGAATTTTGAATTTAGCCCCTCATGAAAACTGCAGAACCTCTGTGAGCGGCCAGTTCCCATGTTCTATCACCTTTACACTGTAAAAGTTTTTTTGCTTACATTTAAACAGACTTTCCTGTTTCAATTTGTGTCCATTGCCTCTTGTCCTTTCATTGGATACAACTCAGAGTCTGGGTTCATCTTCTGTATTTCCTTCCACCAGGTATTTACACACATTGTTCTTCCTAATGCACCTCGGGATGCCATGGGGCTTTTTTGCTGCAAAGGTGTTTTGCTAGCTCAAGGGCAGTTTTGTATGGACCAGACCTGCAGGGTCTGTTCTACAAAGCTGCTTTCCAGCTTGTTGGTTCCCAGCATGTACCAAGGTAGAGGGTTATTTTTAACCTATCCCTTTACTTACTAGCTGCAAAAATGCAACAAAAGTTGGGAAATCTACCTAGACTTTTAAGGCAGGTGAAAGAGTCACATGTTGCAAAAAGGTGCATAATGTAGCTGATTAGATGAGGTTTCTTTTAATCTACATTTGAATATGCATGACTAATGAGCAAAATTGCTAATATTTGAAAACTGATTGGTTGGGATTTTTTTTTTCTTTGAGGCTCCTTCTGCATTACTAAAATTACTTCTCAAAAAATTTTAATTTCATCATGCCATTACTGATTTTGCAGCATGGGATCGTGCTAGTATGATCCTTCACTATATTGAAAAATGGTTGATAAACTGGAGCAAGTGAAATGGAACAAGCAAAGTCCTGTTCTGGTGAGGCAACTTGATTTTGGTCTTTTACAACTGACCTTGTGTTTGTTGGTGGGAACTGTCAGAGAAGTAATTCACTTGACATGGCTTTGTCACATGCTCAGCATTAACCAAGGAAAAGCAGCTTTTATACCTTGATATATTTGATGTATTTTCAGATTTGTTCAGCTGTGATACATTTCATAATGTCCTGGAGAATTTGACGACTTTCTTTTTTTTTTTCATCCAGATGACTACTTTCAGGAACTTAGAAGTTACTAACAGCTATTTGCACTGGGAAGGATATTTTAAGTGTAGCCCAATTAAGTGATCTCAATTTTGAACCTCAGTGTGGCTTTAAACTGAATTACAACTTTCAAGTTTTGGATTCAAAGACTAAATCTCAGCTTTAAGATAAGGGGTGCAGTTTTTAAGTGCTTTTTATCTTTACCAATGATTTAATGTTTTAGAAATTTACATTGATACTATGGACTCTATCTGAGAAGTTTCAGAATTTAAAGTTTTCCTGTATAATATCACCTTATTTTTCACTTTATTCATCACCACTGGAATTAGAAAATCTCCCATGCATTATTCTTTATCACAGTGACAGCATGCAAATTATTTAATTGTGTAACAGTGTTTCTGCTCTTACTCTCTGCCCCAAGTAATACCAAGTACATTCAATGTAGTAGAACTGGATTCCTCTCACTTACAAAGGGTTTATGTGGACCATGCACTTGTGAAATTATAGAGCCAAATGATACCAGCTTCAAGCTTTTGAGCATGTTTTTCTTACATTTTTAGTGGGACATCTCCTTTGCCCAAGGAGAAAAAGGCTATTGGCCGTGCTGCTAAACAGAGCCTGCTTTTGGCCTCCCCTAAATAAACTGGGAATAATTGCACTCTAATAAAAAAACTAGTGCAGAGAAGCCCTTTACCAGAACAATAGAATTTGAATAGCTACTAAATCAGAGCAGCAATTGATAATTAATTGTCTGTTGATGTGGAAAAAGCTGTAGTTTATATAGCAAGTAAATCAATTTCAACATATGTGAATTAGGTATTATCGGCAAAAATTCAGCATGTTTAAGTTCAATATATATTTTTAGAATGCTGGTATGACTCACTCTACCGTGTAGTCTGATGTTGAAGCTTAAAGGTCAGAAACAATTCAGAAGCCCAGTGCTTAAAACCAAGTCTTTTTAATCCACAATTATTATGAGTATGCCCTGTTTTCAAAAACAGTCTGAAGGTTGTCTTCTCAGTTCCACTGAGACATCTGAAAATAATATCGATTCAAATACAACCATTTCTGCTAAAAAATAAGCAAAAACAAATCCCACATTTCTAAGAGAGCAATTTATCTCCTAGAAGAAAAAAAATAAATCACTGTTCCTTTAAAAAGAAATTAATACCTTGGTCCATTCAAGGAAAGTAGGGCATGTATAAAATCTGTGTTCATTGTGAATCACTTGGGCATATTGCACTAATCAGATTGCATTTCTTTAATTTACTGATATGATTTAAAACTATCTGATTGTTTGAATGCCAGTAGATTGAGAACTATAGAATCATACTTCTGCAAAAATGAAGATATTTTTAGGTGTTTTTAGTATTTATGTTTTAAACACTAAACAGCAGAGCTGCTCAGACATATTTCTATGCAATCAAAAATAACCATTACCATAAATCGGGGCAAATATGTGGTCATTAAATATAGTTTTTTATCTATTATGTTAAAACTACATACAGTTGTAGAAAGTTGGGGGTTAGGGTTTGGTTTTTGGGTTTTTTTTGTTAATGGATGAATGGCTGTATGAGTGACATATTGTTTATATGCTATAGATAATGTAGAAATGAACAAAAGGCAGCACAACAGGAAACATATGCTATAGTAGTTAGTTCACACCTGCTAACTGATTTGAATAGGCTTGGAGATAATATCAGATAGGGAACGAGTTCATTGTTTAGACCATTGAAACTCTTTTCTACAAAATCTGACCCTTTACAGTCCTTTGTCAGAGCATACTTAAATTCAGTGTGCTTTGAAAAATGACTGTTGCTACGGGCACACTTCGGCTCAGTGTATGAGTGTAAGCAGAATCTACACTCACTATTCCTGATGTTCATTTCACAGGAACATTTTCGTGGTTCAAAGATTTAAAGACATTTCTCACCCTACCGAAATTTCAGTTTCATATATATTTCTCAGTGTTAGCTGAATACATTAGGATACTAGGGTTAATGCTTTCCAAAGCTAAAGTAAGAATAAAATACATTTTAAAATACATGGATTTTATATGGAGAGCTACTTGAATAAAGGAGGGTAGTGAAGTACACAGCAGTAAACTTTGAATAATCTTTCTTTAGTTTAAAAAAATGTAAATCACAGCTTGCATCATGTCTATTGTAAAAAGTCAAAAGGATGGAAAATTTAAAACAAATAATTCTTGAATGGAACCTTGGAGCACAGCTTCTATAACTTAGCTTTTGCCTCTGCTTGCATACACATCTTTTCCACACAGTTTTTGCTCCCAACGTTCTCAAAGAAGTTTCATCTCATTCTGAGTGTTTCCAAATTTATCATTAGCTCAAGTTTTGTAGATGAGACTTGGCATGCCAGACAAATGATAATTTGGGTCTTAAATTCCTTTCCAGAAAGCTCCAGAGCCTTTGTTTTCATATCCATACATGTCAAAATCTAAGAATGCATGTATTTTGTTGGTGAGATGATGTATGTTTAAAAGTGTGTAGAGAGGGATCTGATTAAGCTACCTTGTCTAGGCAAACAATAGTAAAAAATACGAAATTAAAATTGATTGGAATTCATGTATGCCTTACATAGGGTTTCTTTATGCTTACCTTTTAAATGTTGGACAACAACCACCTCTGGAAAGAGGGCACCAGATCTGGTAGACCAGTCATTTTAACTGCTATGGTAATTCTTATATTTCTAGTGTTTACTCTGATTCTACATGTATTTATAATGTTTCTTTCATATGAATGCTCTGACAGGCACATGGGCCACGGTTACAAATCACACCTCTATGATGTTGCTATCTTCAGCCCTGGCAATGGACTTTTCTGTCCTCAAGATAGGACATATGATTGCAGATCAACTCCTGAACTACCACAGGTTTCAGCCCAGCATATTACGGTAAAGCACTTCCAATTTTGGCTTATCCTGCCATATCAGGCTGAAAACTGAAGGTTCAAGAGTTCATTTCTAATCTGATCAGATGCCGCTGTTTCAGGGGCAGCAGCATCTGTCGGAAGGGGGTTGTGTGCAACTGGGGTAATAACTGATTTAGCTGTTTGACCGGTTTTAGTCTCCTTATACGTGTCTGCCAGGACCTTCAATGTCTTCACCTGCATGCCGAATTAGTGGATTTTTTGCATTTTATTATTAATAAACTCATCAATGCTCTGATTTTTTGCAGTAATCTCCAAAATTTAAAGCTCTCCTCAGTGTCTGTTTTCATTCACTGCACTACTTTAAGTAGTAAATAAAGATTATCACATCCATAGTGTAGCAATCCACTACTAGCAGTCTGTTTGCCAAGAGCTGAGATATTGTTTATACATAATCAGGACAAAACCAAAAAATACTGTTTCATGATAGTATAAGATCTGGTTTTATTCTCTTTTTTAAATGTAGTAATTTCTAATTTTAAATGTTCATTTTTCCCTCAAAACAATCCAGTGAAGTCTTCATTCAAAAAAAATTTGTAATCTTAATTGTTCTAATAAAATGCTTTTGGTGTTTTAATCTAGAAATGCTGGTATTTTTTAGGAGACAGTAGCATATAGAGGCTAAAATAGATAGGATATTATGAATTGGTATAGCAGATACGCTAAAAAACTAGCAATGTGTAATTTATTATTGACAGGTACTGTATATCATGGCTGAAAATAGTAAACACAATATAAATAAAATTAATAGTATTGAATCCAAATAAGAGGGCTGTGAATAGTAATAGTCTGTATATTTCTGGTAAGTACACTAATGAAAAGACAGTTGCCAAAAGCAAATGATTTTAAAACTAATTGTAACATAGTAAACCTGCTTTTAAATGCATTTTGGTAAGAATTATACTCAAATATGTACAGTATTTCCTAGCATAAATGGTGCTGTTTTTCAAAGACAAAAAGAAAAATATATAAGAACTTTACTGCTGGTTTTTATACTTTCTCTGGCTCTGCTTATAATATGCATAGCAAACTATGTGATTGTGTCTCTTTGAAAATTAATGTTATTGCAGAAACAGCTTTAGAAATAGTTTTGTAAAAAAACTGTAATTGATTAAAAAAAAAACAAAGCAAAACAAAGATGACTTTAAAAACAAACAAGCTAACAAATCCCAAACAAAACCCCCAAACAAACCAAACAAAGAAAAACTTTGTTTAATGAGGTGTAAAAATCTTAGTAGCATCATGTGCAGAGGGTATAAATTTACAGTAAAACTTGGTAAGTGGATTTCATTCCCAGTCTATTAAATTATATGTCTTGGGCTTCATGTAGATGCCTACAGCACATGGCACAATCAGTCAAATTTGAGGACTGCCAATAACAGGTGGAATCAGATTTTGTAAAGTTTTAATTTTTTACAGTAATTTCATATGATAGGAAAAGCCAGAATTTTGTAAGCCTGCTTGCCTAATCCTCGATGATTAACTGCATTCAGCACGACAACTCTCTCTGAGCCATTTTAATCGCTGTTGTGAGGAAAACTGAATGCATCAGTTACCGTACAAATGTAACTGTTCTTAAAATCCTGTCCCTGGAGTAGTCTGAGGCACTTGGAGGACCAGAATAGTCCTGCTGCATAAATTGATAATAGTTGTTTAGTTGTTGCTTTGTTGTAATACTTTTCTTCCTCCCCGCTGTAGTTATTTTAAAGATATTTCTTGAGCTTGATGTTTTTATATAAATGTACAAACATTCTTCTCACACTGGCAAGGAATTTTAATAGCTAACTTGATGCCAGTGCATTTGTTCTTGCAGAAAACTTCAATATTTTATTGTGGTTGTCTTTACAATAATAAATATTATGCTTGTATTTTCCTAATTTTTAGTGAATTTTAGTAAGCATTGATAACTCATGATAATTAAAAAACAGAAGTTGCCAAGAAGAGTTCTTAGTTGCCATCAACTACTGCCTAAACTTTCTAAATAGGTATCTCAAAGGCTAAGTGACCTGGAACATTTTTGATATTCATTGTGAAATATTTTGTCTGAAATCATAAATCCATTTAGATAATTTCCTTTAGAGTACTCTTTGTATTTGCCTTTGTTAAATGTGTTTAGATGATACAATGTGCATGTAATCTTAAAGAATTTAACACCATGTAAATGTGGGCTTTATTATAAAAGGTCAGTATAAAGGGTTGAAGGTAATTCATTGATTTCCCAAGATATTTTAGGAAACTTCTACCTTCTGAAGAGATACATTCTCAATGGAAAAATTCCTGGCTTTGTAGTGGTTTTAGTAAACTGAATCCAGTGAGTCTACATCAAGAGCAGGTTTTTGAAACCTGTGTTTGTGCGTTCGGCCAGACTGCATGACACCTATGGTGAATCTCACCTGCTGCTGTCGCCTGTTCCCTCACACCTGCTGCTATCGCCTGCTGTTACTTACTTGACTTTCAAAGGAAGCTGAAGCTGGTGGAACACAATTAAGAGAAGCAAGTTTGATTGATAGATATTTAGTTAAATTCTTCAGTTAAAACCTTACTTTATTTTGTAAGGTTTGATCTTTATTTTTGAAGAAGTAGCTGAAATTTTCAGTTTCTTGGTGTTGGTTATGCTCGCATTTCTGTTAGCATAAGCAATGGATTAATAAAATAAGATACTTTATTATCAAAAATTTTCCTTTCTTTTTCTTCCTTTCCTCCCTTAATGTGTTTTTTAAGTTTTTTTTTTCCTGATTAGAGGCCGTAGTTGCAGAGCAGTGGGTGGCAGTCATAACTTCATAGATTTCTGTAGCCTGGCCACCTGCTGATACAATTATCAACTTGAAAATTAGCTGTGGAATTTGACAATTTGGAACAAGTTTTTGCAGATTCAAGATTTTACGGAGATAGTCAGCTTTTGTAGCTCAGCTCTTTCAAAGTCAAGGTCCTGTGGTCTTTGAAAGCATCTAGCAATCTTTTCATTTCAGGCAACATTTAAGTAATGCTTTAGGGATTGCTTGGATAAGGTAACAAAGCAATTGTGTTGATACACTAGGTACTGTAAATGTGCAGTTGAAATCAAGAGGGTTTCAACTGTAAATTACTTTCTTGTCATTACGTTAGCTACAGATTCTAAGCAATTGTATGAGATAATACTGGTAACATATGTACCTAAGAATTCAGCAAGTGGCTTTTAATGATTTTATCACACCGGAGTAAAAAGGTGTTTGTGCAAGGATTAAGGTGGGATGCAATTTTCACAATTTTTACTTGCCACACCCATATCTTGGCTTCTTTTGTGTCTTACAGTCTATTTACTTCAATCTTTTCTGTGTTTTTCTTAACTGAGACTGCCTTTAACTTGAATTTTGTGGTCAAGATTCAATTATCTTCATTATCTTTTCAGCTACTTTCTTATTTATGTTCTTTATCTTCACAGGAACATAAAACATGACTGAGTCAAGTACCTCGTTGCCATTAACTATGAACTCTGTTTTTCATCTACCTTTATTTCTGTTTGAACTGCAAAATTATGAATTGTGTTTTAACATTTCTCCCCATTGCTTATACAACTAGGTCTTGGTTTTGGCGTGTCAAAAATTCTTAAAATACCTAGTTTAGGATTTTCTGATTTGTATGTATACTTGAAGTACACAAGACACAAATAGGTATTCTGACAAATACTGGGAGGAAAAGAAAGTCCTAAGTGACTGCCGTGGGGAGTTAATAGACCGAGTCAGGAAGTAAAATTCTTGTGTATCCTTTCTAAGGACTCTTTAGAGAAAAAAAAAGAAAAATGTTAGTCAGAGTTTTGATGTCACTCATTAGTTGTAAGACTCAGAATATTATCTTGAAGTAGCTGGCAGATAACTAAATCTGAATTTTATTTTAATATGATTTTAATAATTAATGTAGCAATCAATAGAGTATACTTTCAGGGAGATGATTGATTGAAGTATCCTTTAATTGCAGCCTTTAATTAGAATTGATGGCTCACCACCCTAGTTCTTGTCTATTATATTAATAATTACAGAATTGATTCGCTTCCATTTTAATTTTGATCCACTGAGGAGCTATGTGGCTCAAATTCACATCCTTGCAAATGAAGGTGACTTCCTGACAGAGATGATATGGCATTGCCTCTTATTTATATGCATGAAAATATGTGCATGTAAACTATACTTGTTAACGTAATTCTGTTTAATCATGTCCTATCCAATTATTTATTTTAGGCAGAGTGAAGGAGCAGTGGCAGATCCTGGGCTCTTTTGCTTCTGTATTTGCCCTTTAGTTGTTATGTTAAATACTTCTTAGTTGGAGATAGTGACAATGGAGCTTTATAGATGTAGTTGCGAGAATGCCTGGTGGTTGATACGAAAAGACTTGAGACATTACCATTATCAGATATGTGGTTTTGGTTTTTTACATTTTTTTCTTCTATCTCTCTGCATGTATTTTTCTTATTAGGCCATTCATGTGAAAGATTTAAAGAAATGTAGACAGCCGCTTTTTTTTTTACTTACAAAACATTTCTAGAGAGGTCTGTATGTATCTAATCATATGTAAATGATATTAAAATGAAATTTAAAATGATATAAAATGATATAAAATTGTATAAAAATATCTTCTTTCCCCATGGACAAAGCAATGCCTTACATTCATCCTTTTTATTTTTGATTGGCCTACTTTCTTTTTGACATCCATTTGCTTTAATAAACCTCCAAGATCTAAAGAATATAGTATTCTTTTTCTGATACTGAAAAAAAGAAAAACCTAAACCCAAAAAACTGTCTGAATCCTTTGTGCTGGATTTTCAGCAAACTGTAATTCACTCTACTTTTCCATATCCTCCAGGTGACCTGTTAAATGAGATACTGTAGTGTTGATTAGAAAAGTTAGTGTTATCTTGCTTACTGTAAGAAATACTGTAAGTACAAAAGTTTGTTCTTAATCCTTGCTGTCTTAGGCCAGTGATGTCTGTGGGTATTCTAGTTTATGATTAGAATACAGTCAGATTTTTCTGTAAAATAGCTCTGTCTTGTGTGTGAACAAGATACAGAACTTTTCCCAAAAGGATACCTGGTCTCACTGGTGATCTTTTTAAATTTTGGAGGTTTGTCCTTCTGGATTTCCTGCAGACTGCTTTTTTTTATCAGGGCTATTCAGCCATACCACTACTTAGAACTTATTCCTTAAGCATTTGAATAGCAACTGTCTTAGAAGATATTATTGAGTAATGGATGGAAAAACCTTGATTATTTCAAGCTAGATTTGCATGTTCATGTAAAGACCCAGAGAGCTGAGGAAGACATTTTTTTTGTTCCTTTCTGATTGGTTATCACTTTGGAGATCTGAGATGCGCATTTCCTAGGAGCTTTCCGTGACTTGCATTGTGGGTAGATCTGTATTAGATGGTTTAGCAGGGTTCAAATTCCTAGTTGGGAACAATGACCTCTAATCTCCACTAGCACATGAAATTTCTGCGTGTTACAATTTCTTGCCAAGTCCTTCACTCTGACAGAAGTCAGGTGATGTTTGACAATTTCTGGAATGAGCATCAGCATTTGTAGTCATTTACATGCTTCCACTATAACTACCTCATAGTGACTGCATCAGGGAATTATTTTGAGGGGGTTGCCTTTAAGATATTTGTTTTAGAGTCAACTTGGAAAGAAATACACTTCTAACAGGACAAAGTAATAAAATTGATTAGGGAAAATAAAATTTACATCAATGAGCCAGAACTCTGAAGCAGACTGACTTGCATAAATCAGTCTGCAGGATATGTGGCATTCAAAGTTTTTGACATTAACATTAATAAAACTAAAATAATTTTTTTTCAGAGTTTATATCCACATGGTTCTATATACACATCAGGAAAAGACAAAGCTGAAGCATGAATTTTAAATGTACATTTCTTTTAAATACATACCATACAAAACAGTCATTAATAATGTGAGCAATACCTACCTCCAAGTAATACAACAAAATAGTGTGTGTTGCTAAAATTTTGAGAGGTACAGAATCTTTAATTACCTGTATTCTGAATTGTATGTGGCAGAGGTTGGGATACAACAAATAAGGAAATACAGCTCTTAGGCATCCAGCTCCAAATGTTGTCTTCACACTTATGAATCTTTTCTGCTGCCTTAATTTTGCTCAGCTGATAGTAAGAAAGCAGTTCTCCTGGTTATTGCTCATCAATATAAATAAATGTACAAAAAAAAAAGGTATCTGTTCAGTTGATTTTGACCACCACTTGCGGAGAGGTTCTGCAGGGTAGAAAAAGGAGAACTCTGAGAAACATAAAAAGGAGTAGAAAATCCTAACCTACCCTACTTCATAAATTCTCATCTGCTGGAATTTGTGGCATCTGCAGCAGCCCAGATCATGTGATTTTAGATGTTGCGCTCTTATGGTACCATTTTTCTTAAACAACAGCTTACACCACACTCCTTTCTAGTCTTTGCACATTTATTTGCATTTTTTGTCTGTCTGGTGTTACAGATGGAAGTCCCCAGTGTGTCTGCAAGGAAAAGGTGAAACTGCATTTGAAAGGAGCCTTTCTGCTTCGGAAAACTTCGTAATTTTTACTTGCATTTCCTTGAGGATTTTTCCTGCACTTTCATGTCAGTGGCTAGATCTGTAGGGAAAGAAAATTAGAGCTACTTCTTTGTAGGAAAATCACAAAACCTGGGTGATTGTCTTTTGGGAGGCCTGCCTTGCTTTAGGAACCACTGCCTTCCGATATTATTTTTTTTTTTAAATGAAGACAAAAAATTCATGAGATAAAGGAGGAGGAATGAAAGAGGAAAATAAGTTCCTTGTCTTACAGTTTTTGGGCATTTGTAAAGGACTAATATCTCGTTGAACCTTATAGTATCCATTGGAGATGAAACTTTTCTTTCACAGGCTGTACTCAGGACAAAATATTAAGGAGGGATCAAACAGCACTGCTTCTACACACCTAAGGAGACTTCTGGTTACTATCAAGAAAGAGAGCCATGGTATTATGATACTACTTCTATCAACCATTTGAAAAGACTACTTTCATTAGTAGCTACTGATCGTCTTGATAGTGCCCTGAGTGCTTTGCTTGCAAAGCTTTCTATGGTGTTGCCACCTAATACAGCAGAACTTTGGACTTTAGCCACAGGAATTTAGCTTTGGCACTAATTCAGAGAGTTTCTAGACTCCATCATGATCAGCCCTTTGCACCCTGGATTACTGTCCTAATCCTATAAAACAGAGTACCCTATTTGAAAAAGTAACTTGTAACACAGGTACACAGCTGTCCTGTCATGTCAGTTAAAAAAAATACATTCACAGAATTACAGAATAAGTCAGGTTGGAAGGGACCACAGTGGGTTATCCTAGGGCACATGGCACAGGATTGTATCCAGATGGTTCTTGAATGTGTCCACTGAGGGAGCCTCCACAACCTCTCAGAGCAATCTGTTCCAGTTCACAGTCACCCTCACAGTAAATAGTTCTTCCTCACATTCAGGTGGAACTTTCTGTTTCTTCCTATCGCCTCTGGTCTGATTACTTGGCGTCACTGAGAAAGAGCCTGGATCCGTTCTCTTGACACCCTTCCTTTAGATGCTTAGACACACTGATGAGGTCCCCTCTCACTTATTCTTCTTGTGATTGAACAGGCCCAGCTCCCTCAGCCTTTCCCTGTAAAAGACATTCTCCAGACCTTTGATCAATGTTGACCCTTTAATATGTTGTTATCTGTAGATGTCAACAGATATGTAGATTTCATGTGTTGATAAGGTCATCTTCTTTGTATATAACTTCATTTATTTGGGGCATTTCTATAAGACTGATAAAAAGCAGTACTTTATAATTATTTGATTCAATGTTAGGAGAAGTTTCACTTAAATAAATTGTGCTAGCAGTGTTGAATTGCACCTGGGTGAATGCAGAATAAAATTTATAATGCCAAATTCAAAAGACTCTTGAGTGGGTCATGGTTGATGATATATTATAATTATGTATGTGAGAAGCAAACATTACAATAATAATCAAATACTGATACTTAATCTGCAATTCTAACGTGGTGCAAGCTCAGGTGGAATGCTATGTAAAATTGGTTTGGTTTGATTTTAAACTTGGAAAAAACCTAACGAGTAAAAATAATTCTCAATAAAAATAGCACTGATTCTGCTATAATTTAATAATTTTTAAAGTTTGGGAAAGTGACTTTTCAAATTTAATCTTAGAACTTCTGTATCTGTGATGATTGCTTATAAATGAACAGCTGCATCTTCATTGCCACAGGCTTAAATTAAGGTCCCAAAGTCCCATAGGTTTTGAATTCCATAGCACGTTAACAAGAAACATACAAATATAGAAAGGCTCATGTTCTAAAACTGAGCACAATGCATGTAATATTCATGATTACTAAGGCAAACAAAATGCAGCATTACACCAAATGCTGCAGTGAAAAGCAGCATAGAAATTAAAAAGGACCAAGTAACTAGGTGCATCATAATCAACTGTCATGTCATATATTTTTCGCTTATCTTGTATTTGAAAACTTACATTTAAACTCATTTGCATACTCATAATTTAGTTATTCAATCCATTGTTTAAGGTCTTTATTTTTTTCCTCTTTCTTTTTCAATTTGGTATTGATCTATTAAATAATTTTTTCTTTCCTTTGTACATGCATAAGTACCTCAGTTATTACTTGCTACCTTTTTTCCTATTTTTTCAATCATTTGATCATGTTTAGAACCCTATGGTCTGCAGTATGTTTTCTTAGGAATGTTACAAAAAGCTGGGAATAATGCAGTGATTGAAAGCTATGATTATGATCTCATAATTTTTCCTATTTGAATATAGCTGTCATGAATACAATTCAGAGTGATCTTGATATCAGAATGTAAATATCATGGCACACAAAACACTCTACCACATGTTCTGAGCAGGAAATGCAAATTCAGTGGCCATAAATATCCATTTTCTACACTTGACACAGTATAGTTGCTCAGTACTCAGGAGCAATGAGAGGTGCAGGAGTTTCATAAACATATTTCTACGGGTGCCATTTGTGCCTGCAAGGAAGGTTTACACACTTCATTGAAAGGCAAAGTTCAAAATGTACCATTGCTGTTTTATCAAAAACGTGCAAAAGGGCGAAATACACAAATGCATAATAGTTGAATTTTGATTTTTTTATTAATACATGCATATACTATTGCTTCTGAATGATGATTAGGACAATTTTAAACAAGACACTTGATTTGTTTGATCAGCCTTAGTGTTAACTTGCCTGATGCTTTAGGGAAACAACATTGGACCCTTTAGGAAAATGATCTGCATTTGACAAAGAGATGAATTTCTCTCAGATAATAAAATTTTTACACGCATTTAAAAGATAAGCATCTTTGGATTGAAGAATGATGCTATGAAATCCTCTACTAAAGGAAGGCATTCCTTGATGCCTGTATTTGCTGTCCCCAGACAACTTTGGGAAAAGCTACTGTCAGAGACTGCATCTTCCTACCTTAAAAAGATGCAAATCTGTAGGAAAATAGGCTTTATTAATTGCAGCTTCATGAAATTACTTGGATTTTATGTTATTTTTGTCATGATTCTGATCTTGCTTTTTCCTAAGAGAAAAAAAAAATTAAAAGTGCATTTTGTATCATGCAGGAGTAAACAACCCATGGATTAAATGGTTTGAGAGAAGATTAAAAAACCTAATTAGGCTGGTAAATTCTGTTTCGAATGGGCAAAAAACAATTTCCTTGACTTAAAGCAAAATCTCATAAATGATCAGAGAATAAGGATTCTACTGCATTTGGGTTTTTTCTCATTTTAGGATGTATTATTCTATGATTAAGCTATTATATATTTTTTTAAGTTTCCATGTTTATTTAGTTCTAAAAAAGATTTCAGAATGAATAGGAATTTCATTTCTATTTTGGGCTGGTTTATTAGTTTTGAAGAGAGAAACCCAAAATTAGATTTGGAGAAAAACAGGCAGATTTTCAAACCTGGCATAATTCTGATACACTTGGTCGATAACAGCATTAGGAACATTCTCTACACTGTTGAAACAGAGGTATGCTGTTATTAGTAAAGCTTTTTTCAGTCTGTGCCTTGTTCTGAGTAGGCACAAGTTAAAGTTTCACAAAAGAATGTTGCTGTGTATAGCTGTGAAATATCATCTCAAAAGTGCAAGATGTCAGTGGACAGTTTTCACTTTGTTTATTCTTGTTTCTGTTCATGATTAGAAACTATTTACTTCAACTTTTTTATTTCTTGACTGGAATAAATGCTTCATGCTAGCTTTTGCCTTAAAGTAGTACACAATTCTTCATTTGTAGTTGTTCGTAGTTGAACCTGTTTCACTTGAGAGAACAATTTTTAGTGTCCTTTGTATGTATTTGCACCCAGAAACATGTGCTAGACATATTTCAAATACCTGTATCAAAAAAGGCATAAAACATGGATATGGTTATATGCAGTCATTCTTCTGATTAAATTTTTTTAATTGAAAAAGGTTGAACTGTGTTTATTTTGGAGTTTATTTATTTTGTGTATATTTGGGTCAAAATATATTACTGACTGGTAGGCATTCTGCCTTTGTAAATTATTTGATTGATGCCAGTTCTTCTCTTGCCTTTTCCTCAAAGCTTGCTGTTTCCAGTCAATTCTCCTGTTAGACAATTTAGGCAACTCCTTTGGTGTTAAATAGTGTTAGTTTAGAGTTATTAAAAATCTTCAACTGCCAGTGCTTTGGATGTACAGATCTTAAAATTAATCTTCCCATTCAATTTATTTTCATAGGACACTTTTCATATTGTGAAAATTTAACTACTTTTCTCTGATTACTTACACTTAAAATGTATTCTTGAAAATGCACATTGTTAACATTTAAATTACATTTCAAATCTTAGCAAGCCGTCAATACTGCACCTTTTCCACAGATTAACATTTTCTAGGTCTTCTCTCCACAATCCAAAGGCACCTTTTCTTTATTTTTCCCCCCAAAAGAGATGTGTGTGCATGGCTAGTGAATAATGAAAATCTGGAAGACTACGCAAGTAATTAAGTTTTGAGGGCAAGGAAAAGTCATTATAGGTGGCAGGTAATTTTGGGGTAAATAAAGAGAATAGGCAAAGGGTTGTTAGGCACCTCAGGCATATAAATGCTTTAGAGCATTTGCACACCTGTGTTCAGCTTAACCTACATTACTGCCATTCATTGGCTTGCTAATGAATGTGAAAAATTATACTTTATTTGGATAAATGATGCCATCTGAGCCTGTCACAATAATACTAAAAAAGCATACCAGAGCATTACCACCCACTCTGATGGTGTTATTTCTAGGGATAAGAGAGCATAATTTTTTGTAAGCATATATGCTCTTTAATAATCCAGCTCTTGCTGGCCGATGTGATCCTGCTGCAGGAGTGCCTATCCCTAAGGCTCTAAATCCTGTAGTACCAAGTGGTATGGGAGCTTTGGAACGGTGTCAGTATTTGTCTCTTTCCTCAGCAGAACTACTGAGCTTCAACTTCTTCCCTGAAACAAGGAAGAAGTTCTGCAGTTAGAGGAAAAGGGAAGAGCAGAGGAATAGCAATTGCACCCTCCTTCCTTCCCATCCCCAACACAAGTACCTGCAGTGCTCCTCTGCTGCTGAAGTAGAGAAGCTTTATGAGCATCCCTGGTTTGGAGTTAGAGAAGGGAACAGGCTTAAAAGATTGTCGAGAGCAGGGCTATTCTTCGTACAAAATTCATACAGGTAGTTAGCACAGATTAGGTACCATTCTTGAAGTTCACATTCTTCATTTACAAATTTGCTGCCATCCTATAAAAATGAGTTCTCAGACAGATAGGCATTTCACATGTATTTGTATCTGTAGAGAGGCTGATTTTTAGAAGTGAACATGTCTTTTGTTGCCTACTGAGGAGAAGAACCAGTGGGGTCCTTAATTCTGTCGAGTTTTTCTTGTGTTACTGCGCAGCACGGCCATAGAGGAGTACCTGAGCATCAGTAACTTACTCAGATTAATTAGAAATTCCAGCCCATGAGGTGACTCTTGAAAAGTAGCAGTGGAAAAACTCTTATGCCTTGGAGTCCTTTGAGATGCAGATTCCTTCCTTCAGATCCAATAATAAAAATAATAAATGCATTGAAATGTTGTACCATTTGTATAAACATTAAATTATTGCATTATTCTTTTGAATATTTGAAAATACTCAGAAAATGACTGGCCTTCTAGAAAGGCTCCTGTCTGGCTCAGTCAGTACTGACAGGAGATCTTTTGTTCACTTCATCTGATTCTCATTGGTACCAAACTTCCCAGCACCATTATATCTACCTTGGCTATTTTAAAAGTAATTTTGTACAAGAGTGAAAATAGTTCAGCAAACACTTGTGAAGCAGGAATTTCTGAGCACTTAGGAAAAAAGAATGTGTAGGTATAAAAATAGAGAAAGAGCAACTGTCATCCAATGCAAAAAGTTGTGAAAAAGTTCTATTTAGAAACAGTTTTTTTGAAACAGTTTTGCCTACCTAACATTTTCTACTCCTTTTTATTGTAGACATATTATATGACAAAATATTTGTGAATTTATATAAATCTTCTGGTGGGCAGAAATGAGTGTGACATTTGTTTTTGAGGAAAATATCTCTTCATTAAACTTCACTTTACCTCTTACTGCATCAAAATCATTTTATGTAATGCTTTATTCCTACACTCAGGTAATGTTTTTAATGTTGCTATAGTAATTATTATAGCTTTCATAATAAGAGTAATTCACTATTTGTGTTGTAGCTGTCTCTGGAAAACAGTATCGTGTTATGTGTTTATGTAGTGAGCCTTTGAGGAGCCCTCCATCTAATCTAAACTAATACTAAATGCTCCTTGTATATAATTAAGGGTGAGAACTTCTTATCTTTTTGGGATGATTCCATCTAAAGGCAAATGGGGCACACTATTCATGGACCTCCCTGTCTTTCTTAATCGGCTACATTGGACTCAGTGCATAAATTCTAGAAAACTAAATTTAGTGGGAGATAAACGCCATTCATAGAAAATCAATAGGACACGATATAAAAGGGTTACAATCTGGAGATCAGGAAGGAGCTAGGAAGACAAAGAAAAATAAGTATGACAGATGGAATGTTTGAGCAGTAGTCAAAAACTCTTCTTACCATATAAACCCTGACCTAGAGTCTGCTGCTGGGGAGCTATGGATTTAATTAAAAATACAGCATATCAATTCTGCTATGAGCAGAACATGGAATTAGACTAGCACTTAGAGATGAAAAAAGAGGGAGCTAGATACAACAAAAATGTTGTATGGGCCTATCCCGGAT
Source organism: Oreocharis arfaki (assembly GCA_013398015.1). Lineage (NCBI taxonomy): Eukaryota > Metazoa > Chordata > Aves > Passeriformes > Paramythiidae > Oreocharis > Oreocharis arfaki. The sequence goes on along the minus strand of VZRR01004102.1, from coordinate 860,125 downwards.
GTCTGCTATAATGGCTGCATTACAATGGGAACCATTATAGCATACATCCAGAATAGGCTCATACAAACACACTGCATCACAACAGGAGCCCTCATCACTGTCAGTGTCTACCTGCACTATATGGAAAAAAATATACATGCAGTCACAAATATTTTAGTAGAATTTCTAATCTAAACATTGACTATAGCTCATATACCTGAAGTTTGGTATTTGCTTCCTCTAAACAAATAAATGGCAATGATTGTATTATTTGATTTGATTTCTTGAGCAGCTCAGCTTATCCAGGAGGATTTCTCAAAGCTTTTCACAGGCTTTTAAACTACAGAACTTTAGAAATATTTTTAAGGAGAAAAAGCTCCCTTGGTGATTTCAGCCATTACCACTCTAAATTATAAGATGTATCAGTTCCTACAATTTCTCAGAGTATATATTTTGCTGTTTAAATGAGTGTTTTTTTCACTTTGGTTTGGTAATTGTACGTGTGGGAGGCATTATGAACGAAGGTTCAAATTACTATAACGAAGTATAAAAGCAGTAATTGTCAACTGAACATTACTTTGCAGGAAAAAACTAGTCTCACGTTCTTTTGTTAATAAAAAAAAAAATTATTCCAGATATGTCGAAAAACATATGCTATTTCTTTTCTTTCTGTTCTGTGGTCCTCTTCTAAAAATAAGGTCAGTGTTTTTCTTTTCTCCAGCAGATATGGCCTTCTGTTAGTATTGTGTGTGCTTTTTTTAAATGATTTTGAAAGCTTTACTTATCATAGACTTTCACTTTTTTTTTCTCATTGTAAATGTTATGATGGAATCAATCAGGTGGGTTTTGTTTGAGTAAACAGTAGTTCATTTGTTATAGATAATTTTACAAATAATGTATTAAGACAAACATTTCCCAAAACAAAATTAATAAAAATGTAGTGCTTCTGTCCATGGCTTGAGGGCTTTCTTATTTCCAGAGCTCTTATTTTCCAGAAACATGCTTTCCCAAAGCATAATTAGAGTATATTCACTTTCTTTGCAGCCATTTGGGCATTAATTGCACACATACTTTATCTCTGAGTGTTTCTCAACTAAGTAACACTCCTACATAAAACCATAGAAAGAAAAAGATGGCTATCCTTTTCCTTTGGTTTTGGAGGCATTTACCACCATTTGCAGTGGCGTCTTTATTTTTTTTAGGAATAACTCTTAAACAAAGACAAGTAGTTGTAATCTTGTCTCTAACACATGACAGTATAGTAATAATTAGTAATTCTTCATCTCCCTTTATGTAACTAAATTTCTGGGAAATCATCATCAAAGCCTTGGTTGATACATAACAAAACAGTTTATATTCAAGGGATTGTTTGCTTTGTAAGATGAATCATCATCTCTTCTAAACCTTTAATAGTTATGAGGTTTGAATTTTTTAAATTCCCGTGCTTTCTCTCTCACATGGGAATAATCTGTTTCTTTAGCCGTAACTATGGTAAACCTGGATTCATGTAATTCAGTCTTGTGATCAAGTCACAATGGATTGTAAACTTGTTTTCATATAACTCTGAGGATTCATACATTTCATAAGTTTTGCAGAATTTTTGAACTTGATCCATTTCAATATTGTTACCTAATCAATTGCAGTAAAACAAATGGGTGTATATGTGGGTATGAATATGTATGTGCACATATATGTACATGGCTGTCCATATGTCATACATAAATGATGTGTTATCAACATGAGTTCTGCAGTCAGGTTCTTCTGCTAAGGGTAGTAAGGCTTCCTGTGAACACAACCTTATTTCTGTGAGTGTTCTGTGCAAGTAATTCCAAAATTATTTTGGCTGGATGAAAGCAAGAGCAGAACATCAATGCCCTTTAATTTCTACCAGCCCTTGTTTCCCATTTCAGTTTGGGAAGTGTATGAGATCATCAGGGTTTGCTTTGAGAAGCGCCTTTCTGTCAGTGAAGAATATGGGTACAGACTCTATGTTAAGACCAGTTAATTCTCTGTTGTGAAACAGAGGTAAAAAGAATAGGACAGAGATAAGAACTGAAGGAGAAAACTGTCTTGTTGATATTTCTGTAATGCTTCACACATCTCTGGGATGTTCTTATGTGTTGCATTTAAGACTGTACATTTAATCATTTGTATGGCAAAGGTTTTTCATGTCTATTTAAGGCATTGTGAGATACTTCCAATGCATTTGAATAGAATTTTTTTCATTTTCTGACTTTCATTTTCTGAGGCTTTATGCAAATGTAGAGTGGAAATGTTATATCCAGGAAAGAGTTTATCAGGATTTCATGTTAAGCAAGTAAGTGACAATTTTTAGTTTGCTTGGGAATGGTGTCAGAGCACAGTCCTATTTTATCAAGGGTTTTGCAAGATCAGTTTTTGGCTGATTTAGTCTGTGTGGTGTTATATATAATCCCACTATACCAGTGAGTTGGTCATGGGTCACAAAAATATATGTATGGGACATTGGGTTTAGTGGAGTGCTGTACTGGGAGTTGTCAAACAAAAAGCTTAATGTAAATCAGCTGATGAGACACTGTAGTTCTGCTTTCACTTGGTTAAGGTTTTAGCTTTGGCTGCTCTCACAGGTCCACCCTTTTTGCATCAAAGAAATTGGCATGGTACACTGGAAAAATGCAAGGAGATTTAATTAGTGGATGTATGGGGATTACCCTGGGCTGCTATTGCATTGCTCTTTTTAGGTTTTCAAATTCTGTTTAAGACTGATGTAAAAGCCCAGTGTAAAGTTATAGACTCATATAAATGCAGAGATTTCTGAAAGGTACCATGCGTTCCCCAAAACATTTCAGCTAAGAAATGTTTTTTATTGTCCTGAAATACAAGCACATTTAACATTTAGTGAGCATTTCTGTGAATACAGAAGAACTCCTACACATTGAATCAGAGTCTTTAAGCAAGCGTTTCATATTTTAGTGGCAACCATGTATAGATGTGTGCTAGTTAAGTACAGAAATACAAACATCAAAAGCATCCGATCGTTTATCCTGTTGCATCTCCTGCCGTTTATTCTAATGGTTGCTTTAAAAGCTGTTATCAGTTGTCCAATAAGTAAATAACGTTCTCAGACAAAAATCATGGTCTGTTGTTTTGAAGTTCTTAAAAAGATTAATGTGGTGTCCAAGGATATTTGACAGAAGTAAAATTTTAGATAGTTACATGAAGTAGAAAGAAAAATGAATTATTAAAATAAAGTTATTGCAAGTCTGTTTGTTTTAGTCCTAATTTATTATATATCAAAAGAAGTTTTTGTTTACTTTCCTCTAAATTTTGTGATGCTTGCTAAATGGTTTCACTTTTCCCTCTCCCATGGAACTGTAGAACAGATAAAGATTTTTTTTTTTCTCTGATGGTTTTACAAATAAATTTTTGGTGAGTGTACAGACAGGAGTTTTTTGTGCAATTAGATTCTGCCTCTTATTTGATAAGAAAATGTTAAAACCCACACATGCAAATTGAATTTGGATTCTAATATAAGGGGAAAGAAATGACATTTCACTTGCTGAAAAGTAATTTAATTGAGTTCCTTAGAAAAAAATAAACATTAAATCATGGTAGCAACATCAGTAGCATGTTTTCAGATAGTTTTTTTTCCAATTTATAGCCCCATGCAAATTTCTGGCGTGGACTTTGTTGTTATTGAACATACATAAAAACATTTTTTCCTGGGTCTATTTAATGTACAGGGATGATGATCACCTATTCTACATTTGACTATTACCTGTGTCAAAATTATTCTTCTCTTGTCCGTGTTTTATATCCTCATATGTAAAAGGCAGTATACAATACATGACCCTAGCACCTAACTGAATTGTAAATAGTTTTTTAAAAGATAATAATTCTGTATTGGTTATGCTTACACAACATAAATAAGGGCAGTGATTTTTGGTAATTTGATTTTCTTTGAGTCAGCTATTTCAAAAATTAGATCTGTATTTTAAATACATATTTTGAAAATCATATGGCAAAAAGTATGTCTATAGCTGGCTGAGCTTTCTTTCCCAGAAACGTGAAAAAAGGATTGGATAAAACTGTTAACTGAAAATTATGAGCAACCTGACACTTTAATTCATACACTAATGGAGTCTAAAAGCTCTTAAAATGATTAGTGCATTTGTAGGTTTATTTTTGCTACACAGGTTGGTCATGTACCTGGCAGATTTTCTTTTGCATAGTTCTTGTAAATTATTGTAATCTGGCATCTGAGTGAAAAGCTGTTACAGTTCTGAAGGAATATGACAACATCGTTTCAAAAGATTAAGACAATTCCTCCACACTTTTAAATTTTTTTTTTGCGTACTTAAATATTAAAGCAAATATGCAATTTAAAACTTTAACTCTATGTGAAATGTGGTTTTGCACAATTTTATTTTTTCATGGAACAGTGATTTCTGTGACTACATCCTAGTTTATACATACTAAAACGTAGCATGTTTGGTCTGGAGTATGACATACGGCATATTTTTATTATGCTGCACCTTCTAAAATAACACAGATTGCAAAATAGCCTTTACTCACTTAGTGTCAAGTCTAACGAAATTCCTATTTAGCACTGACTGTTTTCCTTTCAAGTGTTTTGACAGAAGTCATCCCTGTTAAGTGCTTTCTGAATGAGGCTCCGGTAGCTCGCGCGTAACCTGATCTGTGTTTTGTTTCAGTGTGTTGTCTGCTGACCTAGAGAACACTTGCATTAGCTGCATTGATCAGTGCACCTCGCTTCTCATCATTTAGGAGACAATTAATACTACCTTGTAAAGACTCCCCAGAGCATTTTCTTTGAGCTGGATTGCTTTACGCAGAAACCACAGGCGATGTTTGCAAAAGGGGGAGGGAGCCAAGTAGGAAGAGGAAAAAAGGCTTTAAGAAAGCTTGGTCTAGGAACCAAGTTTCATTTTCTGTGGTGCCACTTTCACTCATGGCATTCAAACTCCCTTTTCTGATAGAGGATTTGGAAAATAAAATTAGCTGTATTTTGAGGTTGATTCGTTGAAAAGATGCTGTAAGAGGTCACAAAAATATTTTTAAAAGCTTCTTTTTGAGAAATATGCATTTGATTGGGAGACTTTTATAACTTGCTGATAAGAGTGTAAACATTCTGATTTTATATTTTATGTCAAGGATTAATAATCTGACACATTTTGAAATATTGATTGACATGTTTTAATCCTAATTTTAATTATTTTTAAATTACATATTTTGATAGGGGAAAAAATGGGTTTCTTATTCTGTCTTTTTTGCTGTAGCACTTCTACCACAGTGTTGAATTCCAGTATTGCCCGATACTTAGGATAAAAATCAGATTTTAAGTATATGTGAATATGTTAATTTAAGAGAAGGCAAGTCTCTTAGTGTGCTACTTCATCTTTAGGTAATAAAATATTTAGTATTAGAGATCATCCACAGAAGCAAGTAAGAAGCATTTACTCATAAAACACAATTTTTTTCTTGGAAATTCCTAAGGTTACCATACTATTCTCTGTTAAAGTTTATGTTGCACTCTTGTATGGAGTGTATTTTAAGATGAGTTGGTAAGAGTTGATTATATAGACATAAAATTGATAGGAAGGGAATTTTAGGGAGAAGGTTGCTTACCAGTCTGGTACATTTCTCTAATCTACGTGATTCTGTGCAGATTGTACAGTGGAAATGAGGCCAACTGACATGTTGTCAACTTCAGAAATTGTTGCAAACTTTTTAGTATTTGCCACATCATTACATTGTCATTTTCATTTTCTTGGGTAGAGTGAATGAATTTTATATGAGAAAAGATTAATTTGTGATCTTATCAATAGTATTTACTAGGAGTATTTCAACAGAAAAAGCTATTAGATTTATTTTTGTGCTAATTCCATGGCTCAGATTTGTTCTTTTGCTCCCCCTCCCCATGGTCTTGAAGCAAAATATGCACTGACATCGAATAGAGATATGCATCTGGCATATCTTTGCAACACAATCAGTATTATGGTATTATTATATTTTTAGGAATACACTAATATCTTGGTAGTTCATGTTGTAATTGTCCTCTGTTAGTAGAACTGTTCTACTGGTATTTGAAGGCAGCAGTGAGTTGATGAAAATCATTAAATTGTGTATGTTGGAAGTGTAAAGAATGTGTTTTTGAAAGTACGTATTACGTAAAATTTTAAAGCAGTTATACTTGGGCATCTAGGTTGTCTTAGGCTGGTATTCCTGCAGAATGAAATTGAAAACTACAATATTCCTTTTTGAGTTGCTTTTGAGTTTTGGGCAGTTTGGGTTGTTTTTTTTTTTTTTTTTCCCCAACTCCTGTTAGATCCTGTTTTTCAAGTCAAAACTCATTTTCTGGAACCTGTTTAAGTGGTTTGATACATGGAATACAGAACATAGATTGTTTCAGTGAAGTGTCATACTTTTATCCCTGGGATCGATACTGAGGGGTTTTATATTATTTCGTTAGTGGGGATGTATCAAGCTGTAACCCAATATGTCAAATAGTCCTTTCTTACTATACAGTAAAGCCATATACAATCATCTAAAACCTGCCTCATGACAAAAAAAAAATCCAGGAAGTATTTTTCCACAGTTCTGCATCCATCTTTAGCCGTCCTGTAGATGTTTTTAATTAAGAAATCAATAAAAAAGAAGTAGTGTGAGTTTTTTGTAGCATATACAGAACAATTTCATTTTGGAAGAAGGTTATGAGTATTTAACTGATGTTATCCAGGTTGACTTGGGAAGTTAGTGATTGTGGGATCTGCTCAAATAGAAGCTGTTTGAAATATCTTCACATCATCCGTATGTTATCTTTCAGAAATCTCTCATTTTTACTTTTAGAGAGGTATTGCTCGTTGGTTTTGCAACATTGCTTTTGAGTGCCGTCTCTGTGCCACAATTGAAGCAGTTCATGGGATCTTGAAGAATCCACATCATTCAGATCAACTTTTGGTATTCGCAGGTACTACAGAGCGGGTGTGTCTGATCCAGGGAACAGTCGAAGCACTAAACGCAGTTCATGGCTTCATTGCAGAGAAGATTCGAGAAATGCCTCAGAATGTGGCCAAGACAGAGCCTGTCAGCATTCTACAGCCTCAGACCACTGTTAATCCAGACCGCATCAAACAAGTGAGTTTTTGGTTGGGAATAGAGAGTCACAGCAGCTCCTTAGAAGTCTTAAAACTTTAGTGCTGGAAGGGGTAAACATAACATGCTCTTTAAGAAAATGTTATTTTACACTTTATTAACTTGCTGGTACTCTTCTTCCTTGTACTTACATGTTTCATGTTTCTCAGCAGTTCTTTTAGACAGTGTTTTATAAATCCCAAGCCATGCTCTAATGTGTTTCTTTCATAAACTTTTCTTTACTGTATAAGGTGATAATAGACTTCTAGGTCTTAGTTCAAGATTGCTGAATTTTAATCTTAAATGGTGAACCCTATGTAAATCTTAAGTGTTACTAAAAATCACAGATAAACTGAATGTTCTCAATGTTTATGTATATAAATAAAAAAAAAAGGTAACTTTTTTTTAGACCCTAAGTTAGATGATTTTAAATCTTACCTGTAACAACTCAAAAACATAAGGATGATTTACTTGGGAAGTTTTTTAGAATTTCATTTTATGTTATTTTTGGCATCTTTTTTCTGATTTTTTAATGCCTTCATTCAAAATCTTTGGGTACCTCAAAAAGTATTTCCAAGCTATTATTACCCTAGTTCTTTATTCTTTGATTTTTCCATAAAAATTTTAATTTTAAAAAATTTGCTTTGTAAAGAGAATGGGAAATACGCATTATACAGAATTTAAAGTTATTTTCCATTGCACTGAATAAGAAAAAAAAGAAGAAAGAAATGAGTGAACATTAGTAAAACTTTGTCTTGTCTCTATCCTGTAGAGGATAGATTTTAATTTCTCACCTATCCTACCTGGGGAAAGATTGTTTTGTCCTTCTACATTAACAAGATTCAGTTTCCTATAATTCGGTAACTGTGTGCAATTATTTTACTTTGTATACTGTGACATCCACAGAATGCTTATATGAAAATGTGTTTGAAGAGGATGAGTTAGCAACAGACTGCTTTAGATGGGTGAAACTGTGCATAAACCATTTATTTGATTTCTAATATTTACTACTTTTTTTCTGTATTCAATAATTTTACATACTAATTACTCTAGATAATTTATAAGAAAATACTAAAAAGAAAAGCTCCAATTTTATAGAATTAGTTTCTTGATTTTTAGACATGGAAATGATTATGCCTTAAGAGAGAGAAAAAGCTGAAATTGATCTATTTTTTGAGTGGCTTTTCTGCTGATAACATACTGGATTTTTTGCCAATATTTCTTAAACCAGTGAGAAACAAATGTTCTCTGTTACAATAAAAAGTGGTTTTCCCCATTTGAAATAAAATAAAGCTAGTTTTTAGGTAAGTCAGTAAGATCCTGAGAAACTAGAATATAGAACTGTTTAGTGAAATGCCTAAATAATTCCTCTCTTGTGTCTGAAGATGATATATCTTGTTGTCCACACTATTCCTTCATGAAATATATTTGCAAAGTTGTTGAAGTTGTTTTTCTTTTATTTTGGGGGCTTGTTTTTTGATTGGTTGGCTGATTTGATTTGGTTTTTTGTTTAGTTGTCGCTGTTTGGGGTTTTTTATTTTTAATTTTTTTCCTCTCTTTTGAAAGTTTGTTTGGTTTGGGGTTTGTCGGTTTGGAATGTTACGCTCAATTAAATTCTGAAGAGATTAGTGAATGCAGCCACTGCTAATGAAGTTAAGACACAGACTAAAGTACAATGTATACTAGCTCTGCATCTTAAAATATATTACTTGTATACATACAGGTGCATAATAATATAACTTACAAATATTTGGGGATATGCATGTGCATATGTTAAACAGTTTTGACCACAATGAATTGTTTAAATTCTCTTTTAATGAGGCAACTTCTATTCATGATAAATGAATACACTATAAATATTGACTCAATCTAAAATTGACTCAAATCTGAAATCCATTGTTTTTACCAAGAAGTGAAACTGTTAGCTTAGTTCTTAGGTAGAATTTGAAGTGACTTAATCTGTCCTCCAGTGTCAGAGTATACTGTACCTTAATGAAATATATAATAGCTTGATTTAAGAATTTAAGAGAATAATATTTTGTAACAGGTTGCCATGATTTAGAACTCCAGTGTTTTTATTTTCTTAAGAGCACAATTTTCCTAATATCACAATTTTATTAAAATTAGTAAAATTTTTAATGCTAGTAATTTTAATTTTTTTAAAATAAGCCTTATTATTTGTAATTTCTTCTTTTAAGCAAAATTTTACATGATTCTTCCTCTCTTAGAATGTTGCCCAAGAACATTGGCACACAAAGCATTACATTGCAGATTGGAAAAAATTTAAAGTTGATTTGAAATAATAAATTTTACCTTCATTTAGGAACTCTGAAAATGTTTCAGTCAAAAAGAAGATGTAGTTTTCTCCCCATGAATAAAGATAGCAGCAGTTGAAGTCTGGCAATGCCACTCATGTGAGCATGAGTGATATACGAGCATGCAGCTCTCATTTCTCTGTTGGAATTTCTCTGTCTTGGGCTGCTTTATCAACAATTACTCTAGGGAAGAGAGCTAAGAAAGAAAATTTCTGGTCATAGATTCAATGAAGAAAGCCAGTAGGTAAAGCCTTCGCTGACTGCTTGAATTTCAGCACTTTCTGTCTTCAGGAAAGGCATGGGACTCAGAGAGGCTAACTCTAGCCTGGCATTTCTCCGTACTACTGGAAATCACTATCTGCACATTCTGTCCCTTTAACTTCAACTTTTTTAGCTGCAGATTTGAAAGCAAATCTATGTGCTTCCTTCTGAGCCTTCTCCAGTATGTTTTTTTGTCTCTCCTAATCCTTTGGACTTATCGGTAGATACCAGGTAGTTCTCTCCTCCAAGTACGTCTGATAGATCTTTAACTGACGAATGTTTGTATCTTTTATCTCTATACAACATAGACAATCTCCATAGATGTCAGCCATCTGCTATTTCTAAGTATCATTGAACAATAACCAGCTGATCCCTGTACCCTTTTTCTTTCCAGAAACTGCTATGAGCTCCCTTTTCTCTTTATTAATCACAGTGTCATACAAACTCTTTCAAATCATATTGTAACTCAGGGAAAGAGAAAATTGTTTTCATAAGAGATCATGAGCTTGAGTTGTTTTGTCTGTGTAATTAGCATCCAAAGCTTTAAATTTCACCTCTAAATTAATAGCAACTCTTACAAACAATGGAAAAGGCTGCTTAAATTGGTCTTATCACCTACTTCAGAAATTATTACGACTTTTTCGTAGGCTAGTTCAATTTTCCTTCCTGCTTTCATTTGTAGCAGGTAGCAGATGTTGTAGCAGCCTGTCCAGGAAGCACATGGAAACAGAGGTGGCCATTGCTGAACTGTGCTTTTTCTGCAAGGAAGGAGAACCTATCTTAAAGATAACTCTGCTTCAAGCAGGAGTTAGCACCGCTTGGCCTTCTGAGATCCCTTTCAACCTGTATCATTCCTTGATTCTATGAAATGTTTAGGTCTTTTAAAACATAGAAAAGGATTCAGAATTTCCTCCTTGGAAATCTAGAGTAAAACTTTCACATATAGAACTTTCAATTAAAGTTTTCTTTGGAACCAGTTTCACTTCAGCTTTTTCAGTAGATAGTTAATGTCTCATGAGTTAAACTTCTGTTTATTAACTATGGTCCCAGTTATTTTATTCAAAATCTTCAAAAGTTGATGTCTGAACTCAGATTTGTAATTTCATATTCCTCTATTGAAAATAACTGCTTTTACTCCAGAAATGTTGATCAACAACAAAAAATAAGCCTTCATAATCTTTAAATAAAAACTTTTGCTTTCAAATGCCTAAATAGAACCTGAGTTTAAGAATACACAGCTGAAAATATTGGCTTAAATGGAGGAGGGGGTTGTTGGTTTGGATTATGAGTTCTTCAGACTATAAAGACTCAGTAGACTTCATGGAATCATGGAATGGTTTTAGCTGGAAGGCAAATTCCTGGATCATCTGGGTCTAACCCCTGTTCCAGGAACAACTTCCGCTAGACCTGGTTGCCACATCCAACTTGGCCTTGAACATTTCCAAGTATGGCTCATCCACAGCTTCTCTGGTCAGCCTCTTCTGGTGCCTCATCACCATCACAGTAAGTTTTCCCCCTAATGTCTAATCTAAATCTACCTCTTTCAGTTTAAAAACCTTATCCCTTGTCCAGTTACTACTCTCCCTGATAAAAAGTCTGTCCCAACCTTTCCTATAGGCCCCCTTTAAGTGCTGAAAGACTGCTATAAGGTCTTCAAGAAGCTTTGCTGTCTCTAGGATAAACAATGCCAATTCTCTCAGCTTCAATTACTGATCATCTTTGTGGTCCTATTCTGGATCTTCTCAAGCAAGTCCATGTCTCTCTTATCCTGAGAGCCCCAGAGGTGCTTGCAGCACTCCAAGTGGAGTCTCACTAGAGCAAAGTAGAGGGACAGAACCACTTCTCATCCTCCTAAACACGCTTCTTCTGGCGCAGCCTAGGACGCAGTTTGCTTTCTGGCCTGCATGTGCACATTGCTGGATTATATTCAGTTTTTAATCCACCAATACTCTGAAATTTTTCCTTCCTTAAGAAACTTTGATTGGTTTCTTAAAATGCCTATCCCTTCTGAGAAGTCTTTCTTTTCTTTATCATCCCTTGAAGACAAGTCTGTCACCTAGATGAATCTCACTAAACTGTAGAATATGAGAAAATTACTGTACCATTTTCATTTGAACAAAAAATAAGTAGCTTCATAGATCACAGTGGCTTTTCACCTAGTTAAAAACTTCTCGTAAACTTTCTTCACTTATGAGCATAGGTGAAAAATCACACCAGTTATCATTCTGCAACTTATGGTAAGATATGCAGAGGTCTTTACAAGTTGCAAGAACCAAAAAAAAGGCAATTTAGTTCTGTACATTGAATCCACTGGCAAAAGTGTAGTATTCCATAAAAGTATGTATCCTGTCCCTCATGTGCTTAATTCTGCTGGCAGATCACTAGTTTTATTTTCTGTTTCATTTCAGCAGTGTTGAGTATAATGTCAATATGTATGCAAAACTTTGTTTATGAATGCAGTTAACTTTGTAGCTGCTTATTCACTCTTCTGTGCTTCAAAAGTGGAATGAGAATAGAGTATTTTGTTGGGGGATGAACAGCAGCATTCAACTTTGCAAAAATTTTCAATAGCGTTTTGGTTCTCAAGAAAATTCTAAAGTTATCTCCCATCTTCTGATGGCTTTGTAGTTACGGTGTATCTTCCTGAATCCCGAAGTATCCCAGAATGAAAAGGTGACCTGCTCTTCTAGAATGAGTCTTAAACCCACATCTTATAGGATTTCTTATGGCTGTGCCTAGTTACATACTTCAGTTTACTGTTATTTCTATGTAACAGCACCAGATATTGTAGTAGTTCTGTGTTAGTGACAAGTTTTGAAGAGAGAGAAGGTCCTGATTCTTTTTTGTCCCTTTTACTGTAATATAAATTCTAAATAGTTGCTTTCATCCAGAGTTGCTCCGATGATCCAAATGGAACCTGGTGGTTTGCTTCAAGTTTCTTACCTTCTTGTCTTTGACAGAACATGATATAATCTTTCTTCAACATTATGCTTAACCATATTTTTTTCCTTTCTTAAAGTCAGGTTCCCAAGAGTTCATAAATAGGGATGAGTTAGCTCTTAGTCTTTTTGTATTTCCCTATGTCCTGTCTCTTCTTCCACACAAAAGCAAAACCAAATGCAAAGAGGTTGAAATATAATCAAAATTAATTTTATTTATTCTTTACAGATATTAAAAGGTAGGAAAAAAATAGATCACTGAAGTCATCAAAGTAGCCTTTTTAGAGTCTGCATTGTAAGCAAATTATTATTCCTTGATTATTTCTGTATCCAAATTCTATTTTTTGAAATGTGTCATGTATTTATACAGTCATCTCCAAGATAAGAATCTTTTGCCAAAGTTACAGATTAAAGGAGATCACAGCAGATGTGAAGAAGACTCTCTGTTTAGCAAAGGAAGTGGTCTGTTAAGAAAGGCTTATCTCTGGGAGTGTTGAAAATTTAGTAAGTCTTTTAGGTTGTTCAAAACAGTGGGGCCTTGCAGCACTCTCTGTTTCTCATTTTAGCTGCAGAAGGTATTAAACTGATTAATACAATTTCTTCAAATATGACACCTTTTCTTAAAGTGCATTAAAATATTGACTTAAGCAAATTAGTTTTATCACACTAATTTCAGTGATTAAAAGCACCAATATTAATATATGCAGGACTGAAACTCATTATAGGTTAGTCTTAATAGTTATTTATTTCAGGTAATGTTATTACCAAGATTTCCTTTGTTTGGCAAGCTCTGTAGTGAGAAACTAGAAATTGGTAAGCTGTAAATACAGTCTCACCTTCACGTTTAAATGATATTTTTTCTATGCTTTCATGTCTGTAACACTGTTTCAAATAGTATTTCATTTTCTACCTTTTCTTTGTACTCCTAAATATATGACTATACTAGTTAGTACTGAGAATTAAGTTAATTGTCTCAGTACAGTTTTATTATTTATTACCCATGGTGTAAGTATTGAAATTTCTTTAGTGTAATTATACATACAAGGGTGTAATTATAATCAAAAGAGGACTCAGAGAACTTTTGTAACACCATGCAGATGGACTGTATGTAATCTATACTGCCATGATACATCTATATCTTCACTCTCTTAATCAAAAAATGTCAAGAATGGAAGTGCGATGCTTCGACCATATTTCTGCACACCCTTTAGCGTGTTGTGCCCCCTGAGAGCAGTCTCTCACAGCATGGTCAATATTCGTGAGCACAAAAAAGTAGTAGTATTTTCTTGGACTTTCAGGAAATACTGCAACTCAAATATGACTCAAACAGAACTTTATTTCTAAAATTAGTCTCCCTTTTAAATACTTAAAATCTGCCTTCTCAAATATGTGTTCTAGAAGTGTAAAGTTAGAAGAAATAACACACTCTAACCTGTAACTCATTAATTATCTTATAAGTCGTAGGAAAGGTAATAGTATTTTAGAAAACAGAAGTTTAATTTCATCATGGCTTAGACGATACTATTCAAGAAACACCTTAAAAAGAACCACTCTGCAAGTCTTAGAAGTGGTGTGTGGTAGAAATTCTGACTTTTTTTTTCTATAACCTTGCCAGTAGTCAACTTGCAATTTCAGGAAATCTTCAGTTACACTATGGAAGTAGCAGACTCAAAAATTGTAACTTGTAATGTAAATTCATCTTATGATTTCTAACCTCTTTATACATTTCATTCTCAGAAACCTAGTAATTACTAAATTTGAGTGTTTGCCTAATGCAAAGGACTTGCCAGTTTAAAAACAACAACACTCTGTGCTGCATAATAAGTCATAATATAGTGTTCTGTTCAATTTTCTTTAAGAAGCAATTTTGTTGAAAAGTTTTGTCAAAGCAATTGAGACTGTATCAATAAATTACTTATCAGCCAGTGAAAATTCAATACAAAATCCAAATGCCTGTTTCTGGTGGGGTTTTTTTATGTTTGAGAAATCACTTTGTGTTATTTTGATATAAATGAAATAAATAGGTGTATGTCCAAATTATATAGAAGCATGAAAAGGGAGAAATTTTAAAAAATACTGTCAATTCTTTTACATATATATATATAGGAGAAAATAGAAGTAGTTATGTCAGTAAACAATGTAAGAAAGATTAAGCCTCAAATACAACCTGATATACAAAGAAAAAAAAAAGTACCAAAACCACAAGAGAAAAAACTTTTATTTTCAGTATTTTGCCATTTATTTTGGAATAAAAGGTGTTTTTCTATAGTTGATTTTGTTCATTAATGCAGTCTTTGCTTTTAAATTTATTAATCTCTTTTTTTTTCCGTTGTATTTTAAACAGACTTCTACTAAAATAAATAATGAAATGCTTCTACTTAATAGATGTTATAGTTCAACAGTTACCTGAAATGATTATCATCACTCCTTTTTTCATCACAGCCACATCTTTCTGTGATTTAGAAAGATTGATATGAATTGAAATCTGAGATGTTTCCAGTTTCTTAAATCATTTGTGGTATCAGTGATTGTCATTATTCAGTATTGAAGTGTTCTACATATTTCCCTATATATCCACTAGTTAGGTTTGGTAACAACTGTGAAGAACAAACTATTTTTCCTTTTAATAAGTAACCTAGCATACCAAAACACTCTACACTACCATATGCCCTAGTTATCAGGAGTGTTGATAACACAAACTGTCAGTTTTCTCAAATATTTTAGTCAAAATATATTAGCTTTTTTTTTTTTTTTCTTTTGAGGAGTTCAGGATAATACCTAGCTATGATAAAGAAAACCTACTGGGACAATAAACAATTCTCCATTCTGTTTGGTTGTGGTTTTTTTGTTGTTTTGTTTGTTTGTTTGTTTTTTGGTTTTTGGTTTTTTTTGTTGTTGTTGTTGTTTGGTTTGGTTTGGTTTGGCTTTTTTTTGTATTTTTTTCCTGTTTAGCCTTAAATTATAAAAATCAGTTCATTGCAATTTCAGACTTTGGTAAGAGAAATACTGCATCATCTCGTTAAGATCAGAAGTATAATTCTCTAGCTGAACAGGCTTAGCTGTGTACTGTTGTGGAATCAGACACATCTTTTGCTAAATAATTCTAGCCCCTCACGAATGGACTCCTTGTGAGGGTCCCATGTTTGGTACAGAATGACATGGGAGAATCCTTTATGGCGGCCTTGATTTTTACAATGTGTGGTGCCTGCTGACCGATAGCAGTTTGCCAAGCTAAATATTTTTAGTAATGACCTATACATGATAGTATTTTCTACACAACCATCTTGAAAGAGTACCAGTTGATGCTTAAGCTGCGTATGTTTTCTTTTGTTTTTATTGTTTTACAACATGAGTTTCAAGTTGGAAGTGCAAAATAGGGATCTGTTTCTTAAGATTTTATTTTTCCTGTTTTGATTGCCTGTTTTTGTATGAACTATGAAAAATGGATCTTCATGCTGTTTAACATACATCTAAAATATTTGTGTGTGCATATGTACAAGCCCATATTTTGCTAATACACAACTTTATGCATTCACAGTGTCCCAGCTTTCTCATATGCATTAAGAGTTTTAGTGCAAAAGTATGTATGCCTATTTTATGAGGGACTGTCAATGATTGTAAGTAACAGAACTGCTGAAAGTGTGACATTTTGCTTTATTTATTTCTAAATAGTTTTGGTTAGTAACTATATGAGCATATGATAAATTCCACTGTATAGCACTTTAACACTTATTTCTTGACATAAAAATAGTGTAATTTTTGATATTTTATAATATTTATACATTGCAAAGATGTCAAAAAACATGCTTTGAATAAGTATTGTGTGTTATGTTTTGAAAATTGGAATTTTACTTTTTTACTACATTTATAAAAAGAAAAGAAGAGTTTTTCTGTCAGGATCTAATACTTTTAAAGGAGAAATGTGTATATAAAATTTTTAAACAGAGCAGTACTTTTTTAATATGTTCAAGAATTAATGTTAAGCGTATGTATATTATTTAGAAAAGATGATCAATAAATATGACTCTTAATTCTTTTTTGTGTTTATTTTGAACACAGAACTATAATAAGCTATTGGCCTTTGCTCAACTAAATGAACATTTTTAACACTAATCATAAATGTTTTGTAGTTATTTGTTATGAAGGTGTTAGTTGCATGTTCATCCATCATGAGATTGATGCTTACATTTTTTCACCTGCTTCTAGATTAAAAAAGCTCAATGAATATTTTAGCAGTTAGAATATTGCCAAAAACTCGGTAGCTTCAGCGTAACTGCTGTAAGGTGTGGAACACAGTTTGCTGGCTAGAAGTCCTTGCTGTAGAATGGTGCTTTATAAAGTGCCAGAGTAAACGTCTCTTAACTCCTTTCAGACATTGGCCCTGTTTGTTCATAGACTGATAACTGTTCCTAGTGTGCTCATTGAACTTGCTGGAATTTTTGTTTACTTATAGTCTTCATTTTCCCCAAGAGGAGGAGAGAGGAAAGAATATATTCCTCATGTGGTCAGCATATTTTTGAGTATTTATGTGAGTTCACCATCTTGATTTCAAGTCATGAATTTGTTTTTACATGCATAAGCATGCGTATTTACATGCATTATTTATCCAATTGACTTTAAATTCCATTAAGTTCCAATGAGTAGGAGAAAGATTTTTGTCTTAGGCGTTTTTTATTTCTTTTAATTTTCTAGTTATGTTATTTTGTTGGTTTATTTATTTTTTTAACTGTTAAGTCTAAGGCTTGTAAAGGTTGATTTGCTCCTGAACTGCTTTGTTCCCAGACATTGCCATCTTCCCCAACTACCACCAAGTCCTCTCCATCTGATCCCATGACCACCTCCAGAGCCAATCAGGTACAGTATCATCCTACCATCTACACCATACTTTTCACGGGTGACAGCTTGCAAACTGGAGAAAAAGATATGGTGGGTTAAGGATTTATTCGTTCATTCACATATATACACCCATAACCATAGATATCTAACTCTTGTTAGAAATTGGTAAAGTAAATGGAAAATATTTTGCTTCTTCTAATTTATTTTGGTGGGCTTCGTTAAAACCTCTGATGAAAGCAAAGTATCTTTTAAAATAGTTGGGGTTTTTTTCCATTTGATAAATTGCAAGGATACAAAAGTGGTGTATTTGTAGATGGAGTAACTCTTGGTTTATATATGTTTATGTATATATGCACACACGTATTTTCTTCCTGGATCAGTTTTAAATTATAATAGAATTACCCCTAAACCCATGCTTAAATAGCTGGAATTCAACCTAGGAATGGCAAACAGACTTCTTTATGGGAGAATTTTGAAATGTGTTTGTGGACAGTAACATAGGGGCATTATTTAAATATAAAAGTATTTTAAATGAAAATTTATTGATGAAGAATGAAGTAAAATTAAACCTCTGTAAAAAGATGCTAAACACATCTAAGTAAATGTAATTCATATCATATTTTTAAGTGCATTAACTGTCCTTTTAGCAGCATGTTAATTATACTCTTTTATTTATATTTTAACTGGAAAAGTTAATGTCCAGTAGATTGTGTCCACAAATTATCATGTTATCTTTATCTTCCCTATTAAAATTGTTAAAATTGCTACATACCATGCTTTTTAGAACTTATTCATGCTTAATAAATACCTTTTTATTTTTAATGTACTGTTAAACTTAATGTACTTTGTGTTCAAATAATGTAAGTATTTAGTATATGCTAAGAGTTCACATAGTCTGTTTCAGTTAGCTGAATGTTGCTGTCAGATAAATAACATCAAATACCAGAAAAGTTTCCTCCATAAGCTAATTTCCCCTGGAAGTTAACACTGTTATTAATTACTGATTCTCTGATATTTTGTGAACTGCTTAGAACCTGCTGATGTATGAACAAACAATTTAACATGAACGGAAGCATATTAAAGCATTATATCTTTGATCAACACCGTGACATCTATTGAAAGGGATGTCAAATACAGAAAGTAATGGAACTGAGAAAGAAATTTTTCAGATGGAGGAACTACTAAGAAAAATATAGATTGTGATATCCTTCACTTCAATTTGAAAGCCTTCTTCATCAGCCTGCTTCCATTCCAGCAAGTTACTTGGCTTCATCATCATTAAACGACAAAGATAAAATCTTTGCCGACAGCTAGGGGTATTTTATGAGCTCTGTTCAGCTTTTATTCTCTCTCTCTTAATTTTAGTATTTTGTTTATTTTAATTAGAAGGTTTTGAAAATAAGGGGAAAGATTGTTTTTTAAAGGGTTCTTACTATTTTTCTTTTCTTTCCCACTTTCTTTTTTTTTTTGTTATAAGTATACCCTGATGATCATTATATAGAGAAAAAGGAAGAAGTGCTTTTATTTACAGGAAATACAATTTGAGCATGTTGTTAATTAGTATAAGAGAAGCACCTACTTTCCATCTATTCTATGAATTTTACATTATCAGAATTATAATGTAGTGTATAAACTTCAAATGACTTTTCAATAGCTAAAAATACTTATGTTTATAGAAAGTTTTTCTATGAGAATATTGTCAAGTATATAGCTAAATATACAAGCTAAGTGAAATGTATGCTTTGTGTCCTGTCTCTATCCCGTATTACATATTTTAATGCATTTTATTCATAACTTGTGTTCAGTTTTCATACAAGTAATCAAGACCTTTTTTGAACAGCATCAGAATTGTATATATGAAGAAGAGTAATGAGTTCCTTACGTGACTTTTGGAACTGCTTTTATTATTAGCTATTGAAATTCGTATAGGTTTATGATTATTTTACCCCTTCTAGTATTTTCTAGTGATTTCTAGCCATTCCAGCAGGAAGCACAAAGCACATGATAAGGCAATTAAGGCCTTTCTGTTCATTCTAGTGATAAGTGACGTCGCTGGCAATTGTTCCCAGACTGTAGTGGTGATTAGTATTCAACACCAGTGTATCGACAAGTATCTGCACTGCGGCTGTAACATGGAAATAGGTTCCAACACAATAATCTCAAACCTGTCGGTTGTCGTGTAAACAGTAAACACCCAATAGGAGAGTACTAGAGAACAACAATAAATGTTTGTTTTGATATATGACTCTCAATAGAAAATAACCATTCAGGTATGGGTTTTCTCACGAGATGTTATATTATGATAACACGAGAGAGCTCAGTTAACTGGATGGATGTCAGGAAATTCAGTGTTAAGGTGTAAGATAAATTCACAGCACACTCTGTTGTGTGGATGAAGTAGCATATTAGGCTTAAGATCATTCAATTTTCTGTAATATTTTAGTTGTGAGAAGATGATACTTTATATTAAACTTTAGAAAGGTGATTAAGCAAGCTTTAAGCTTAAGTCCTGAGTTGCTGTCAGAGTGAGGTTTTTAAGCTGGCTTGGAGGACTCCCCCATAAGTCATTGCAAGTAGAGAATTGTCAAGTCTGTGCTTTGATGAGTACAGCTGATGAGAGCCTTGTGCTGTACAAGCATGTCAATTGTGTTCCCCTGACAGAGCTTGAACAATTTCTAGACACACTTTTTACTACAAGAAGAAAATAGCTCTGCCAACAGAGGTCAGAGGAAGCTAGGCAGGAAATCTGGCTTGTATTAGATCTTCCTTCTAATGACTCACTTTGCCTCCATTCAGATGAGGTCATAACTCCTTTGTATGGCAGTTTCAGCTCTTGATGAATTGTTTTTGGAAAAACCTGGTGTTCATGAAGAACTTGTTTCATGATTCTCAAGGAGAGGATAGTCTCTAAAAATGCCTTATCTAGTGGAAGAAAAGTTTGTTGAGAACCATCATGTGTTGTGTTGTATTGAGTTGACACGGGTACAACAGAAACCTCTTCACTGGAAGAGATTTTTCTCTTCAGTTCTTTGTTCCAGGAAGTTATATATCTGTCAGTATTATTCTTGTAAATGTCTTGTTTATTTTTTCAGTGGAACTTCCTTGGACGTTTATTCATATTAAAAATCCATACACTGCAAACTTCCCAAGGAAGAAAGAGCCAAAGAGGCAATAGAATGAGAGCCAATAGAATTTCCAAATTTTTTTCCCTTCCTGTCTGCCTATTGCTGAAACGAACTCAATCTTTCTCTACTTTTAGACTAAGAGCTTCTGTGTTACACCCTCACAAACTTTGTCAGCTCTGTTTATAGCCACTGACAGACATATAGCTACAGTGTTCTGCTGTTCTGCTGATGCCCCTGGAACTGGCAGAATAGAGCTTTACTTTTATTTACCAGGAGGAGGAAATCAATTTGACTTCTCCAAAGTACACTTCAAGAGGTAATTTCATCTCTAAAGTGATAAATAAAGCTTTAAGCATCATATAAAGCATGCTTGCTTTTCCTCTGTAGTACCTTGTAAAAGTACAAGTTTTAATACTTATTTTAACAGTTAAGTGACTTTAGATAGACTAGTATTTCTATAATTGAACTGTTTACATATTTTTATTCATTTACAAGATTATTTTTATCTGCCTGTTTTACTGATGTTACTCTAATTTTAGAGGGAGGAACACCTAAGGCTGAAATTTTATTTCTCCTTTGCCTATTTGATGTATACCTGTAAAGGACACTTGTATGTCTCCTTCTCCAGTCCTCCCTTTTGCCATGAAATTGATACCACTGCTGACCTTTGCTACTGGCTTAAGAGAATAAAAGGCCAGAACACACATTCACACTTATTAGTGAGTCAGGAGAGTGATGGGTAGGAGTCCTTTTCCCTCACCTTACAATTTAGATAGGCTTAAGCTTAGCAATAAAATAGGATTTATCATAGCAAACTTTGAGCCAATAACTTACAATATAAACCTTTTATTTTTACCTTTCTAAAAGCACTATTTTTTCCCATGGCATTTGTATTTTTTACAATTATACCTTCTATTTTGTTGCTTTGTTATTGCACCTGAAACTCTTATTTTATCATTTAGAACAATGTAATATAAATTTTGTAGAGTGCAGATAGGTGTAGATTTTGTTCACTCAGTCCTCAGGTTTCCTTTTTTTTTTGAGCATATCTAGCTCATCTGGTTGCTTCAATATCTGTAATAAATAATACTTTTCAACCTTTTCACATGATGGGACTGAGCCAGTGTTCTTGGTACTGCCTGTACTCAGCAGGTACAGCACGAGCATATGGCTATTAAAATCTTGGTATTTGGAATTTGTACTTTTGGCTTATATGAGCTGTTTATTTTATTCAAAATCTATAGATTACAATGTGATATAATAGTACACATATAGCTAGAGATTGGGAGATTAATTGATGTCTCTAAATTGTAATGATCAATGCACTCAATCTCCTTCTCTGACTTTAAAGAACCACCCTATCCCTGTTTGTAAAATTGCTTGCAGAGGTATCATCTTTTCATTCATTACAGAAAGGTAGAATCTGAAAATAGAGGCTGTCTGTAAACGCACTAACAGCTCTAAAAGGGTTGATGGACTCATATTTGATACATATTTTGTTGTGGGAGGTGGAAGAAGAAATAGGAAAGAAAGCTTTGTTTCAGTCTTCTGTTATCATTAAGACATGATAAAAATTTAAGGATTTTTAAAGTATGTATGATATCCAGCATCAAATGATTTTTTTTTTTTTATCAGTACTTTAATCTTAATGCACAAATACTGAGTTTTAATGATGATCCCAGGATAGTCAATAGCCATCGTAGGCCAGTGAGATATTATCTCTATTTGCCTTTGAAATTTGATGTGAGGCTTATTTAAGATATTGTGTCTTGGATATTTTAACTGCAATATTCATCTATTTTTGTTTCCCTGATTTTAATATCAGTTATTACAGCAGTTTTGAGAAAATCTGTTTTCTTTTATTGTCTTTCACATATTGACTGATGCTGGATGGATAACTTCATCTTTCCAAATCTTAGTACTGTGTATTAAAAATCAAAGTCAATATAAAATTATTTAGTAGTCTTATAAAAGGTGCTAGAGAATTAAAAAATTTAGTACAACTTTAATTTGATTACTTAGAATATTTGCTATGATAATTCTGAGGTAACAGTTTGACCTTTTGTCAACCTATTTAATTCATCACTGATAAATATGACCATTTTATTTACATCCACATGATGCTGTCAGAGGTCTACAAACCTAATATTCTGTTTGAAAGAGACTTTATCTAATAGACAGTGTTTTATATGGACCATCATTAAGTATTTAGTACACCAGATTGTTTTCGTTTAATAAGAGAGTTCCTTTTTTGATTACAAGTTGCCTATGGCACACTGTGCATAGTACATAATAAATAATGTTTGAGACAGTGCATCTAGAAAGGGCTAGGAAGAATTATTCTCCTGTTCATGTGAGAGAATCCCAGTAGAGGTTCCAGTGTTTTAGATGTTATCTTTTCTGCTTCTTTTTATCTGAAATCCTTCATTTCATGTCTAAATTCTAAGCAGAATTAACCTATACTCCATGGACTAACTGTAGACTTTTTTTTCTGGTTCTCATGTTAATACATTACTTGTAATATATTTCTCTTGTCCTTTAATCATTTTTTCCCAGTATTTTGCAGTATCTGAGCTCAGTGCTTTTTTGCATTGTTTCCTTTAAAATATAAATTCTTACATTCTATAAAGATGTTTAAATAACAATTTAAAAAATCTTATATGCAAAACAGTTCGGGATTTCACTCTTCTTATTGAGTGTTTCATTTTTTCCCCTTGGGACAAGTATGTAGGTAAAAATTTGGGTTCATATTGCTTACTTGTTTCCTTTCTTCTCTCCCACTGCACAACAATTTTAGGGGTCACTGTTTACTGTTCCTGTCTTAAATGTGGGAGAAATGTCAGGAACATTCATGAGAAATGGGGAAAGATGTAGATTCTCACTGCTAAGTCTCTGAATACTACTGGCATGTCATTCATAGGATGTCATAAATTATCTGCCAGTTACCGTCCTGTAAGTAAAAATGTGATTCCATGTTCATGTATCTTGTTTGGATTTTATGCTTGATAATAATTAGAATTGTTTAGTTTCATATTTCATCCCCCCTTCAAAAAGATACACGTTCTCAGTGTAATGGATAGAATTACTGTTACCTTCCATTAAAATGGATAAAAGTCTTAAATCAGTGTGTCTTCATGTTTTGAACTCTACCTGGTTGTTAGATTTTTTTGTTGTTTTCTCCCCGATACATAAAAATCAGGAGGTAAATGATTAACAACAAAACCCCCATATATAAAAGTAAAACTTTAAAAAAAATGGGGGAGAAAAAGTGTGTATTTATGAAGAGATAGATGATTTAGAAAACATAAAAATCTTACTGTAGTGTGACTTTATGAAGCCTGCTTTTGATTCAATTATTTTATTTTTAAATCATTGTTACTTCAGTTAAGATGCTGAGATCATTACAGTTTAAAGTACACTTATGACTTTCGTGGGATTTATTCACTTTAAAATATTTTGTAGTGAACATGTAAAAAGATAATGCTTTTTTGGATTGCATGCATTTTGTTTTGAATTGTAGGGTTATCATCATCTCATCTTATTTGAGTTAGGAGTTAAAAAAGTCCCTCGCTGTAATTTAAGACATTGTTCTTTCATTTAAGGATATTTGTAGATATGATATATAGGTTTTGTCGTTTTTCCATGTCACCATACTAAGAAAAGGTCCTATCTGCTTAGGAAAAGGATCATTAAACATATAAAAGTTGGAGAATACATATTCTTCTCTTTGCCAAAATATGATAAAGGATTTCAAATTGCAAAAGGATATTTAATTACTTCACGTACTTTGTTCCATTTTAGGTATAATTCCTTTACCAATACAAAATTAAAATAAATAGTATGTTATAAAATTCCAGATTTATCTGTGTTTAAGTTCCATCCCAAATAAGCTAGAGTGGAAGTTGGCAGCGTGTTACTCTGTGATCTAACCAAGGTTAGCTGTGACTTTGAGTTCTTTATACTCAGGTTGAGGGGACATACTGTTTCATTCAAAACTAGTATTGGGTGAAAAATCCAACCGTTTTCGCAGATATACAGGCAAAAAATCACTTAGTGCCCTCTTCGCTGTTTGAATGACCCAGAGAAAATAGAAGATGAGAGCAATTTCCAGAATGCAAATCTGGATGATTTTATTGTTTCTCAGCTGTGTAAGGAATCAGTCACATGAAGGTTTGACTCCAAGTTTTCAATTATTTGGAACTTTATTTAGTGGCTTTTAGGGAGTTCAGAATTTATATAACCAAGGCTTGTATGAGAACGTGGAAAGAAAGATTGAGCCTGTAGAGCTTGCTGTCACACCAAGACAGATCTCATACAGCAGACTGTAATGTAGAAAAGGCAATACCATGTTTTTCTGTCAGATGTAAGTTTAGTGAGGCATGATTAGGCCTGGCCCTAGCAGATCCTACCTGGAGCCTGTGTTAGTTAATGGGGTTTTTTGTGCTACCTGAAATATTTTCACTATCTCAAGCTGTTTGTATGTATGTATGGTGCAGCACTGCACTTTGCTGCAGGCGGAATGCTAGATGCATTGTCTGCCTTCTGCATGCTTTGAGAATTCATCAGATGGTGAGAAGTCATAGGTGGATGTGAGACAAACTCACCATTAAAGTAGGTGTCTGCCTGATTTAAGTGAAAAAGGAGTGTTCTTTATATACAAATCATAGAAGCAGGTTGACTTGCTGCACTATAGGGAATAAGAGCTAGGAGGTTTTTCCTCTTCCAGAGGTTAGCTGCATCTGATGAGACCTTTGCCTAATGCGTTGCACCCTAGATTTCAGATAGTCTCTATCAAAACAATGTGTAACTGCATCTTAATCAGTAGTAATATCCCCTAGTTTTGTGCCTATAGTTATATTCACATTTGTTGAGTTTGGATTTGGTTTTGGTTTTGTTTTTTTGGTGTTGGTTGGTTGGTTGGTTGGTTGGTTGGTTGGTTGGTTGGTTGGTTGGATTTTCCCTGAAAGAAAATTAGACCCCCTGCAAGTACTAGCAGATACTAAGAGGCATAGTTTGCAAATAGTGGATCAATGGGAGTATTGTCACTGTAGACTCCAAGCCTAAGAGTTCACTGGTCTGTTACCTCCCAGTGATTTACACTTGAATTTTTGCAGTATTGAACAGTATTAGTCTGGGGGTACAGAGGGTCTGCTGCCTGTTTCACTGTCTGTTTTACCCTGCTTCTATAATAGCACCTCAGTGAACTCAGCCTTAGAGATCAGAGTCTTGCTGGACCATTTTTGTTTCCCTTACATTATTAAACAATAATAAACTTGTACCTAAATAACTCGTTCAAGTGAACTTACTATCTGTGATTTGGATAGGGTTAGGAAAATATGGTTTAGATTTTTATTTCTTTAAAGTTTCTGAAAGCCTGAAGTTCCACTGCAGTGTAAACTCTTCTTTCATGTTTCTAAGTAGCATAGTACATGAGGTCAGTGCTTCTCAGCTTTTTATGGTTATTTTTATTGTCCGCTTAACAAACTTATAAATGCAGTGAGAATTGATTGACTTTATTCTCTTAATAGCAATTGTAGTAATTGTGATAACAAATTAACAGCTGCCCCCTACCCATGAGATACTGAAATGCAGTCTCCATGCGGGCTCTTTTAAAGTGTTACAGTTATGGAATTAAACTGGTTTATGGAATAGATTAGACTATGATTAATGGCATTCAATAATAAGAAATGCTGAACCAAAATACAATACCTCCAGATCTGCAGACCTGTACACGTGTATAATTAGGTGATGCAGAAAAAAAAAAAGAAACCAAGTCAAAAGATAATCACTTCCTTGCAGAAAATTTATTCATAAGAATGATTTTAAAATGTTTAATGAAACAACTGTAGATATTGTCTAGAACCAATATTATCACAGTTCTAGAAACAGAAGGAAATTACAGGTATTTTTTTATTAAAGACATTTCACAGGTTGCATTTCACTTGTATGTCAGCATTTAAGAGGCTATTTTATAGAAATTCCTGATTTAATTATGTCAAAAGTAATTAGATAATTAATGATACACCTTATATTAGCAGGCACAGAAAAGACTGATTGGCTGTACACAATGTGTGTGTATACACCAGTGGTTGTCTTTACTGCATCCAATTTCAAAGTAAACTGTAAGTTATGCCTGCCTCACATTAATACGAACACGGGTGAATCAGGGTAAGAAAAGGAGGAGATTGCAACTTTGACAGGATGAAAGTTATATTTTGAAATCCGAATTGATGGTGTTTATTTAGATATTACTTATTCCAATAATTTGTGTATGTTTGATTAAAAAACCATTTTTTTATATAAAAATACCTTTCTTTTATGTTTATTTTCACTAAAGAGTCTAGTTATAAAATGTGTTAAGGCTTTAAAATGCCTTAAGTACAAATGTCATTGCAGTAAATATTTCATAAATGTTTTTATATTGCATAGCCTATGTAATATTCAGTATTTTTATTCACAATGAAATTATTTATAAATAATGTGGAAATGACATATGCCTCGTGCTTGTCAATAGATAATTTGCCTTAATGAAATTTATCTCCCACTGTATGAGAAATATAACCCAGAGCACAGATGTGTGGAAACAATATGGTTTGCAAATATGTGGTTTAACAATAAATATATGCAGTTTGCCTACTGAGCCATGCATGTATGATCTGAATCCCGGATCTTCACATTTAACAAGGAGGATGCAATTTTACCTTCAGCTGTCTCTTGTAATTATAGGGATTTTTTATAAGCTGAGTTGACTTTGATGACTGGCCTAAGTTAGCACCTATCAAACATTTTGCTTCTGCTAACTCAAATAATTGGTAACTTCTGTCTTGTCTCCACTTATTGTAGTATTCTTTTTTTTGTTGCAGCAGTAGGTAGTTGTGGCTTCCTTGCGGCTATCTTGGTTAAACACATATAACTACAAGTTTACAAGAGTTAACCAAGAAGTAGGTGTAATAATAAACTAAAGATATAAATCAGCTGGGGTGCAGGTTAAGTTCTAAGCCAGCCAACTACAGCTTAGTTGCAGTTAACGATATATTTCCTGAAACCTACAGCTTGATTTTACCTTATTCTGTTCTCTAATCCTTCTTAGAGACATAATGTCAGGCTCTGAGAGAAAGGTTTTTAATTGAATTATCAGAAGACTCTATTAGCATTAGAGAGCGATGGAATCCTGTAGAGTTGCTTATTAGGTTTGGAGATATCACAGAATCCCAAAATCAATTAGGTTGGAAAAGATTTCTGACATCATCAAGTCCAACCAATGATGTAACACCACCTTGTCAACCAGACCTTGACACTAAGTGCCACCTCCAGTCATTTCTTGAACACCTCCAGGAATGGTGACCCCACCACCTCCCTGGATAGTTCATTCCAATGTTTAATTACCCTTTCTGTGAAGAAATTCCTTCTTATGTCCAGCCTGAACTTCCCCTGGCATAGCTTGAGGCCATTACCTCTTGTCCTGTCACCAGCTCCCTGGGAGAAGAGGCCCACCTCCCTCCCACCTCACTATAACCCTGTTTCAGGTAGCTGTAGAGAGCGGTGAGGTCTCCCCTGAGCCTCTTTTTCTCTGGGGTCCCTCAGCTGCTCTACATAGAATGTGCTCTCCAGACACTTCACCAACTTCGTTGCCCTTCTCTGGACATGCTCTTTCCTGAAGTGAGGGGCCCAAAACTGAACACAATACTTGTGTGTGGCCACTCATCCATCAACCCATTAGTGAAACCACACTAAGGAAGCTATGTCCTTTCTGTAATTAAAATTTCTAATAATTACTATTTTTCATAACCTAGAAAGACAGGGTTATATACGTATTTTCTGTTTAACTGTCCTCCCTTTCTCATTTGAAGACAAATTTCAAATCACATCTATGAGATAGTCTTCCTGAGAATTTCATTGAGTAGTTCTTGCTACACAAAATTACATTTAATTACGTAAGGACTATTTAATACAGAAAGGATCAAACTTCTGCTGCTGGTTGTCTTTTGCAAAGCCAGGGGGTCAGAATAACCATAACCCTTGGTGCTTTTAATCCTGTTAGTTCATCTAGATAGACCACATGCATTTTGCAGAAGCCAGATTTCCTTTTCCATCATCTTTATTTCATCATATTTATTTTATGTGTATTGGTTGATCATAGTATAAGTTGTATCTTTCATTTTACCCTAATTTTGTGATCTTTGAGTAAAAGTGCATGTGCAAAACTAGTTCCAGGTTATGCCAAGATACACCAAAAAAATTCCGTGTTCAATCTTTTCTTATCTCTATATGTGTAACTAAATACAGACTGGATATGAAAGATACTTCTCAGACCAAAGTTATATTATTTAGATTACCTAATATTTTCAAGAGCAGAAATTTGGTTTCCAAGAAAGGTTGAAAAGTCCCTTGAAATAATTTTGTAAGAGAGTATGGGTTTTATTCCTTGATTTTGGAACAAGGACAACTTTCATTTGCTCTGTGCATCAGACTTATTTTTGACATGATTGCAGCTGGGAGATTCTAAGACATTATGGACCTGGGAGGAAGTGGGGGCTCCACTCATTGTGTCTATAGAGAGTACAAATATGTGCATGTCTTTCATATGAACTCATTTGGATTTTTCTTTTTTCCTTACAGTTTTTAAAATCAGCTGAATTACAAAAATATGATTTAAAGAGGCACTGCTGAATAAGTCGCTTCTGTAGCCTCTACCTAAGCTGAAGCTGTTCATTAGATACTTAGTGCAAAAGGACTTTTTCTACTTAAAAATAAATCAAGTACTATGCATTCTTATAAAGCAGTATATATTTATAGTACAGTAGTGTGTGTGCATATAAAAATATCTATAGTAGTGATATATATTCAAATGGGTTTGGATTTGCTTCATTTATTTACTTTTCTAGAAGTTTTTCTATTAAGTCGTACATCTGTGGGAATGGTGAGAAGGACTTTTACTGTTTTGTTTGTGTTTTGGGTTTTTTTTTTGATTGGGCTTAGCTAGATAACATGTTTAAAATATTCCTTCTTTTAAAAGCTATTTGGCTCTGCCATCTTATCATGTATTTATATCTAAAGAAAAATTGATGTTTTCAGTAAAGAACTCATAAGAAAAATTGTATGTATATAGCTCTTAGGAAAAAATTTTGTCATTAGCTTTGTGCCATTTTTCCTTTTAGTTTTTTTTTTTTAATAGTGAGAAACACTGTGAAGCTATACAGAAGTGTCTGTAGGGGAAAACAAGAATAAATATGCTCTTATTTTCATGGACCTGAGACATTAATGGGGTTGCCACAAGGATTTTAATTCATGTGTGTCTGTCTCCTTTTTTATGAAGAAAAGAATAATTACCCCAGAATTTTAATTACAAATAGTGTAAGAGGAGATATTAGAGTTTAGTATTATTTTATTTTATGATCATGAAAACACTAAGGTGTTCATTTAGACAAAACACATTCAGCTAGTTACACTTTCTTTTACCTCCTTCTTTTCATATCTACCATTTTTTCAGTCCCACAGATTCTCACTTAAAACTTCTATTTTCAAAAGATCAGAATATTATAACTCTGATAGCAAAACTGGGGACTATTTGTGAGCATGAAAATATTAAATATGGAAATAGTGTATTTTAAGGAAGAGACTAACGAATGTCATATTTTCTTAGCACTTTACTGGCTTCCTTTGGAAATCACATACCTGTTGATATGAGTAACCATGAAGTTCCTTCTGCTGATGATCAAACTCTCTCTTTTGACCTCCCACAAAAAGTTATCAAAGAGCTTTGAGCAAGAAAGAAATGTCCCTTTTTTAATGGTCATTATAAATCCTTATTTTCCAAGCCATAGAATTGAAATGGTTCTGCTGATTCATCTGAATTCCACATCTTTTAAAAGAGAGGTCTCCTGCAGATGATATATAGTTGATAACTTAAATTTTGTTCCGAATTAAATTGCCAAATGGATGCTGAATTATTGTGCTACCTATCTTGTAGAAATCAACTGTGGCAGAGATCCTCAGAAAACAAAATAAAACTCTTAGCCTTCTTTTGTCCTGTCACTCCTATAGATAGGTACATTAGTTTTAAAATGTGGTTTCCGGAGATTGATTTTCAGTATTCTTACCAATAATGCTGAAACATGATTTCATATTTGGATTTAAATCCTAAATTAATTTAGAAAAAATTAGCATGCTGTTAAAATAATGTGATCTGGCCTGCAATGTCAAAACATAAAAATCTCAATATATTTCTGGTATCTGGGGTTTAGTTTTTCCAAGCTTTCAAGTTTCAGTCAGTTTCAATGAAAAGTGTCATTGACAAAGAAATGGCAAGTCCTTTAGCACATTTCTATTTGATATCCTTTCCTCTGAATTTAATTAAGTGACATAACTACAACGTACAATTTTCTGCATTGATTCTTTTGGAAGAACATAATTGTATATTCTAGCCATATTTATCAAAGTTTATACTGAAAACTGGGCACTGTTGATAGCTGTGATGCTTTGTAATTTTAGCAGTGTATCTTCATCTTGAAAGCTTCTACTCCAGTCAAACAGATATTTAAAAATACCGTTAGTTTTCTCTTAGACTTGCAGGTCCATGGCCATTTAAAAAAAAAAAAAAGGAAGCATTGGTCTCCTTGAAGTCAATGGAAAATTGGTTCCTATGTGCCTGCTTATAGGCCACCCAAGATTTGTTATTAACCCCTTAGCAAATCTCTTTTATGTTTCAGCCATAGGATTTCTTCCAATAATCGCTTCTTATCAAGTGTAAGTTTTCTAGTTGAAATACAGCATGTCATTCAGAGCAAGTTTATGGCTGATCTGCTACTGGCGAGTACATGTAAAGCTCATGCATGCAGCCTTTTAAGGACTCTCTTGAGGAGTGCAGAAATGTCCTGGTCATTTCTGTATTTACTTTCTGAAGATTTGTCAGGAAAGTAACCAGTGTGATGCTTCTTTGGAAAATGAGTTAATAGCTATGAGGAGCCAAAGTAACATCTACAGATTTGTGACTGGGAAAGCATAAAAAAAGGGAGGCACCTACTTTGCCCCTCTTTCTGTCAGGAAGATCAATCAACTTTAGAAACTGGAGTGGGTTTTATGCGTTCATAAGTTAGATCCTATCTAATGTAAAACAGTGGGAGTTTTAGTGATACCATCAGTGAGACATATTTGGTTTTAAAATAATGTACATTATCTACAATTTTGTCAATGATTTTGTGTTGAGAAGTGTTTTTTCAGCAATTCCAGTAATGAAATTACGTTATATGGTTTCTTTCAGTTAGAAGTATCCCAAATTGCTATACTCAATAGTTCTCTAAATATTCATGCATTTGTGAAACCCATCCTTGACTCTGTGGAGTGCTGGCAGGTGTTCATAGAACACCGTGCAACAAATTACACAAGGAAGAGGAAAAAAGGGAAGTTTTAGATAGGTGGAGGGGAAACTGTGGCGATTTTAAATAGAATATATGGTTAACGTTCTACCGTCACTGAAGGTTTTAGACAATACTGGACAGAGCTGTTAGTATTCGCACTTTCTGTCTTTTTAAAAGATATTTCATCTGAACAATGACACAGCCAATATGGATGTCTAATTTTGTATGTATACTGCATTCTCTGCAACTGAGTGAAAATCTATTAATTTTTTCTCTTGTGTAATTTAGTATGTAACCAGCTCATTTTTTCTTTTTTTAATTATAAAAAAGTGAAAAGTATAAATGAAGCTTCTCAAAATACATTACACTTCTTTGCAAATGTAATTTGAAACTCATGAAACATTAATGCATTAAATATGGAATGTTGTTTTTATGCTACTGAGAAAAAAATTAGAAAAGTTAACTTTCTTCTCTGTGTTATTAAAACTATGTATCACAGAGAATTCATGGAGGAGTTGGTTTACTCCATTCCCACAGTTTTGAATCATGTTTTCTTGAGGGATACTTACGAAACTACTCAGATTTTTATGTGTGCATATGTGAGTGTAAAATTTTAATAATACTTTCTTCAGGACTAGATAATTTTATGAAATCAGCCACCTGTATAACCAACATTGTTTTAGCAATTATTCTTTCTGTGTACACAACTTGCCTGTGCACACATTCTGCTTTTGAGAGAAGAATCCTTTCTATTTATGAGTTAGAGCCTACACACACTGGTGACAGAAGGATAACT
This sequence comes from Oreocharis arfaki, assembly GCA_013398015.1. Taxonomy (NCBI): domain Eukaryota; kingdom Metazoa; phylum Chordata; class Aves; order Passeriformes; family Paramythiidae; genus Oreocharis; species Oreocharis arfaki. Next base: position 827,383 of record VZRR01004102.1, on the reverse strand, counting down.
AAAGCAGGCACCAGAGAATATTTTTTTTGTTTCTTTAAACATGATTTCCTAGTTCCTTGCTGTGAGAAATTTGCATTCCAAATTACATCTTTAGTTAAAAGCATGAAAGAAAAATCTTAATGTTCATACTTAAAAGTGGGCAGAATTGTAATTAGGCAGTTACTAAAAGAAATGGGAGTGACTTTTTTAAGTACCTCGAAGAGTCAAGGTTTAATATCAAATGCTAATTGAAAAATAGTATTGATTTAAGCCAAAGGAGCAATTTGTGCAAAACATCCTTACACAGTCTTATCTCTAGTAAATATTTCTCCTGCTTAGTTCTGACTTTCTAAGCCTTGTAATTTCAGATGTAAATTGTTCCTGAGTATTTAAGCTGAAGTTAGGTTTCTATTTCGTGATAGTTTTTGTAACTAAAATGAAATGATAAATGCAGCCTCAGCTGAGAGAGGAAGTCTAAGAACTGGAGCAAAATAAACACTTGTGATAAACAGTACAGTCAGTATCAGACCAAAGTCCTCTTGCAGTGTACTGGCAGAAAAAAACAAACATCTTAGAATATCTATTTGCTCAGTCAGTTTATTATATTCATAATAATCTAGTGTGATTTGAGACAAAACTCATAGTTGCAGTATTTTTTCAATGGATTAAGTTAACCTTGAATTTTCTTGAAAGAAACTGTAATTATGAGGTCAGTAATACCACAACTAAGCAACATAGGGAAGTAGCAAAATTATATTCTTCTTGGAATAATTGCAGGCAAAATATATGAAGGGAATACTACAAGTATATGTACTGCCTGTGATGACAAGAAAATCTTATGAACACAAATGTGACCAGAAAAAGAAAAAGTGCATTATGCTGAGGAACAAATGTAGCAGCTAATCTCTTCCTATAATCCATTGCACTTGTTCACACAGTATTTCAGTTCTGGACACTCTCTTGTAGAAAGAGAGAAACTGAACTGGAATGACATTTACGTAATTTAAACATAGAGAAGATGACAATTTTATTTACATTATGATCTAGCTAAATTTACAAAGAACTGCTTCTCTTTTTATGTATATGTACCTATTTTTGTAAATAAGAATCAAGCAGACTATTAAAAAAAAGTCTCTAAAGATGTCTCTATTCCTTCTAAGCATTCTCTCTAAAGCCAAAATGTATAATCTGGAGCTGAGCAACAACGAATTTGTTCAGAACACAAAACCTCTGAGAAAGTAAATTCGTATTTCAGCATATGTATGAATCCAATATGGAATCCAATCCAGAGATATTGAAAATACTGAGAGAAATTCCAGTAACTTCCCTGAGGTTATGTATGTGCAATAAGTAGAGATTGGCTGTGTAAGGCTACTGTTGGAAGCTGAGCCTGAGTCTGACATGAACAATTGTCTGTCCAGAGCAGCCTGGCATGGCTGCCTGCTGTATACGTGAGACGACTCACGACCTTTCAGTAGCGTGTGCTGCCTTGAACTTGTGGTTCTCAGTGGCTCTGTAGCCAGGGGCTTTCCAGGAGTTGCCTGATACAACATCATCTTGCCTGTAATGTACTTAATTGTCTTTCTGCTTGATTTCAGTAGAACTATCACACCTTTAGTTGATTTTTCTCCCAGATTTTCATTATACTGCCATTTCAGTTTAGGGTGGATGGTGTGGGACTACTCACAAGCCTAGTGCAGCAATGTGTTTAGCCTTCCACACAAAAAAATCCTAGGTGACCTTACTCCTCACTGACTGCTCTCTACAATAATTGGAGTGGTCAGAATACCTTCTCACTAATTCCAAGCCTGTAGTCACATGAGCAGCTAAAATAGCATGAAATTTTCAAACATAGAATCCAGAGGCCAGAGGGGGTTTTAAAGAGTTTAAAACAATTGATGAGCAAGAAGACAGGGAAAAAAAATTAAATAGAATATAGCAGTTTACAGTTTTAAGGGAATGTACTTATTTGCTTTAGAGAGACTAAAATGTAGAATTGTGACAAATTAAGATAAATTTGTTAGATTAGATGGAACCTTTTCTGTAAAGTGTTTTTCTGTTAAGAAAAAATAAACCAACATTAGACAAGTAGTTAAAAGATCTAATAGAAGGAAAAACAGCTGTTACAGAAAATTCATGGAATGAGTTGTAATAAAACTGGTGAAAATAAAAGAGGAAAAAGGAAACCTGAACAATAGATTAAAAAGATCCTTGGTTCATTTACCTCTGTGCAATCTCTTAGAAACACTTATGTTAGGTGGAATAAACAGAGGCTGATGCATTTAAATATTTTTCACTGCTGAATTGGGTTTTTTTTCCCAAGTTTTGATGCTATTTTGTATAATCAGTAATATTTCTCTTCTGGTGTAATTTAGTGCAGGCATGCGTCATGCCACCACGTGAAACTTCAAAACTGAAACCATGTTTTTCGACCTTCTTCATATACAGTTACTCTAACTGATGTAATGGCCGTATCAAGTGCTAATTCTTGCTGTCTAGCCTGCATTTCATCCTTCCACTACGTTTGCCAGCGTAGACTTTGTATTAGCTCGGTGTCATGCAACATGCTAGTTTGTGATTGCCATCCCCCCAATTCTAGAGACTGTGAGAAGTGATAGTATAACCAGACCAAATTTCTGAGAGAGAAGGAGGGCAGAGAAATAAGGCAGTAGGAAAGTGAAAGGGTGGGAACCTTGCTAAGGGTAGTTGGAGGTGCTTACATGAGAGGAGTGAGAATGAGAATTGGGATGATAGGAGATGGGTAGTGCAGATTTGGTCATGGTTCTGCTTCCCATGAAAATATTTAGCATGTGTTCATATGCATTCATAGCTGCTCAGTGCAGATTATCTCTCTGCAGCACTGGGGAGGATGAGAAGTGGCAGAGCATAATCACCAAACATCTGGCATTCCACAGTAGATGCTATTCTGCTCACTTAACTGAGCCAGGACTTTCAGTTTGGTAAATCAGAGAATTTTAGGCAATTCTGACATGATATATGAATGCAGCACAGAGTTATGCAAGTGGGTTTTCAAAAAATGGAAAAGGATTAGGGAATTAGCTGATACAGAGTTCAGGGGTCTAGGATTTTTCAGCATGCAAGGGTGAATATGAGCTAGTCGTGGCAAGTTGAAAACAGTTTGAATTGTGTCTCTGGACACAGTGTCTGGGATCCTTTAAACACCAGTTCTCTTCCTCTGAAGGGCAGAGTTGAATCAAATCTCTACGGATTTAATTGGGAACTGAGGGCAACAAACTGCTCTCCAGTTTGAGCCCTTCTTAAGCCCCAGATTTCTTTGACCTTTGTCAAGGCTTTTAAAGACACAATCATGTTTCACTGAAAATGTACACAGAGAAATTACTTTGTTTCTATTATATTTATCATAGTTGGATTACTTCTGGGGGAAGAAGTATTATACTTTTTGAGCCTGATTTTGAACTTATGCTAATGCAAATAGGGTGAGAGTGGTGCCTGTGGAAGTAATTTATTTGCTTTGTGAGTAAGCAAATACCATAATTGCAGTCCTTAATTTTTATAAAATCTATTTGACATGAAATAAAGGTTGAGGTACTTCCATTTTTTTCTTCCTATAGCATTTGAAAAAAATAAATTACACATGTATGCTTATTCCTACTCATATGTAAGCTTATGTTCATAATTGGTTTAGACGCTCACTCTTCTTTTTGAAGCACAAATTTGAATATAGCTGGGAGCATACACACAAACCTGGAAACCTAATCTTCCTGCATAGCGAAAGATATCTTTATTGGATAGCTCAGAACACTTCTTTTGGGTAGCAGTTAGGTTTCTCACTTCTGCATCCAAATCAGTTTCTCAACCTGTTATCTGTGAAAGGAAAATAAGTGCACTGTCCAATTTCCTTGACAGACAAGGAGTTAAGTACTTTTGAAAAAATGGTGGTCACGCAGGTAACAAAAACAAATAGATAATATTTGATTTTTCAATTTCTGATTTTTTTGGTAGCATTTTATACCTTTTAACTTAGTGGCCATATGGATTTTAGGCTTCAACAGAAGACAAAAAATTATTTGCAGTATTTTTGTTCTACCAGCACCTAGACCACTATGGTCTAACATGTTAGTGTATTATTATACAACACAACCAATGTTTGCCATAGAGTTGATATTCCAATATATAAACATGTGAAAGATCTAGTGAATACAAGAAATAGATGGAGAATTACAAACTGGTAGCAAGATAAATATTACCTAAATAGAAAGAAAAAAATCCTAAATATGTTTTGCTTTTAAAAATAATTATCTACATTCTAAATCAGCTGTCACAAATACAAGAATGTTACAACTGAATATCTCAAAATAATGCAAATGTTGCTCTGCTTTTCAAGAACAGCAGAACTGCTTGCATTTTAATGAAATTGTGTACAGATGCATTTATGTTTTGTTCAAACTGAATTTTCACTGGAATGTAATGTTTTTATCCTAATATAAAATAGATACATACTTTCTAATTTTTTTTAATACATATATATTTTAAAACGATGTCCTCTATGTTAATATGTGAAATATTCACCCTGGCAGGGGGTGTATTTGAAAGGATATTATTGGTATATTCCTAAAATAATACCATTTAAGAGTTGCCAATGAAAGAAACAACAGTCTGTTTCTAGATCAGATATTTAGAAAAGAGTATTTTTTATTTATTTAAGAAGTAGACGAACATATATTAAGACAGCAAATTAAAGTTTTTGGGTTTTTTTTCAAAATGCATCATAATTTGTATGTTGTATGCTATGATATTACAGGTGCAACAATACAGCCCTGACATTAAATATTCTATTTACTTCTGAAACACATGTATGGTTATAAGAGTGTATTTTTGTACCTTCTTATGTTTTTAGGTTTTTCACTTAAATTTACATAAGCACTTATGCCTGACTTGATCAGAACAATGCACACTGGTTATCTAAATCTACCACAGAACGTGTTAGTATATCTTAAACCAGTGGAGGCAAGTAAATGTTTTCTATAGTGTGCAGCACAAAACCATAATAATGAAAGCTGTGCAGTGCTGCATTTTTGGAGCATTACAAAAAAAAAAAAAAAAACAAAAACCATACCCAAACAAATAAAATCTCTTAAATCAATAGATTTAACAAAAAACTAGACAATTCTTCTATTTAGCAATTATTTAATATATTTTGTATCTAGAACTGAAATACCAAATCAAAACTAGGAACTGTTTCTTTCTTTTTATGATAAGAAAACTAAGAAAAGGTTACCTTAAAATTACTGAATACCTTGAACTACACTTGAAATTACTAGCAGGTGTCCTGACTTAAAACTTAGTCTACCTACAAATATACATATATAAAACATTTCATTATGTATTTAAGTATATATGCAGTGATGTTTGTTTTTATAGGATTATTTAATATATGGGTGGACTAAATTTTTTTTCAATACCATACTTTCACGTTACCTTTAGAATAAGGCAGCACCTGATTTTTTTTTTTTATTCTATAGAACATGTTCTGGTTTTATGTCAGTGAAATTCTGAAGAAATTAAAAATTATGTATATAATTTTAAACAATTCAGTGCAAAATACAGTATGGTATATTATTATTTTTAATGTACATATTGCGTAAGTGGAAAATGTAAATGTTTCTCAACTTTCTAGTATGATGTATTCTCAAAGATATGATTTTTATGCTAACATAACCATTGGAAATATCTAAGCTTTTTCTAGCCTTAAAAAAAACTTACTTGTAGGGCATTTATTTTTGTTTGCAATTAGTTTGACTTTACAATGAGGCAGCAAAATGAGAATGTTACTAATAACATTTAATTGTATTTTATATTGATTTGTTGCTGAGACTTTAGATAGAATTTTTGTGAAAGGACTGAAAAGTGTTGCCCCTACACATATTCCACAAAACTGGGATGAATGGATATCTGAAGGCAAAGCTACTAAAACCAAAACTTTTGTAAGATAAAACATCATATTAGTTCAATGTCCTAAATTAGACAGTACATTAAAACCTTATGACACATTTGTAAAATGTATATCACGACCAAAAGCTATGAAAAATAGGTATAAATATTGAATTTTTATCCTCAGCATCATTCTTCACTCATAGCAGTAAGTCAATAGATAATGCATTTATTGACATTAATTATGTTATGTCAGTTTGAAACTTGTTTGAATAGAAGGAAAGGTAGGATTTATAGGTAAATAACCTTTGTTTGAAACTATTTGGTAAGCTTTTTAGATGTACAAATGCCATGTTTTATTCTTTCAAAATCGCAGCACTTATACACTCTCTCCTGTTGAATTTAATTTCCATAGGCTGAATAATAATAAAACACTATCAGATAATGAATTTCTGTACAGTGATGTGGGTCACAGGTTAAAGAATCAAGATCATGTCCTGTTCAAGACCAGCTATTTCATCTGTCCATGGTTTAGCCAAATGTATTTTGGTTGTGGTTTTTCATTTGTTTTGGTTTTGGTTTGTTTGGTTTTTTTTTCTTTTTTTTTTTTTTTTAATTATTGCTACTATAGATGTTTTAAAGGAAGGTAAAGAATTTCAGACTAATTTTACCAAAAAAGTTGTTCTGCTACATTAGCCTGGAAAGAGAGGAATCATATAAAAATACTTAGTATGATATAATCTAAGATAATCTTTCCATATGAATATAATAGCTGCATTTGCTTAATCTTTTGGTCTGAAATGTACTATGCTGAAAGCAGTATTTTATGTGGGAGAATGATAAAAATGATTTTCCTGTTATTTTACCTTTAATTCTTCATATTTTACATTTGAAACATGCAGAGCATTAAAAAGCATGATGAGCTGTATTTCTTTTTAATTTTTTTAACCCTTTCTTTTATAAACATGGTAACTAACTTGCTTCATTCTTTTCCTTCCTTTTGTAGGGTAGCAAAAATATTATAGTGTTTATGCACAAAGCAGAAGTATTATTTATATATATTTTTTTCAATTACAGGTAAAGATTATAGTTCCCAACAGCACAGCAGGTCTGATAATAGGGAAGGGAGGTGCTACAGTGAAGGCTATAATGGAGCAGTCAGGGGCTTGGGTACAGCTTTCCCAGAAACCTGATGGGATCAACTTGCAAGAGAGGGTTGTCACTGTGAGTGGAGAACCTGAACAAAACCGAAAAGCTGTTGAACTTATCATCCAGAAGATACAAGAGGATCCACAGAGTGGCAGCTGTCTCAATATCAGTTATGCCAATGTCACAGGTCCAGTGGCCAATTCCAATCCAACCGGATCTCCTTATGCAAACACTGCTGAAGTGTTACCAACTGCTGCAGCTGCTGCAGGGCTATTAGGACATGCTAACCTTGCTGGAGTGGCAGCCTTTCCAGCAGTTTTATCTGGCTTTACAGGCAATGACCTGGTGGCCATCACCTCTGCACTTAATACGTTAGCCAGCTATGGATATAATCTCAATACATTAGGTTTAGGCCTAAGTCAGGCAGCAGCTACAGGGGCTTTGGCTGCAGCAGCTGCCAGTGCCAACCCAGCAGCAGCAGCAGCCAATT
>VZRR01004102.1:772352-814852 GCA_013398015.1 Oreocharis arfaki | reverse complement strand
GTGATTAAATTAAAAAGTAGTATAATTTCAGGTTTATAATGCAAATATTGTTTAAACTGAAGACATTCAGTATTTTGCTTACAATATATTTTTAGGGATAATTTAAAATGTGTAGCTTTAATGAAAAAAAAGTTTCACAGAATTATAGTGGGTAAGCAGCTGTTTCCACATTGTTAGGGCACAGAAATTCCAATTGCCACATTAATCAAAGTATTGAGACTACAAAATCCATTTCATTTAATCTCATTATTGAATAAACAGCTCTGTAGTGATGCCTATTTGTACTTGTTTCTCTAATAAAAATGCAACTGTAGCTCTCAACACAAATTAGTTTTAATTATTTAAATGATATGAATTTGTCAAACATAAATAATCTAACACCTGGTTTGCCTTTTCATTTTCTGAAAAAATGTTTCATGAAAACTAGTAGAGGATGATAATGGGGAATAACAAAGGTAGGTCTATGTATTTATTCCAATTCTATTAATTTTAAAAAAGGGCAAATGTGAGTTGATTACTGTCTAGCAGGGTGAAAAAGTAATCTGTTTTATTGCTGCGCAAGGACACAGCAGAACACACAGCAAAGCAGTGGGATGTCTCACATACACTGGTTCTGTGCAGCTCACTTGTCCTATGCTCATGTCTGAGAATTGGTGACAATGATTTACAGTTTAGGAATTTCTCTTCTGAATACAAAGATAACATTACCAAGTGATAAGTGTTGTAGGTTTTAAGACGCTTAATCAAGATGCCAAAATCTGCCATAACAGTCACCAATATATGTGAAACAAACCTTCTCAGGCAAAACAAAAGGTTGAATTTCCCTGTTTTGTCTTTGTTTTAGTAACTTCATTTCAGGACACCTGCCTGACAATACAAGAGGAGTACCCTAAGTGTCAGAAGGGTATAACATCATATATAAGCCAATTGGCAGCTAACTCTGAAAATGGAGGTCCATTTTGTTTTTTCCACAGGATAGTATAATTATGTTTTCTGTTTCTGTTTCATGCTACATTTTGTTTTAAAATATTTGCTATTTAAAATTCTGGATATCCTAACACGCTACCCTGAAATCATTTATCATTTGGTTGAGGAAATATATAATCCAGTTGTGGTTGTTGGTGGTGGCCTCATATGGCACTTCAAGCAGTGATAATTTGTATGACTTTCTGTATATTAAACCATTCTTTAATATTGATTCTGTTTGTGGTGTATTAACTGTTATCCTTTCTTGGTAAAGGAAGTGTGCTAAGCAGATAGTTACTGTCTTAAATCAACAAGGCAATTTTAGAGTCACATGAAGCTGTTCAAACCTACCACTCAGTAGTTTGTCTGCCAGATTAATCATCTTTATTGTTCCTTCTGGAGATATGTCTCTTCCTTTGTGCAAAATATTTCCAGCAGGCAGGCTTATAGTGAGAACTTACGACACTCCCAGGGTATGATTATGTGACCATCACAGTTATTATCATGCCCTGCATATTAGTAACATACTCCAGAGTTTCAGAACTATTAAAAAAATGCAAATTACAGAAGATTTTTTTTTTAAGCATTTTATATTTCATAGTGCATTTTCTCTCAAAATGTTCCTGTAATTATGTTGTGTTTGTAGTCCTCTCTCAGTGCTGTTAATTTAAAATTCTTGTACTCAATTTTTGCATATCAGCTTGGTTTTTTAGACCATTTTCAATATTTAATTATTGCTAAATAATCAGTAAATATACTACAGGAAAGGTATTGTGGGACTACTGAGTTAATTTTGATGTTATTGGAATTCAATTAAATGTCAGTAGTAGTAATAAAATCAGAGAACTATGGTATTCAACTGCTCAACAAGAATGAGAATTTTATTTAGTTCTTGTTATTTTTATAATAATTTTATAAATTTTTAACTTGAAACTATATAAAGATGAACTAAGAAAAAGCATATGCAAGAAAGCGGGAGGTTTTCAAAGCTCTTGCTATACGTCAGAGGACCTCAGCTTATAATCTAGATACATAAATTAATATAAGTAAAATGATAGTATTATCTTTGCTGATGTTGCCTTCAGTGGTGGAAAGTATCCTAAAGAACCTTCATGTTGCTGAAGATATTATGACAATAAAAGTACCTTTAAGCAAAAATACCAGGATAATCAGATTTCATATTTGTATCTTTGAAACAATATGAAGTTGTATCTCAGTTTTTCAATATATTTTCCTAAATAAGTGGAGTTCTTTGTTATTTAATATGAGCTCTCAATAAAGTGTGTGTGTGGAGGGGGGGAATTAACACTAGTATTTTTACTCTCATGTATTGATACAAAGTAAACATCATTTTAAAATCAGTTGCTTGTTTTCTCTCCTAAAAGCTCACTTGGCAATGTGTCACATTCCAGACTTTTTGAAAACCAATGAAATTTTATAATAGCCTTACCTGGCAGCAGCTATTCTTGGCACAATATGCTATTCCTCTTTCAGTACCTAGAGGATGTAACACACATCACTGAAACATTTCAATTTCTACTGTGCATGCTAATTTTAAATTCAGATTGGAGCTTTGAGAATTTTGAGCTTGAGAACATAAAATGTAAACAGAAGAGGGCCACAGTTGAGAACCCTTTTTTATGACACCTGATAGAAATATCAGCAATATTGTTGCTCGCCTTTGTGTCTGTTTATGAGAACATTTTAATTGTACACATACCTGTAAGCCACTATAGCTAGAAGTACTAAATAATTTGCATCCGATTTGTATAAAATGACCTAATTTGCAATTTTCCTTCATCTGAGTGAAAAGAGTTGGTGTCCTGATATATTGTCTTCAAACTTCATATTATCACACAAACACATCTAAGCATGAGCAATTGCAGACTCTAAGATGTAGAGGGTAAGACTGAAGAAGTAGTAATAGTGTGATTTTACACAAGTCACAGGACTCCAAAAGTATATCATACAGATATGTTTACAAAAAGAAAAAAAATATTTTACTTTTGATTATAATACTCCAAAGAACAGGTGTATTTCCACTGAATTCTTATTCATACCCTGTCAGCAAACTCAAATCTCATAGAAATTTATTCTGGTTAAAATAAAGTGTTTTCAGATATCTTGTTATAATCAATTTGCCCTCTGAAATTCAGTTCATTTTTTCCTCCCAATCAAATGACATCACTTGCTGTACAGGGGAAAAAAAGGGGAAATTTTGAAACAAAGGCTGTTCCTAATCAGACTGCATTACTTACTGGGAGCCAATTTGATTGCATGTGACTAATGCATTAATTTTATCATTATTGTAGGCCATCAAGACAAGTAATGGAGTGTCATCACTAAGTATAATTTTAAGTGAGAAACTGGATTCTTTTTTGCTCCCAGCATCAGTGGGCCTAGTAGAGTTCTTGGCATCCATGGGTTTATATGTCTACCCTTTTGCTATATGTATTTGTCTACTTTATGTTCCAGCAGAACTCCTGATGAAAAACACTAATTCAAATTTTAACAGAACATGCATATTTCTATATACAAATATAGACAAGTCTTTAATTCATGTGTTGAAGCAAAGCTCAAGTGGGTATAAAAAGGACACGTCAGTGAATGAGCTGTCCAAATTTGCCCCCCTGTAGGCAAGTATATCAGTTTTATCTGCAGATTTGTATGTCAGTCGATAGTATTACTTGCAGGCTAACCATAAAGTTCACAGAATCTTATTGTGATTTGGTGGAGAATCTGTTTTGAAGGTGCTAAACTGCTCTGTAGTGGTAACCAAAATTATATAGAAACCAGTAACAACTGAAGTGCTGAATTCCAGCCTAAAAGAGCAACTCTGTAAATATAATAACTAAAAGACATATTTATGGTGTTCTTTTTTTCCCAGACTGAATACTTAGAGGAGAAAAATCTATTACAGAAAACCTGCCAAAGGGAGCTAACGGTCTCTAACGTTTCCAGCTTTGGCTTTATTTGAATTCCAGTGAAATCAATAGAGATTTTTGTTCAACTGAAAGCCCTGTCAAGAAAGCTATGACTTCTAGGAATAGTGCAGGGTTATTCTGTAAAATTGAAATGGTATGGTTGAAGTTCAGTCTACTTTCATCAATACTTAAAGAGGGGGGTAGTAATTTGAAATTAATCCATAATTGGAATTATTCACTGTGTCAACCAATCTTTCTCAAAATTCAATGTTAATAGGTGGACATTCCTCACTAGGGTAAACTTTAGATAGAGATACCAAGGATAAGACTTGAAAAGAGTTTACTTTGTTTATGTAGGAGGGCATGCTCCAGAAAAGAACCATTTTCCAGAATCACACAGTACTGTAATAAATTAACTATATGATTACTAGAGTTTTTATTAAAAATAATTAAGTCTTTCCATTTCAGTTTAGACATGTTTGTCCTGAATGCTGTACATACATAAATCACTGAGCAAACCCTGATGATTATTCTTCTATAAAACTCCACTTCCAGCTCTTGCAAAGATACTCATTAAGTATTCAACAGCAATAAAGGACACTTGCAGTCATGGTTTTTAATACATATTCTCCTGCCAAGCATTTTTCCAATACTGCATTTAATATTTTCTTCCATTAAAATAAAGAAAAATAAAAATGGGCATGCCCTAAAAATGCTTCTATAGTTGTTGTTAAAGCATTGAATACATACGGTATACGTGGTCCTAATATGGCATTGTTCTGGAATGACATCATCCCTAATGCTCTTGCCTTTAACATAAAATAAGCAGATTGATCTAATTTTGTTTTCCACTTCCAATATCAGTAAAAGAAAAAAAGGAAGTTCTTTAATACAAAGAAGGTGAGTTTGCAAGGTTGCATCACTTATAAGAATGTTTCGTAGGACAGGAAATTACCTGGTTGGCTAATATTTACCTTTTTATTTGAAGAAATAAAGCTTTATGTGTCTTTACCTGTCCATTTCTACACACTCCCAAAACACATCTGCTTGATTTCAAAGTGGGTATAAAGAGATAAGGTAAATAAAAATATCAAATATGTCTTCTGTTACTAAATTCTGATAGGTTTATCTATCTTACCTGATAGATAGAGCAAGCACCCAGCACTGTAAAATGCCACACAGGTTTGTGAGCTGTAGAGTAGGCAAAAAAAGGCAGTATATGCTTCCAGTGTATATATATATTTGTATATGTTTATGTTTTTTGCAGAGACCACTTTCCCGGACTGCACATCATTATATCAAAGCCAAAATGTTGTGTTCCCCCTGCACAAGTATTTAAAACTTAATGAATTGTAATTTTGACACAGTTTTGTTCAATCAGAAATTTTGTCTATCATACTTGAAATAAGAATGCAATTTCTACAGAAGTATTCAGAAAAGTGGAACTGTCTTAGGAGGGTAAGTTAACACCTCCCCTATCTTCCCTCAAGGAAGCAACGAAGAGATAATTTTGGCTACGCAGGCTCTGGTTTTCGTTTAGAAGTATGACCAGCTGTAAATAATTTTAATATCAATGTTTCTGAAAATAATTGAATAAGACTTCAATTGAAAGATGCATTATCACCTGAGAATTCTTTTTTAAAGTTGCAACATGTTTTAATCACTGATTTTTACAAATGATGCTGACTCCTGAACCACTTGCTGCAGTGTATTGCAGTGTCATAGCTGTGCTATTTAGGGTAGGGACAGGCAAAGCCAAGCAAGTCAGCCTAGGCCCGTTGTGTCTGAGAATTCATTCTATCTGCAGGAAAACAAAACAAAACAAAGGCTCATGTCACTGACACAGGTCCAGAAATGTATTCCTCCTTGGAGTCTTCCTCATCAATTTTTTCCAGATGGATTAAAAGAGAAGTTTCCTCAGTGCAAGGTCCAAGTGTGAGGCTATGACTACACAGTGTAGGGCATATATGTTTTGAAAGTTTATTTTTCAATACTTGAAACTAATGCCCACTTTGGCATATGTCTCTTAGCAAGCAAGCATAAACCTCACAGAAGCAGAGTGTTAGTATACTGTCAGCTTAGGTTCTACAGTTGTTTTCTCTTGTCCTGGTTGAAGGGGGATCACATGCATGAAAAGCTTTCTCCTACATTACCAGAGATTAGTCTGAAATCTGGCATTCCTTGTGGCAAAACGTGAACTGTTTAGGACAAAATTCTTATTATATCATGATTTACATAAACCTAATAATAATATCAAATATTAGGCATGAAATTGAAATAGTTCTGGAAAGGTTAAGAAAGATGAGGATATTTGAAAATGCAAGTTCTGTATGAAAAAAGGTGTAAGTCAATCCATTGCTAGTAAAATGTTAGGGAATACCATCCTGGTTACACAGCAGCTCCTCATTATAACAGCATTTATAGAAATGAAGCAATTGCTAACCACCCTCTTTGTAAATGGTGTAGCTTAGGAGGAAAAAAATTTCTGAAGAAAATAAAGTATCTCCATATAGAAGTCCCTCCGTGAAGCATATGAAGCTATTCCCACTGTTCAAGCCAATCTCTTTTTTTCAGGTAATTTTATTATTATATAGACGCTAATTAAATTAATATTAATGGATTGAAAGACCCTGATAGGTTATTCAGTGTAAAAAAATATATATTTTTTGGTTTCATAAGTATTGTAAGTCTCAAAAAACACTGTTCTCCATACATCCATCTGTGCTACTGAGGTGTAAAAATTAGTACAATTTGGTCCTACATAAGGAAAACATAATAAAACTGGAAGTTATCACTTAGATTACTGGTTTTGTAGCAGTGCCCATGTTGTATAATGTGTTCTACCCACAGATAAAGCATTGTAGGCTGGTACTTGTCTCAATGAGGTGAGTGGAATTTGCAATTCAGTGAGACGTTTAGAGATCAAAGCAAAGGACAAAGGCATGTGTAAAGAGACATATGAAAGAAAATATCACTGAGTGCTACATTATTCCTTCTAGGCCCTATTCCATAATCAATTTGAATAAGTTAATTGATGTAGATACAGTTCAGCCTGGCAGAGATGATAATCTTAATTAGGAAAAATGGTCACACTGCAGGGATATAGACAGCAACTGGAGGTGCACTTGAAATAAAGATCTGATGTTATCAGTTGCGGAAATTGTTTCTAGCTCCTGCATATAAGGCTCATTTATCAAAACCCCAAATGTTCTGACAGTTTGCATTGTACAAGTCACCTTTAAGGCAATACTGTGATGCCTTATTAAGGAAATATTGTTATTCCTGCCTGTGTGCTTTTCTAAACAGAAAATTCTAGAACCCTGGGGTACCTGCCCCCAGGCTTGAGTATGTAAGATGTCTTTATCAAAAGTAGCTAACATGAAATAGAGGTATATCACTTATATTTAGGCATCATCAGGTAGTTTTGTATGATGTCTTATGACTGTTGTTTGGAGATATTAAATTTCTTTCTGAGCTTCATTAGTACTTATTTCTTCATTTTCACTATGTAGCAGTGGAAATAATTCTTTAATAACATTATTCTGATAACGTTGTCCTGAAACTCACCTTTGTCATCAGGACAGTTCCTTCCTACTCACCACATTTTTACAATAGACTTATATGACCAAAATATTACAAAGTTTTAATTAATGTATGTTCAAAAATTTATCAATAGGTGTCACTTGTTTGATATAACACCAGCTAAAAAATTTTAAAAGACCTTACAATTTGAGCATCTGCAATAAAGCCAGAGACTGGAAATTACATTACTCGGCCTTTATGTAATTCTGTGTTCTACTTTGAAGGTTTACATCTATCACCACTACCAATGTGGTGGTGAAGTATGAACACTTCACCATTTCAGATGGATTCATAATCACGTTGCTAAAATTCTGCTTTTAGCCCATTCCACCAAATGAAAAAATAAAAATGTCTACTCACAAGGTGGTCCTATCTAGATCTGTGAGGGAGGCAGTTAGAACATTGCCACCAGAAAGTAATCACACCAGATGTAGAAAAATCAAGAAGCAAGTACAAAAGCAGAGTGAAAAACCTTATGGTTTGCTGTACTCCTAGCAGTAAGCTCTGAAAGCTTTTGGCTGCATTGATGCAGCCACAGTAATGAGTAAAACCCAGCTGTTTGTAGTTCTAGGAGAATTATATAAAATTAATTTAAAAAAAAAAAAAAAGCAAAATCACTTGAAATTTTCTTCCAACTAGTATTTCTAGAATGCATTACAAATGTTTACACTAAAACACCACCATCAAATTTTAAATACTTGATAGAATAATAATTTCTTGGAAGAGAAGTATGATGTATATTGGAGGTCAATTTTGTGAGAAGATCACTTCTCTTGTTTTAGAAGATTAATTCAGTTTTACCTTCCACTTTGCATCCAGTAATATTATATGTAAAGCGGCAGAGTTGCCAAGATAAAGATCCTATTCCCTGGACCTTTTAGGCTGCTGAGTTCTTATCCAACTTATAAATAGCATTCTGTTCAGTAACTGCCTCTGATGGTTTTGCTTTAGTAAGCTAACTTGCAGGTAACTAAAACCTTAGATTTTGGAATGTGGAAAGGAAATTTCTGTTTCTTTGTTCTTGAACTTTAAGAATTATCAAACATACCTAGGTTTGAACTGTAAAGTTAAATTAGTAATTGTCTGTTGTGATATTCAGTATTGTGTTACTCTAGGTTATATCAATTTCAGTTAAATTAAATTATAGACATTCAAAATCATGAGGACTGTGAGGTGTATAGAGATATGAACAAGTATGCTGAAAGGCCAAATAAAATGGTTTATTCTTTGCTCCCTTGAGAGAAAAAGATTTAATTTCAAAATTCAAAATATTTTTCAAAAATTACCTAATATTTGAGGTCTTTGGGACTTTTAACTAACTCTTTTAATGACAGAAAAATTTAAACCTTTTCTTGGGCTCTATTTAAAATACAATCTATTCAGTGACAGATTTTGGAATAGGCTGTGACAAAAGAGCTTAGACAAGCTGAAGAGTGGGACATGGCATGTGTCTTGGGCTAAGTGTAATGGGTGCGACAATCTTTAAGAAAAATAGAGCTTCATAAGCTTTCATAACAAAACAAAATGAAAGCTCCTGGAGTTTTGTAAAGTCCTAGAAATCCAGTTGTCTTTGGGTGCGGCCATGCTTTCTTTTGAACCACATCAGCCCACAGCTGTTGTTAAGATTTCCCAGTCTGAACATCTTAGACATTCCTGCTACAGCCACTTTTATAGAGTGAAGAGGAGATATTTCTCCTGTTCTAAACACTGGCTAGCAACTGATGTATTTGTCTGGAAAGTAGAAGGGATTCACTGTTTTTCTCCTCATCCTTGAGGAGGCTGAATGTGTATCAAACTACAAGAATCATCAGACCATCACCAGGAGATTGAACTGAAGGCCCGCCACACCAGTAATGGAGTTAATGCTGTCACATTCAAGAAATACCGTTCTTCAAAAAGCTAAAATTCTGCTACGTTCCATCTTCAGAACCACTAGTCAACAAAATTCTTTCGTCTCCCTTATCCTCTCCCCGATCACAAAATTTTCAAATTTGTGTGTTGAAAAACTATTTTCCCACTCAGAGCAAGTCTGAGTGATTAATATATTCTAGAAAACATGGATTTAAACTCTTCATTTTACTACTAGTAAAGCAGTCCACTTGCCCAATTTTTTTATATGAAAGATGGCTATCAACTTTACTACCCCATTGCATTCTCTAATTAAGTCTCTTAATGCATGAGCTTGCTAACCATGAGGCTCTATGGTCAGGAGCATGTTTCAAGGCAACAGTTGTGCCTCACTGTAAATCTGGTAGCCTGCTTAAGTTCTCAGCTGCTTTCGCTAATGCACACTTGCTGATGACTCATTTTTTTCAGTTGAATTTTGCGCTTCTCTAGATTAACACCCCTCCTGACTTCCTCTGGGAGGTTTTCCCTCAAGTCTTTTAGTCAGTCATTTTTCATGGTACTTGATCTAAATTTTGCTTGTCATTTTCATTTACCTCCTTCATATTTTATAGCTTTTTCTCTCATTGACTACTTGATAATATGTAAGAAATTGAACAGATGCTCTCACTAAACTAAAGTGAATGCAGGTTCAATGATGGAAGAAAAGAAGAAATTATCTCTTTTCTTCTTCACATGCATAAATAATTCCCACAAAACAAATGGAGCAAACTTCCATTAAGTCAAAAATGTGAAATGATTACAACTTGGTCTCAGGCAAATAGCAAAAAGTCCTTCAGAGGTATACACTTGCATTTGAGAAAATAAGAACGTAAACTTAATCCAAAAAGTACAAATGCTGTTTTCTCTGAATATTTTTCGTTGTGCAAGCCCCTGAGATTTGCTTATGACTGAAAGGGTCTAAGCATCTCCAAAACCACTATAGCGTTATAGTCTCTCCCATGTGCAAAGGATTAGCTGGGATAGATACTAGTCACTAGTTTCAGATTTAACACATGGAAATATCTTTGCTGGTTCACATTTATTCCCAATATTTCACTGACTTAATCAAATTATGTGTTTTACAAGGCAGTTCAGTTGAACTAGTGGAAACTTCTCTGGAAGAGGGCATGCCAAATTTTCAATAATTTGTGATTCAGAGCAGGATTTAAGAGCATCCACAAAAGAGAAAATAAAAAAATATATTTGATAATAATTTGATGTAAACCAAACTAAAAATCATGTTTCTGCTTTCTCCATCCAAGGTCAACAAGTCATCTCAAGGCACAAGAGATTTAAGACCTAGAGTGTTTAGACTCAGCAATAATCTGACTTGGGAATAAGACGTGCTGTTTGTTTTGTGAGCCACTTTTCACAGTCTTAAGATCTAGGTACCCAGAAAGGTACCTAGGCAATTACAGACTGAAGCAGGCTCTTCACTTTTGAACACCCCTTAAACTCATGTTTGATGCTTTTGAGATCACACTAGGCATCCAGGTACACTTTCAAACACCTAAGTATTTTTTACAAACCCAGTCTTTAGGCTAGGCTTTCACTATGCTCTCTGGTTTTGAAGCAAAAACTAAATTGGAGTCCCACTTCCTCAGGCACCTTGTCCTCCCTCTTCTTATCTGAAGTTTACAGCCTTTCCAGTCTTATAGTAAAGCTAATAAAGCTTGGAGGCATCATTTCCAAAATTAAATTTAAAAATTTCTAAAAAATATTCCAAATACAGTAAATAAGAGCAGTATTTTGACACAGGTCATTTCAATGCACCATTTACCCTCAGACAGCTTTATCATCACAAGTGAGGTAACAAGCTACGGCACACGTGGCAGGAGTACTTCTTGAGGCCAGATTGCTTATTCATTGCTTATTCCTCAGTTTTCTTTTTGTAAAAGATCCATCCAGTAGAAGTTCCATAACTAGTCTGTAATTAACTGATTCCTGATAATGTGATTTCTTTATTTTGTAAAAAAAATGTTATATGAGGTCGATATTTTCTGTCTATGGTATTTTTGAAATGTTTCCTTATTTGTGCATTTTATACACTCTCTGCTTTTTATTCGAAAGGGGTCTGATCCAAGCTAAGAGATGTGAAGAAAATTACTCTGATGAGATTTGGAATATCACCTTAGAAACTATATAGCAGAATTTTCTTGAGCTATAATTAGTCAGTCATCCTTTCTATTGAGCTGTTTCAAAGTCTTTTACAGTTGATTTTTTACAACCCTTGTCAAAGATTGTTAACCTATGATATGATCTCTTCTAAATACAGGATAGTACATAGCCCTCAGAGGCATTTGCTCATTGCATGCCTCTAGGGGTTAGACACTTAATGATATCCTATCAACATCAGTGAAAATAAATGCAGAATGTACCTCATCAAGCACTGAATCACAAAATCACATATTTTTTGAGTTTGGAAGGGAGCTCTTGAGACTATGTAGTGCAATCCCACTGCTTGAGCAAGGTCAACCGAAGCTTTTGCTAAACTTCAAAAAATTCCTATGTGCTAAATTCTCTAGCCTGTTTACTTCCCTCTGAATGGTAGCACACCTAGCTAGTATATTATAGCCATTTCTCCAGGTTTTGTATCAAACCTGATCAGGATAAGCCCTTCCCTGTCACCCAGGTCATTAATGAAGATGTCAAAAAGTATTGGTGCCAGTATTTGATCCCTGGAGTATGCTGTCAGTGACTGACCTCCAACTGGTCCCCCCTCCAAACCTCCTCCAGGCTAAACAGTCCCAGCCCTCTCAGTCTGTCTTCATATGAAAGGTGCTCCAGACTCTTAATCACCACTGTAACTCTTCACTCGGACCTCCCCAATAGCTCCATTTCTCTCTGGTACTGAGGAGCTCAGTATCGGACACAGATGAATATCATGGAAAGATCACCTCTCTCCACTTGCTGGCAACACTCCAGCCAAGAATTCCTTTGCCTGCTTTGTCATGAGTTTTGGCTCCATCTTGTTTTCCACCAGATTCTCCAGGTCTTTTTTTACAAAACTCTCTTCCAGCCAGCTGGCCCCAAAAGGCAATGTTGCATGCAGTTATTCCTCCCAAGGTGCAGAACTTCACATTTTTCTCTGCTGATTAAAGGAAACAGGCCAAAATCTGTTCTTCTGATGACCAGGGTGGTGATTCTGCTTTTTACCCTAGTCCATCCTCTTAGGATCCTGATTTCCACTATCCATGGTTACTGCAGTCAAAGGATGTCTCTGAATTCCACATCTCTGACCACTTCTTTCCTGTTTGTAAGTATCAGGTGCACCACTCCTGATTAATTACCGGATCACCTGTGTCAGAAAGCTGTTGTCAGTGCAGTTCAGAAATCTCCTAGTTTGCTTTTGCCTTGCTATGTTGTCTTTCTACCGGATGTCAGAGTGACAGGTCAGGCATAAGAACCAGCAACTGGGGATATGAGACTTCTTCATGTTGTCTGACAATGATCTCAACTACTCCTTTCCTGTTAGGAACTACCCGTGTTGATCTGCCCACCAGTTCCTCACGCAGCAGCCCTCAGCTCATCACTCATCACAAGGTGGAGCTCCATGCGTTCCAGCTTGTTTCTCACATAGGACAACTCCCTTTTGCATTCCCAACCTATGGTTCTCAGGGGGCCTGTTTTTGTGTTTTGCAGCACTCTGTTGTGTGATCTATCCCACCATGCTGCCACTGTTTTAATGAGGTCATAATCCTGTAATTGCACACAGACTTCTAATTCTTTCTGGCTTTTTTCCCAGACTGTGTGCATTAGTGTGCAGGCATTTCAGAGGGCACTCAAGTGTCCTGACTCTCCATGAAGAGATTCCTTCACAAGACTGTGGCACAAGCACTTCTTTATTTACATCCCTGTGCTTCTGGTGATCCCACTTCAGCCTTGTATCTTGATTGCTATGTCCCTTCTGTTCACAAGACCTCAGATTCTTTGCTTGCCTACCCTCTCCTCCACTTGGTATCATGAAGGAAAGGATCAGCAAAAAATTGTCATGCTCTTTTCCAGATAAATTTTAGCTAGTTTAACCTCCTGTGAAAATCAGCAGAGAGTACAATTTCTAATAAAAAGGTTTGCTTTTTTTATGTATAAATTTGGCACACTTAAAGCATTACTTCATTGCTCTTCTTTGGCAGAAAGATCCAGGGACTTGAGCTGTTAAGTCTTGCTAAAGTTGTAAGTCTTTTTCTCAAACAAATCTTTTAGGAAAACCAAGGTTTTGCTCAAAATATGATGCAGTATTTGACTCACCAATACATTTTCAGTCTATTTCAGACTTGTGTTGGATTCACACATTTATTGGGTAAATCTGATTGGTGTAGTTTCTTATCAATAAATTACAAACTTTCATTCTGTATTATTGCTTGAATTATAGCCTTCCCAAATGCCACTGTGGTCTTTTCTTCAGTTACATGTTGAGATAAAACTTTTAATGGTGCAGTTTTCCTCTTTAGTGCTATTTCACCTCTTAGTGTTGTAGTTCATTATCTCTGCGATTGTATTATCTTTTTTTTGCATACATTTTGAAATATCTAAATTTGATGAGCTGAAAGCATTTAATTCTAATCATTAAGCTAGGATTAATAATTAAAATTCAGTATCAAAACCAGAATTTTACATGTAAAACAAAAATCCATTAATATTGGATTTATTTGTTTCTTATTGTTTTGTTATAAGCAAAATTTTAAAAGGTTGACTTTGTCAATGCATAAAAAAACATATTTACAAGGAAATTAGAACATTCTCGATAATAAATAACAGTAATAATAATAAATTAGTATCTTCTCTAGATTAAATGTTCATTATCTTAGCAATAATTGCTGTAGAGATGTTTAGCAGTTTTGCACAGAGAAAAGATGTGTTTGTCATAGTCCACATTGGACTTAATAGTTGTAAAATATTACCTGAGTATTTTGTGGATTTTTTTTTTGTTTGGTTGGTTGGGTTTATTTAAATTTATTTTTTCCTTTCAATAAGAAACATAAGCTTAATTTAACCTTAAACATTTTAGAGGCAGCATTCCAGCATTTATGTGGCCAGCATTTACTGAAGAAGCTGGAAAGAAGAACAACTAACTAAATACAACTCAAATATCTTTAGAAGCTTGCATTGAAGTCCTTTGTGTGACATACAAATTGCCCACATAATTCAAGACACACGATACAAAAGGAGGAGTCCTCTGACACTTTAGTTGTCTTCTACACAACAATATAGCTGTCTTAGTGACTTTGACAGCCTGAAGTTAAGTATCTAATTTCTTTTTACAGTGCAAATTTAGCTATCTTAGAAAGAAATCTGCACAAACCAGCATAAAAATCATGGGCATGTTTAGGCTAGCCAGAAAGAGAGCCCAAAGGGAAGAGCATCTTTCCAGTCTCATGGAAGAGCATATTCTCAGTTGCCTCACTTTAGGTCTGAATGGATATGCATGTTGCACTTTCAACTACTTCCAGAAGCTATTCACTTGTCATAATCTGGTCTCATAGAGCTCTCAAAAATATATATCACCTACTTTCTGATACTCAGTTTCACAGCAGTAACATAGGGATTAAAACAACTGTTTCAGTGCCTACTGAAAGTTCATCCACGTTCTAAGCAAATATCACTAACTAACACAATAGTGAGCATTCTAGGATAGGAACTGCCCTGCTGTATTTAGTATTAAAAGTTATTATGTAAGGTGTTCAATGACGCTAATATTCAGTTCTTACATCTCTCCCTAGTGGTTGCTTTACTTTATTTTTTCCTTTGACCCAGCAAGCATTTAATTATACTGTGCAAAATAGAGCAACTTCAAAAGAAATTAAAAATACTTTTCATTAGTACCGTTTGCTATCATTTCATGACTAACTGTCACTTAAAAAAAATTAAAAAGCAGAGGATGACACAAAACCTAGATTTTTACAATTTGGCTGAGTCCATTAACAGTTGAGTTAATTTATAAAATAAAGAATAAATTTAATCTCACTTCCTGGTCTCTTTTTAGGCAGAAATAGATGTGTGTTCACAATGCAATTTTCAAATGACTTCCATATGTGAGATAAGGGAACTCAGGTGATAGGGGCCGCACATCAGAGAGAAAGCAAGCCTCTGGGGTGTACACCTAGGTGCAAAAAATATGGGCACATGACCAACTCTTGGCCAAAATCTAGATGTCTATAGAGCCTGAAAATTAGAATAAACAAAACACAGGCATCTTCAGAAAGTACCAATGTTTTTTTCTCAGAAGGAAGTAAATAAGCGTTTTCAGAATTTAAACAGGTTCAGTACTAATTATCTGTAAAGTGCCTATTTAAGTGGTTAGATATTTGCATGAGTTTGAACCAACTACTGAAACACAAAGTACATGTAAAGTAATGTTTAAAGACATGAAAGACTCCAGTCCACATGTATTAGCACCCACTTTTCTGCAAGTAAAACTCCTAATTCTGATCTAAAGTTCCACACCACTATGATTTAATTTTTCACTTAGTTGTAAAATGGTACTCTACACTGAGATTAGGTGTCCTTTCTGAACATTGGTACAAATGCAGTAAGGCGGAGTTGCCCCTGTAAAAATTGTATAGGCTCGGTAGATGGGAAATGTATCTCAGTCAGGGGGAATCGTGGGAGCAGAATTACTCAGGGCAACACAAAAAGAGAGTTGTTATGGTGATGCATTATCTGTGGGTAGAAAAAAATTAACTATAGACACAATTTGCTCAGCATGCACATGAACTTGAACAGCTTAAGGAAGAACAGCAGAATGAAAGCAACCTCTTTTGAAAAATATATAAAATCAGTTTCAGGTGTTTATGGTATCAGAGCATTGTTTGTTCCTCAGTGGACTAATAATTTCTCCAGACTTTTTTATTTAATTTTGGAAAAATACAGTTATATAATTTATAGGTAAAACCACAGTTTGGGTTATCCTTCTGTTCTAAATCCTAGCTAAAATAATAAACTAAACAAGAAAAACACTGAAAAAGTACACTTAGATACAATGATTACTTGCCATTATAAGCGGTACTTAATTTTTTTTTTCAAATTTCCTCAAACCTTTAGTATTCAAGCACTACAAATAAAGCCTAAGCACAATAAGATGTGGTTTTAAACCTAATATGTGGAGTGTTTTTTCGGTTTTGATTGCTTTGATAGGAGTAATGAAAGTTGAATAATGTGGTTCTGGAAAATACATACTTCTGGGAGCAGACAATAAAATGGAGATACATTAATAAATAGAATGAATGGTTAGATTAAGCAGAAAAGATACTTTTGCATGCACTTTTTGTGCTGGCACATGAGACAGACTATCAAAAACCACTGGAGTGAAAATACTAGCTTTCTTGAAACCTAAAGATGTCTAAGGTCAACCACACAAACCAGAGCTTTGAGATAACCAACCCCTTTTGAAAACATTTCTTCGTACATAATACGCAGCTGCTTCTTGTGTGGATAGTAAGAAGCTGGAAGGAAGTATGGGGGTTGAGAGAAATTGGTCTCCAGAACGAATGAAGAGCCAGACATTTTATCCAGATTTATGAAAGCAAAAGAAACTGATAATTTTAAAAATCATGCTCCTTTTTTATTATCTTTTTTAATTTTCTTTTTAAATTTTATTTGAGATGAAGGAAAGATTGTAGCTGACATGAATACTCTTAATCTTTTGGTTACCTTTCTGGGAAAAACAAGACTGAGTTTGCAAGGGTTTATACTTTTCTTTGTCTTCGAAATTACATCTTAGAAAGATCTCAGACATATTTTCATGCGTCAGAGTGCATCAGAATCTGACTCAGGGATATATATGCCACTACTGTCCTGTAAAAAAACATTTTAAAGAGGAAAAAGTATGTTTTAGTGTCACAATAAAAAGTGATGCTAATAACCATACTCACAGAAAAGTTATTTATCTAAATCACCACCACTCTTTAAAGGTTTTAAAATACAATAAAACCAGAATATTTTTCTCATCACAAACTGGAATTCAAAGCTGAGACCAACCATCACTCCTCTAATGACCTTTTTCTTTGATATTATGGCTATAGGCAGTGAGCATCAAAATATCCAGCATCTAAAGGTTGACACATCAGATGTCTCCTTTTTTTGTTGAAACAATTTGTGTATAAGTGTTTATTTACAATAGACAGATGTACTCTGCATAGTTTAGACTTAGTACTCTGTTATTATGCTGAGGGGATTTTGCATAGGTTTGAGGTTGGACAATATTTTTTAAAAACCATTTGAGGTTGGGCAGTATTTTTTTAAATATTTCTTTTGTCACTTATACTTCTATCATAAGCAAATATCTGTTGTTCACAGTACAGAAAAAACATCAAACTGAAAGCTGATCCAAATAGTTACAGTCAGCAAATATAAAGTCTCTAGGAATAAAACTGTTATGTTTAATGCAAAAGAATCTATATTAAAAAAATAGGGAGTGAAAAAGGGAGTGGGAAGCTTATAAGAAGCAGGCCCTTGGAAACAGAATATAAGAGAAATGAGTTAGGCTTATGATTTTCATTAAAAGATAAATCTGATGCAGGGCTAGGAACAAAAAGACGTCATCAGAACTGCAAAAGAGAATGATAAATCCTTGCCCTAATCTGCTTCCCAAAAACATGCAAGAAACGAATGACTATAGGAGGGGAGTAATGGAAATAGGATTAAATGTGACAGTACAGTATCCTCAATGGTGCACAGCTAAGAGTTAAACCAAGAATTTGTCATAAACTGGAAGATCATCAGCCAGAAGTGAATTAAAAAAGAAGTTAGCCTTAAAAGTGGATCAGAAGATGTCACAAAGAGAAACCAGATGAGAGAAAGGTAAGTGTGATTCCAGAATTTTCAGGGAGATATGCGTCCAGTACAAAACGTGAAATGTTACTATCACTCTGCACATCACTTCTCTGAATTACGGGAAACTACTCTGATCACTTATATTAAAAGGAAAAAAAAAACTTCAATCTGCATGGGTAAAGGTGAGTACTACTGGGATAACCAAAGGAATAGAAAGTCTTAAGAGAAGAATGTTATTTGTAAATACAAAAGTGAGTTAAACAGAATGGGGGAGAGATAAAGAATATTAAACTAAAGAATAAAGGATTTCAAACTGCTCATGAGTACACTGAGTCCTACCACTGAAATGCTTCCAACTGTCAGTGTGGTATTTGAATGGCTTTCCACTGCAGCTAACAGAGACAAAGCCCAGATATAGGATGGTTGCTATTTCAGTCAAGACCAGTAAAAGTGGTTGGGGAGATTCAGTCCTATCAAAAGTTGTCCATTTCTTTGGCCTTAAGACAAAACAGGGTTCTAATACAGTTTTGAATAAATTTCTCTCTATTCTCCCTTAGCAAAGACAAAGATCCCGATCACCACACATCCTTCATTTCTTTGAACACCTCTTTTCAGAAAATCTATTTTTTTAGGCCAGAATATTTACACACTCCTTGCCAAACTTCTCTTGAAATAAATTCCACCATCTTATTTCAGTAGCTTAATGTGCTGAGATAATAAACTTGGGTCAGCATGATCTTCTGCACATCAAGTGCATTCATGATGCTGGGGAAAGTCATTGACCAAGTGAGGTACATGAAAAGACATGATGGGACAGTGGAAATTTTGCAGGTTCCTATGAAACTGAGAGACCTGAGTATACAACTAGCAAAACAAACATCCAAATTTATACTACCGTGATTAGAACTGGCTAGCAGAAGTGCAGCATTTATAGCAAGCATCCAGTAGCAGAAGAATTTCTAAACCGAAAATATCACAGATAAAAAAGGTCTACAAATCTACAAGGTCATCTCTTTTGTAAAAATAGCATTTGACCATGTAGGTACTAAAAAGCCAAACAAAGAGTAATTATTTTCTCTTAATTTCACTTTTGAATTATGCATTTCTGACTTTTTAGCATCTCATTTAAGAAGCACATTTATAATTTATAGGAAAAGTTTGATTATTTTCCTGTGCTATCATATACTCTAAAATAATTGAGCCTAGAGGTGCAGAAGGAAGCTGCATTCTTCCTAATTGGGTTCATCTGAAATTTTTACAATCTACTCTGAGAAAATTTAATTGATAATTAACAGCACTTCAGTTCATCTACTTGTGAGGCTTTAAAAATACATGAAAAGCTGACAACTCATTGACTGAATGAAAAACAGTGTACACAATTAAATATAAAGAAAATCTTGATTGCCTAAATCAAAGCTTACTGCACTAAGCAGATGAATTAAATCTGTTACATGAAGATTTCTTTTAATGTCCAAATTGGTTTTTAAATAGCAAATATATTAACTATCAAAATATTCAGTGCCCCACCACATCTCCCTCCCAGAGACCAAAGGGGAGCCGGCCATCCATTACGGGAGGTCAGAGGCGTTTTCTTCTGTGAATCACAGCTTTCAGCTGCTGACTTCTGACACTAAGAAGTAATAAATGTTGTAACATTTAACCACACAAAGTCCAAGCAGAGATTCTTCAAGAAATGTGCCCCTTTTTACCAGATTCACTGAATTGGTGATATCCCAGTATACTTTGAATATAAGAAGTTAGTGGATTTATTCCAATGTTGATAATAATGCATGCATCTCTTGCCTACCTCCTGAAGATAACAAGACTCTATATAGCCCCAAGAGGCAACTTTAACAACATTTCACCTCTATTTCCTATCTAGATAATCTGAGGTACAAGAAAACTGCAATACACTTGCTGCAGTCAGTATCTGAACTGGAACTAGCAATAAACTGATGTTTATTTTTAAGTTAAATTTTAGCCTCAAGACCATGTGTTTTCTTTATTCACAAAAAGGAAAGAAGCACTTAATAACATTGAATCCGCAAGGGAAATGCAATACATATAGGTGTGTGTACAAAGATTTGAAATTCAACAAAATATATAAACATATGTGCTCCACAGGTTCATCTACAGGGAAGATGATGATAATTTTATATAACCATGCCCCACTCTTATGAGGCTTTTTCAAGACATTTCCTTTTCTCTCACCATAATAAACTTATTCATTCCAGTGGGGTTGCCAATTTATCTCTGACTCTTTGTGCAACTCTAGATTTTTGGACATTGAGGTGGAGCATTTGGGAGAGCCACAAGGTTGGAGGATTATCAGCCTCGCAATAAATATACTTTCACGTTGTTGATCCCTGTTGCAAATTCTCCAAAACAAGTCAAATTGCATAAACAAGCAATGCCACTGTCATGAACAGCTTAAACATGTCATGAACAGGCAAAGAAACCAGAAAATTTCTTCTCCTTTCTTAGTATAATGCCATTGTATATATTTTTAAACTTGGGAAAATACAAGTAAGTGCAAATAATTTTTTTTAAAAAGGCAATGGACCAGTGAATTACACAGGAAAAAAATTAGATATATCATGTTTAAAAAGGCTAATTCTCATTTTTTTCCTGGAAGCCAGTTACAGAAAAACGTAACAGTTGCTAATTGAGAAAAAAACCCAACAATACTTCACCTGAATTACACAAGGACTCCAAGGCCACTCCTACACATAAATCTCACAAGCATCATACTGTGACTTCTAAGGATATCTGGCAGGAAGATTAAGTGTGGGCAACTCCTTCAGTGTGAGACCCTGGTTCCAAGTCTTAAGTCAGTATGGAAATGTTTGGCCTGAATAATCAGAGCTTGTGACTGCAAATGTCTCCTGTGTCCCCAAAGAACAAAACAATATGCTGAGGATGATAAAAGGAAGCAAGGGACTTAGAACAGACTCTAGATTCCTTCTGTATTTTCACCTGAGCTGGTGAGCTGTGAGTCAGATCTTTACCAAATGAGAAGGTTGAATATAACTTTAAATGAAGGCTTAGGAACACTGATAGTCCTGAAACAAAGAGTAGATTATTGAGGAAGGATATAAGGAGATATAAGTATTCTCGTGAACTATTTGCATACCAATTTCAGTGTCTGGTTATTGATAGTAATTATTTTTAATAGGATTGGCAAAAAAACCCCAAACAAAATATATAAGGGATATATAAGTCTATAAAGATTAATTCAGTAATGTCTTTGGTTCTTATTTTCAATTTTCATGCCTCTGTCAGAGTGTGGAAACAAGGAAAATATGCTTCTAGTATTACTCATTCAAACTCTCTTTAGAACAGGAACAGTTGTTTTTGTTTGCTGTGTTCTTTTCCCTTACTTCAGGGAGATGATTTGGATGAGAAGAAGATTAATTAGATTCCTTTTGCTGTTTATTTAACTTATTGATGTTCCTTGCCAGAGAAACCAAAGCTACTTCAGATACCTAGAGGAAAATCAGAGATTTTTAGAAGACTCAAGGCAAATTATTTATTCATCTTAACAGAGTTTCAGTGATATCCTTGTAGTGAAGAGATTTTTCTGTCTCAAAAACTCTTACAGAAGTACGTGTGTATGCACGTGTCTCTCTGTTATGGATATACACAAGAATAAAAAATTAGAGCAATTTAAAATCAGGATTAAGGACAAAAGCACTCTCTGCATCTCTCAACAAACCAATTAGATAGCAACTCTAGCAGAATAACACAATGTTTGAAATGAACAGCTCTTTCTAAAGAAGTTCAAATATTATTCTCTCTGATTATAGACATTGTAGCTGAGCAGGGATAAGAGATGTTGTAAATCCATTAGTGAAGCGCTGCTTGCCTTCATTTCAGTTTAATATTTCTTAAAGCTATAAAATTGTATTATGTTAATGTAATGTACAGTCCAAGTGATAAAGGCAGCTAATGTGATTACCACTCACTGTGCTATAAACCTTTCAGCAAAGCTGCAGATAAATTGGTATTCAACTGTTTCTCATGATGACAGTGTTATACAGAGCAGATCACATGTTGAAAGCATCATCTGGTTGTTAGGAGGTTTTTACATGCTAGAATATTTATGCAGATACTAGAACTGACCTTCAAAGCAGTACCTCACTTACTTGGGGGTGAGCAAGGTCTAGCAGACCAGAGGTCCTTATTTAAACTATGTATGCAAAGGACACACCTAGTATGATGTCACTATTGTGATTGCGCACATGCAGAAAAATTATCACACACCAGAGCACAGACATTTCAGTTTTGCTGGTATTAATGCTCTCCTCTTCATCTTGCTTTCAAAATAAGCAGCAGTTTACTAAAAATGATGAAGAATCTTCATCACTTTTCTTATGATCATGTAAGAACTACTCTTTTCAGTTATTCCACATTTTGAAGTGACAATTTTACATCCCTGTGTAAGTTTATGCTATAATTCTATTAGGCAATTCACAATAAAATTCTGGTTCCTAAGCAGAAGTATTAAGTTCAGAATAGTTAGAACAAAAATCTGAATCTTGGGTCAAGGCATTAGCTATTTCACTGAAGTTTGAATTCAAGGATGGATCTTCTCTGGTAGGACAGATTTGTACATTTCCTTCCAGGAAATTGGAACTAGATAAGAAGAGACAGAAAGATTACCTTCAAAAGACAAAGAGCCAAACAGTCCACTAAAGGATACAGTAAAACCTCCATCTGATATGGCCTTTCCCCGTCATACATCTGTCGCAATATTTAGTGCAGTCACTGGCCACATGTGTCTACCAATAGCTATTATCTCTTCTTTCAACCACTTCTGAAAGAAGAAACAGTCTTTTTGTATTCAGAAATATGGTAGTGCAAAAGCACTGACTTCCCTTTGGCTTACTTGTAAATGTCTGTACTTAGATGTTTAGAAGTAACTCATTCTACATCAGAATATCAGCAGAACAGGACTAGGCAAATTACTGCACAAGTTTATACCCTACCACACACTGTTTTCGTTCCCCAGAATGGAATCCGTGCTGGGAGACAGTTTTCTCGAAGCCAGTAAGCTTAATGGCCAAAAGCAGTAACTGAGGAAGGGTAAACTGGTTAAAGCGTGATGATAAAGTAGAGGAGGAATTAGATTTGCTCAGCCCAGAGAAGGGAAGGTGCCAGGTGGCACATAACAGTGTGGTGATACCTGTGAGGAGGTTATCACAAAACCTGAGTCAGTCTCTTCACATTGGTTTGTGGCAGGAGCGCAAATGGATATGAGGGAAACATTTCTTCATCAGGACTGTCAAGCAGCGGAGCAGATTGCCTACAGCGGTCATGAAGTGTCTGGTCTTGAAGGTTTTCAGGACCTGATATACAAAGTGCTGAGGAACTTTGTCTGACCTTGTGACTGTCCTAACTTTGGCAGGACCTACTCAAGGTCCCTCCTAGGCTGACTTATCCTGGATTATTGTGATTTTATCTTCTCAGTAGTTCACAATATTATCTAGTACCGCAATGTCAGAGAATAGCAGGGGGGTGGCAGTGATCAAAAATTAGAGGAAAATAAATAGAGAGCTATGTGCACTTTATTATGAAACAAATTCTCCAGACATTTAAATTGTTAGAAACTTATCTTTTACCATCCTCTGATAGGCAAAGGTACCTTGGCTAAGAATTTAGCAAACATCATTAACTTGAACTGATAACTGGAAAGAAAACCTATGGAGACACTTCATGAAACAATCTTGAAAATTTTCTGTATTTTACTTATGGAAGAAGCACATATTATTCACATCCCTCTCCATCCTCAAGTCTTGCCCACTGTATCCCTTTATTTGTACCAGAGTGCATGTGTCCAAACAAATTTATGTGGACATAACTCCTTTCTGGCCTCTGACTCAGGAGAGTGGCTAAAAGCTATGAGAAAACAGACCAATTAAAAACATTAAGAACTCAAAAGAGCATGCATAACAAGTATCACGTTCAAAGAGAGATGAGAGCAAAATCCCCCAGTCTAGTTACAGATGCAGACACCTTCCAATACTTCCCAAATCCTTGCATCTAGGGGCTTAACTACAGATTCATATCTAATGTCATACAACCTAGCAGTATATTAAAGCTTAAAGGGTGAAGCAGTTCAGTATCTTTCTAATGATGATTAATTCCTTTTGTATTCATTTAAGTAACATTAAACAGAATTAATTCATTAATCATGAATGTGGATAGGCATTTGATTTCTGCTGCATTTCAGGAGAAACTATTTAAATGAATAATTGTACAAAAATGAATAGCAGAGAGAAAGGAACTGAAAGTTTCCATGCCAGCCATAAATTGTGCAATAAATAAAAATAAATCCATGAGTATTTATTTGTTCAACTTTAATAAGTGTCATATTCATTTTATGTACATATGGTATAAGAAATAAATAATTCTGTGTCATGGGGAAGACACAACATGAAGTTGGTTTATATCTTGACATGTGCCGTTGTATTATTTCAGCCATGACAATCAATAAGAACTTCAGAGAAATATCTTAAAAAAAAATCTATCCGATCAGCCATTTTTTCTTTAAAGGGAGGACTTCTCCTTTTTCCACAATCATGCAACAGATGTTACATAAGAAAATCTCAGTATGTTATAGGCTTCCATAACAGAGTTCTTCAGAGAATGTTTTTCTAACTATTTATGGTTTAGGAATTGCTGCCTTCCTTCCTTTGCCTGTATTTTTTTTCCCCAGACTTTGTGAGATCACCTAAGGCTGACCAGCATCTGACATTCTGTAGCAGTTTACTTCCAAGCAAAAGCATTTTATTTCTGAAGTAAACCCTCCTGAGGTAACTTGGACTACTTTTCAAACTGTTATCTGAAGCTGTAAAGTTATGAGACAAAAACCTTTGTAAGCCACATCTCTAAGTGGATGTTTAGTATTACCTGGAGTTTAATGACTCAGGCACAGATTAACCAGCTCCCTAAAGTTTCAAACTACAGCTCCAGAAAGTTTATGCCAAAAGCCAAGCATCCAGATTTTACCAAACGCTGAGTTTTTCATTTGTGGATTTATCTATGAGGTGAACTTGATTGTGAAGAAGCAGACTCACATCTGTAATGTGAATAGATGATTAGGAAATCAGTCCCTAAAAATAACGACAAAGAATAAAATGTATTTTGGAATGGAATTCCTTACATCGCAAAAAAATACAAATTGGGTGTATTTACCTCACCTAGCTACAAGTGACTAATGACAAAATTCCTCCTCTTCCCTAGAAATGATAAGCAACAGATATCATGTAGAGTATGTTCTTCCCTCTACTTTTGACAAAAAGGCAAAAAGCTTTCATGGGTGTTAACTTTTTAACTTCACCCTGAAATGTTATTCAATAACTTCAGCCATGTTAGGGATTTCCAAATTTTCATCCTAATCATATTTTATGATTTATTTTCTTAAAACTGAAGCTGTATCCAATTTTTTTTTTTCTTCAGCTGTGGAGGACCATCCATATCATCCATATTCTGGATCATGCAAATTCTTTCAATAAATTCAGGGCTAAGAAACCAGCAGTCAGGTTAAGACTTATCTTGAGGCACACGTCGTATCTGTGTTTCTGTAGTTTTTAATGTGAGAAAGTTTAAAAAACTCAAATATTGTGACAACCTTCCAGATTTAGAAAGAAGTTTTGTAATTCATGACAGCTTCTAACAAGTAACTCCGAGTCTCTCCAGATTTGAAAGTGTAACATTTACATCGTTGAGCCCTTCAGCAGACTGCACGTATCAATTTCTTAGACTGGGTTTTCAGTGTGGTGGATTGCAAGCATAAAGATGTCAGTAGTTCAGTTTTATGTGCTTTTAGACAAAAAAATGTGGATTTATAAGAAAGTTAAATATCACTTTGAACTTAAGGAGTCAAAATCTCACATTTCAGTGAACAAAAATTGAGCAAATTTTTTTTAATGAACTGTGAACAGAAAGCTTGACATTTTCCATGAAACACAGCTTAGAGAGAGAAAAGCTAGTTATTACAATGCATTTTATTGCATATGTTTTGCAGTGCTGATGACTTACTGCAACTCAAACATATTTTTTTTAATATTCAGAATGCTGAATAGTAAAGAAAAAATCCTAATGCACTTTATATCCTGCTCTTGCTGGTGATACAAGGATGTGTTTAATACACTGTGGAAAGAGAATATGATCATCAGCTGATTTACCTGGGTAAAAAGCTTAGTGTGCAGGTAAATCCTTGAAGGATATACTACCCTCAAGTGATAACAAGAAACTGGCTATGTTCATTACTGATATACCCAGCTCCTTAACAGCACACCTTGTAGTTTACTCTCTCATGCAGTTTACAAATCTTTAATAATTTGACAAGGGATGATTTCAGATGTGGTTACCAGAGTCCTGTAAATAATCTTAGTGGGGTGTGAGGAGAAGGAAAGGGAAATTAAGACTCTGAAGGGCAGCTTCTCAGATGGCAGCTTGCAATGACAGCTTGACAGATTTTTTGGTGTTGTGGAAGAATTATATGCCATAACTTTATGAACTGTTCACTTTCCTTCAAGGATTACATAGTTTTTGAAGTGTCATAAATACAAAGATGTGGGAAGCATTGCTAGGTAGAAACATATAAAATTCTATTTTATTTCCCTTGCAACTCATTTGCATAATATAATCTGGCAGGTTATGTTTGTCAGTGGTGGGAAGACAGTTTCAACAAATGTTCAACATATGTATACCATCAGCTGCAAAAGGTCATGGTCTTAGCAGGCAGCTAAAAAAGTGAACAAAGGCCAGCATGTCTGCATTCTCCCTGCATCATATTGACAGCAAACAATAGCTCCCTTACAGAATATCTGTCAACTTGGAAACATTTACTGAGCATTTTGTTCTGGCTGATATAGACTGTTCAAGTAAGTCATTATACTGGGAGGCAGCTATTGCCATTTCAGAAAGTATCTTGAGACTACAGCAATTTCATATCACTGTAATTCAACAGCAACTGACTACTAACTAGCTAAGTGCCACAGACTTCATCCAGTATGACTGTTTCCATGGTAATTGGATACCCAGGCATTTTATTGAAACCTTTTTCCCAGAAATCGTTAAGGACTAGGAAGGAAATCCTCAGACTTTTCCTTTCTACAGACTGACTGGTGGGCACACCGAATAATTAATTTTCATGATTTCAAATTTCATAGTATACAACTCTGACTATTCACATCACAAAAGTACCTTGATAACTTGTGTTCTGACTCCCTCTGTTCCTTTCATCCAGTGTCTACTGAAACACTCTAAGCTAAACCCCTCACCTCCTTGCACCTACCTACACCAGTAAAAGCACCTGTTTGACACAAACTAAGCAGGGTCACATACTGGGAGTCATTCCACCTCTGATAGTGTCCAATGCACGTACTGAAGAATTTAATGAAGAGTTTCAAATCCAGTGTCTTCCCACAAAAAGCCTTATTAAAAAATCTGTGTTATCTTTTGTCAACTCACCCTGATTTTTGGGTGTAAAACAACTTTCATCTATGAGAACAGTTACAAAATGAGCTATAGGCATATTGAGGATGAAACACGGAACAGGACAAGAGAAGGAAGAAATGAGCTGTCCGCCGTGTTTGATAAACTGGTAACAAGCGTTAGAACAATTATTTCCTGTGCCTGTTCTTACCCAGTCTTTCTTCTAAATGATCTGCTTATGTGCCAGTAAGAAAAAAAACAGGTCCTGATTTTAATCTCATATTCCATCTGCTTCTGGAATTACTGCTAAGGGCAGGTGGCAAATGAGTTCTTTCTAATTTTCCAATCTTCTCCATGGGACGAATTCTGCCTCGGTGTTCAGGCTGAGTAGTTCTTTACCAGCCTTTGGGATAGAGTAAGGAATAGTTCAAGCTGAATACATGTGACAGAACCTGACTCAGTATGAAATGAGGGCACATACGGTTTAATGTTACACGTGTGATGTGCTCAATTTATTGTGAGACAATGATTTCTGAGTTGGAAGGTTTCAGTACAATAAACCAGGGTATGACATAAAGGCATTTGCTTGATGACCAGTCTTTCTAGTGGCATGTTTACATACACCTGTTTCTGCATCTGTTAATATAATTGTGTTTTACTGAATATGATGTTTTGAAAGAATTTCAAGAAAGAATGATTCCATTTATCACAGTGCCAGGTTCTAACCAAGGAAAGAAGCGACCAGTAACCATATAAAAAAAGTGACAAGTGAAGGCCTATATCCATCAATCTAATTTGTGAATGCCAGGATTTTTCCTGGCATTTCAAAGAAAATCAAAATCAGGTTTATATCTGATTAATTCTTACATCTTCAGATACACATTAATACACATACATTGGTATAACATCGGTATATATGTTCATACATATATATTCATGCATATAAGCATGATGTAAGTGCATAAAAATTCTCTGACAAAGAGGAGACAAGTGATTTTTCAAGAGGCTTATTTGACATAATAGTAATTCATTGATCTCTCTGCCTTATTGGGGACTGATAATAGAATAGCCCAAGGGGAAGAACCCATGCCAGAATCCTGGATCAAAGGGTTTACCTCTTTGCTCACATAGGTGCTGAATCCATGGCTTATTTCCAAGTAAAAGTGCCTGCAGCAACATTTGCTAATTACAGGTTGTGTTCTACTGTTTCCAAACAGGGTGAAAGTGACAGAAGTTTAACTGTAAATAATTACACACTTGAGTAAGTATGTGATTAGCCCTATTTGTTGTGGTTGGGACTAGAGTGACAGGACAAGAATGGAGTGATTGCATTATTTACAGCTTAATTGTAGACAAGTAATTACTTACGTAAGCTGGTGCTGTGGGGTCAGGGAATACACGCCTGAGAACATCTAGGGTTTGAATGGAAACTTCAGAAAGTATGTTTCCAAATGCTGTAGCAGAAGTGCAAATTCTATGCATTTATCTAATTATGGAGGGAGGTCCTTGAATTAAATGCTTTGGAATGTTAAATGTCTCGTTCTCTTGAAACCAAGGCTTAGACGAAATATTTAAACCAGTGCTTCCAGCCTAATAAATCACAAATGCCACCTAGTGGCTTTTGCTATCTAGTGAATCATTGCATACTCATAAACCGACCCCCCCCAAAAAAAACTGGTAAAAAAACCCCCTAAACCCCATGTTATTTCCTTGAATGTGCATATGGTTGATGAGATTATCTTTGAATACATTTTTCCACCTAGTTCCCAGACATATTTCATTTGCATTGGATCCGTTTGTGAAAATGTTACTCATATTGGCAAGTAGCAGTGAATAATCCCATTAAAATGTAGTTAAACTCCCTGCTTTGGAACTGTATTTTAACTATGTGCTCTCCTTGCCAAGCAAAAGAAGGTTCTGATTTACAAAAGATGTTAAATCAGTAATAAGGTTAGCTAAGTTAGTTAAATTAACTAAACATGCCAGTAAATTACCCTAAGTCTGTCCATCCAGCTAACTAAATGCTTCATTTTTCACTTGTGTGTTCCTTTTCCAAAATGACAAAGTATTCCAAAATCAGAATCAAGGTCAAGAAAGAAAGAAAAAGAAAAAAATAAAAAGAAAGAAAGAAAAAGAAAGAAAGAAAGAAAGAAAGAAAGAAGGAAAGAAAGAAAAGAAAAAGAAAGGAAACGAAGAAAAGAAAGGAAAAGTACCAAGCTGATTATTTTGAAGGAGAATAATTGCAGAATAATGAACCTCTTACTTGAGCCAGTAGATACATTTGAAAATCATGAAAGGAAACCTACAGGAACAGGACAAACAATTTATTAGTAATAATTATGATACCCTGTGCTAAGTCTCTGTTTCCACATCTTTGCAAACAACTGCATATGTTGAGCTTCTGATAGATATCCACACATGAAAATATTTTGCGAGTGTTACCTTTTTTCTAAGACAGCAAGGGCTTGAAAATCCCAGAAGCACTAGAAATTGAGTCTTGTGATGAGTTCAAAATTTTTTTTTAAAAAAGTCTGTCATTTATAGCCCAAATCAGCACAAAACTTTAAACTGAAACATCAAAGTTTTGAAATTTGGCATGGTTATTTTGGCACAGCATCTAGAAAAAAAATGTTAGTGACTTTCAAAAACTTTTGAATAGTCAACCTGCTTTGACAAAATGTGATTAAAGTGCAATTGTCATAAATTGTCAAAGACTGGGTAGGAGTCTCAACCAGGCCTTTTTTTTTTTCTTCTACTTGGAGACATGCACACTCCCTTGATTTCAGAACGTGAAAATGACACCAAAAATAAATTGCAATTAAGTGATATAGGTATGCATAGGCAGATACGTGAATGTTTTATGTTGTAAAACATTCAAGGATATATATTTAGGTAATTATTTCTAGGGAAGCTTAGAGTTATGTGTGTTGCATATGAAAGTTTAGAGGTGCCTAACTGTTCAAGGTGCTTTGCCTCCCAAAATTGAGCTGAATCCACACAGAGCTGTTCCCTCTGAAACATTAATTTATGATGGATGACAAATTTATTTCTACTTCAGACTGACTACTATTAACATCTGTTTGTAAAAATTTTCTATGGAACATTCTACATTTCTTTATGGCATGACTCTACAACTTTCATATGCCTCAATCTTCATATGCTTTTAATGTAAGTTTGTCTTCAAGTAGGAGGATAATTTCATTAAATTAATTTCATGATATTAACACCAGTTGTTGCAGAGATTTCAATATAACTAGAATTAGTATATTTTTCAGTATGATTGAAAGTAAGGAGAGGTTCAGGAAAGTTAAGCATCTTCCCCTCCAAAAGACATATAACAACTCTGTGAGAGAACAGAGTGCAAAATGTCACCTCTATTCTTGATTATTTTCTTTGTCAATGCTACAGTGGGGTTTTTTTAAAAGCAGAATGCCTATAGTTATTGAATGGAGTAACTGATGCATATGCTAGTAAAGGTGTTTACTTCTTAAATACTCAAAGCTAAAAATACATTTAAATGTCTCAGTTCTATCCTTACTTCAAATGTGACATGTAAAAAACCACCCACAAAGTATTCCAAAGCCTTGATTAGCTCAGAAATCTTTTTAAAACTAAGAGATGTAACTTTTTGGATCTAAATAATTCCTCATTGGTATATTTGCTTTCATATTCCTCTAATTTTGCTGTTCTTGGGGAAACTCTGCGTGGTCCTGTATAACTGATCACTGACTGGAAAGAACACCAGAAATTACTCATCAGATTAAATGCTAAATTGCTACCAATTGTTATAGCATAGCCTGTCCTTTAATCATGTTCTTTGAAGTTCCTTTAAATAACACATTATATAAGAAACCCCTTATTGTGCTTTAAAATTGAATCTGAGGTAATATAATACAATTTTAAAAGTGTAAATTGTTTTACAGATTCACAATATCTCTTTGCAGAAAGAAAACAATAGATTAAAAAAAATTGTAAACAAAACCAGTTGTTCTGGGTAGACACAACTACTTGTCATGGGATACAGGAACGTATTAAGAATCCATGGCTGCAGTGGGTTATTAATGACACTACTAATAACAATAATTGGAATCTTTGTCATTTTTCTTTATCTACACTTGCCTACTCATGTTTTTTCTTTCTTCCCCCTCTTGTTTTCCTCATATAAGCAAATCTGTCACGGAAAGTAAAAGGAACAAATATCAGATAATAGATCTTTCATGATATTCATTTTGTTTCTCACATATTTCTTCCTTTCTACTTTATCATCTGGACTTTTTAAGAAATATATATACCTAATATATATGTATATACACACCTAATACATATACTAATATACTACATATATGTGTGTGTGTATATATATGTTTGTGTATATTGATATATATATAGGACTAAGATGTTTAAGAAGTTTAGTAATACCTCATCTAATAGTGGGTTCTTATGTTGGATTTTTCATATAATACAATGCAACCTTTGTAAAAGTCAACAGAATGGGTCCTGTGGTCATTCACTCACACTGACCCCATAGTCCAGGATCCTAATCCATAGTAGTCATCCGTCTAGAGTATGCTGTATTTTCCAACTTTCCAGGAAGTTTAAGTTTTCGTATCATGAGAAGGAATGCATGACTGCATTTCTCTATAAAATGGCACATTAGAGAAAGCATCACAATTTTCCTTCAGACGTGGTAACAAGGCATAGGCCTCTGAGATAGAGATGAGAACTAGGCTTTGAAACCTCCTAAGCCCTAAGCTACCTAATGCTTATGCCACAGCTCTTGAATACCTATTACTTTGTTCATAATGTGTTTCCCTAATGTCCAGTAGTCTTTAGGGAATCTGCTTTGTTTCCACTGACACACAGTAGAGAGAAGAAATAGGCCATGAGAGTGCTGGAAATCAAAACAGGAATATACTGTGGAACTGGTGGACTGGAAGACTGACAACAGTGACTGAATGACTTCCAAAGGCACTGCAAGAAGACACAGGATAGGGCCAACCTCTAACCCAGATGCTGAACACAGCTTCTAGATTTGGGTGGAACAGTAGCCTGAAACCAGCAAGAGCTTTTAAGGCAAGTGGTTGGTATGTTTTTTGTTGAGGGATAATTTTTTTAAGCATACTCCTGTATGTTGTATATACATCTCTAATCTTACTTTTACATCTGGGTTCTAAAAATGTTTGTAATGTTCCTAAAAGCATGCAGTGAAACAAAGCAATCAATAGTTGAGAATATTTCCAATATTTAAGAATTCGTCACCTATTTATTTTTCTGTAGTTTGAAAACAGAGTTTATCACTGGTTTAATCAGTTAATGACATTAAAATAATTTGAATTCTATGACCAATCAAAACAGAAATTTAGCACTGTACCCCCTCTTACTGATCGCTTCCTGCCCTCTCCATGGGGTCTCCCTCCTTCGCCTGTCCCTAGTCCTGGCCACTCCTTGAGTTCTCCCTATTGGTTCCTGTATCCCAACTCCGCCCATGTACCACCCCTATACCCTGAAACCATTTGCCCATGTGCTTGTACCCAGGTAAACTGAGGCTCCAGGCCATGTNTGGGGGCCAGCCCGTGTGCTGGCCTCAGGCTTTGGGGAGGCAGCATGGAATAAAGACCTTTGCAGTGCCATGAGGAGAGCCTTCTCACCTCCTTTGCCATCACTGAAGTTGCAGGCTGGCAGCTGGAGCAGCGGTGCGGGGAGTCCGAGATGGACTGCAGGAGGGCAGAGAATCCCTGCCTTGTCCCAAGAAGCCCCCGCTGCGCTCCCAGGGAAAGCTGCAGCAGCTAAGCAACACCCAGCACTGCAACAGAAATTGTCCAAATACATGTTCTATGAAGGACACTGGCCTCAAAGCACAACAATTTCTTTGATCTAATAAGCAAATTCTATAAGAAAAATATTACTGCCTCTTAATTTCTTAATTTGGTCTGCTTTTTTTATCAGTTCCCTTTCCTTAGCTCATAGCATCATAGACTCACAGAATACCTCTCGTTGGAAGGGACCATATGACTAAGAGCATCATCCAGATGCTCCTTGAACTCCTACAAGACTTGTGCCATGACCCCTTCCTTGGGGAGCCTGTTCCTTATGGAGCCGATCACTGAACATCCTCTCAGTGATGAACCTTTTCCTAATGTATAATCTGAACTTCTACTGATATAACTTCATTCCATTTCCTTGTGTCCTATTGTTGGTCTCCAGAAAGAGGAGATAAACACCTCCTACACCTCTTCTGCTGCCCACCTTGAGGAATTGTAGACTGTGATGAGGTCATCCCTCAGCCTTCACTTCTCCAGCCTGAATAAACCAAGTGACCTCAGCCACCCCTTCAAAGCCTTGCCTCTGAGACATTTCACCATCTTGGTTGCCCTCTTCTGGACACACTCTAATAGTTTGATTTTCTTCTTATATTGAGGCACCCCAAACTGCACACAATAATTGAGGTGGTGCCGCATCAGCACAGAGCAGAGCAGAACACTCTCCTCCCTTGCCTGGCTCGTGATGCTGTGCCTGATGCATCCCAGGACACGGCTGGGCATCCTGGCTGCCAGGGCACCGCTGACTCATATTAAATTTATCATCAACCCAAACCCATAGATCAATTTCTGAAGGACTGCTGTCCAGCCTTTTGTTGTCCAATTTGTATGTAAAACCTGGATTACCCCATCCCATGGTGACTGTTCATCCAAAATTTCATGTTGTTGATGACACTCAGATCTCTCTTTAAGGCCCCTCTGCTCTCAAGGGTGTCCACAACTTCTCCTAATTTAGTGTCATTGGCAAACTCGTTTAGTGAACATTCAAGTTATTCCAATCAGAAAAAAAGTTTTCTTACATGACTAACAAAAATTTAGCGAGAAGTCAAGAAACAGTAATGAAGACTTCTTAAATACATATGATGTCTTTTATTATTAATTATGTTAATTATTGCTGTGACTAGAAAATAAGAGGAAACTCCAGGTTTGCCTGGCCAAACATGGAGTAGTGGTACCTTAAAGAAGATGCACCATAAACATGCAGATGAAGAGCATGCAAGAATACAGACAATCAAGTCAACTGAACTATGCTATCAGCAAATGTCTTTCCAGGTCTCAAGTGGAGGTAGGAGCCCAGGTAGGGGGCAAATACATTAATTAACTAGAAAGGAATGAAAGTTCCGTGTCAGCAGCAGAGAAAGGGAAATAAAGAGATAAAGTGAGAAAGAGAGACTCAAAGTGTGCTCTAGGCTCTTCCTTTCATTAGGTCAGACATTTCTCTCTGATGGATATTACGCAAATCATTATTAATTCATGACACAATTGAAGCTGTCTTTCTGGCTTAAGTTTAGAATTTAGAGCTATTCACTGCTTAAAAAACACAGAATAAATAGTACTTAACTGCTCCTGCAATTAATTAGTCCACTTATCATTCAGCCAATGATGACAATTTTCACTTCCTATCAAAAAAGAATAAAACATCCTCAAACAGCCAGAAAGTGATTAGCTATTACTTTTAGGTGGTATCCCATCTCACCATCTATTTTGGCATTTTTGTGAGAAATGCTCTTAAAAGCCTTCACTCAAAAGTACATCTTTTATCATATGAAAATATCAGCAATTGAAAATATTAATGCATATTTTTACCTTTAAAAGTTATATTTGCTTCTTCCTAATTTGTGGCACAATCCATTACTTTTGAAATAATATGTCCTCTATACTCTGTGGATCTATTTGAGCTGAAGTCTTGGTATCATTTTTTCTGTTTTCACTCTCTCTTTTTTTTTTCTTTGTCTCTTGACATAAATATATAATGCTCTTTAATATTCAACTATATAATATGGTACTGTATACATTCAATTCAAATATGAAATTCAAAGCTTTTTCTACCAGTCTAAAGACATGGTACCTCTCCACAAGTGGAATTGTAAGAGAACAATTCATATAGTCCAGGCACAGACTGAAATAAATCGGAAGAGAAGCAACAGTTGTCAATATACTCATCAATATTATCAGATGAGAAGGAATCAAAAATGCTGTCACAGAGAAGGATCTACTTCAAGGTAGACAAATTCCTACTTCTTTCTCATGACATAATGAAAACAGAACTGTAGGGGGTCATATCAGGGACTTCATTCTAAAAATAAACCACTTTAATTATGGAATATTCACAAGTATCTTAGCATAAGCTTCACCCATCTGCAATCAGATTTAACCTCTTCTAAAAAGCAGTTGTCAAAGTATATAGCTAATATCTAATATCTATTTTATATATTACTTTTTTAGTAAATCCATTAATTTTATTTTGCTGGAGGGAGAAATTTTGCTCTTAAGAGCTGATTACAGATACCAAAGAATGACATCTAATTTTTTTTGGTGTGTTTTCTCAGAAAAGTAGCTGATAATGTAAGAGGCATCAGACTGGAAATTAGTTTTTTGCTGAGTGCCTAATGC
Source organism: Oreocharis arfaki (assembly GCA_013398015.1). Classification (NCBI taxonomy): domain Eukaryota; kingdom Metazoa; phylum Chordata; class Aves; order Passeriformes; family Paramythiidae; genus Oreocharis; species Oreocharis arfaki. The sequence goes on along the minus strand of VZRR01004102.1, from coordinate 778,845 downwards.
CATTCCCAGGGTGACATCCTTCTCATGCTTGTGGCAGTGGTTATATTTCACTCCTTGTTACTTTTCAGTGCTAGCAGTGAATAAATGAAAATGCTTTTCCCCTGGTCATTCCCTTAAATGTGCTCACGGCCTTTGCTTATCTAGCATGTATAGGCAAGTTGACACTTTTCTCAGCATAAAGAGCATAGAAATGCTGGCAGCTATAGAGCTCTGGCACAAACAGCCAAGCTGACTCTCACAAATGGACACACAAGTGCTTAGGTCTCTGTTAGGGATTCTAAATCCCGGAAAGTATGCCAAACAGCTGCTCTGCTATTGTCCCAACTTTGCCTTCACTGGGCAACAAAATGAGTATTATTTGCCTTCCGTAATCACTATTTATTTCTGCTTTGCAGTTGATACAAACATTGAAAATAGCTGGTCACAAAAGACTTCATGATCCAGCTGCCAAATGACCACATGGATACATCTGAAGCACCTTGCAGATTAAGGCACCAGGCACAATAAAGACACATATGGTGCACAGGAACAGGACCTGGACTGTACGTGACAGTTAACTGAATGAAGATTGAAAATCCGGCCTTGGGATGGCATTCAAAATGTATGGAAATATCCAATCAAACTCAGTGAAATCTCCACAGCTGATGATGACTCAATGTGTTCTAGGCACTGGCCTTGATAAAAAAACTAGCCAAACTTGTAGAAGTCATTATCTTTTCTGTCTCTTCCTGCTGGCTCTGGGAAGCACATTACAAGTTATGCTTACTTTACTTGTTTAGCATCTTCAAATATCTCTCTGTCCTGTATTAGGAGAGGTACTTGCTGAACCTGAGTGAAGGGTAAGAAAGTTCTAACTAGGTTATTTACTGGACTGTTATGATAGCTACCCTTATTTTTTTGGCAGCATAAACTCGCACAAACATATTATGGGCTTAGTAACTATATTTTCCCTGCAAAACGTTTCCCTGTTCAACTCTTAAATACGCCTCAAAATTTTTCAGATTTTGCTGTTTAGGGGTAATTCAAGTAATGTACTTCTTCAGAGATGTGTCTTGACAGGATCTTACACAATATAATCATGCTCTTTATTTTAACATTCCTTCTTTCTACTCTGGTTATTGTTTTCTATATCTGTTTGATTTTTTGATTGAACACATATCTCATTTCAAATTGTTCTGTTTATTGTTCTCTCAGGCTGTTGCCAAAATATTTTTATACAACAGTTAGAAAATTCGTTATAATGCAAAGCAAGTAAAAAACCACATGGTAAAATGTTAATCCAAGATTCTTAAAAGCCAGATTCCATTAACTCTTAGTTATAAACTTTTTATATGACCTTACCTTACCCTGAGATTAGCTCAGGTGGTTAGATCATGTGCTAATAACATCAAAGTTCTGAGTTCAATTCCTTTAAGAGTTGGACTTGATGACCCTTGTGAGTCATTTCCAACACAGAATATTCTGTGATTCTGTAATCTGCAGAAAAAAAACAAACAAAAAAACCCAAATACAGAACATTTTCTATGTTATGTGGGCACCCCTATTACTAAACTAAGATGATCCTGACATCTTCGTAGTCAAGTGGTGTCTGAGTCTGCTGGCTGTGCAAGCGTACCTGGGCCCCAGGGTTCATACCTTTAGACTGCATGTGAGACTCGCCAGCTGCCCAAGGAGGATCATCAGAAGTGATGTTCTTGGAGCTGCTACACCAGGATAACCTGATCCTGGTCCTTAAAGGACATAGGGGATAAATATGTGGCAGAGGCGGAGCCAGTGTGCAATCCTCACTACAGCCTGTCAATTTGACTTATAGTGATATTAGAAATCTGCTTTTAAAACCCTGGTCAGTTTTAAATAGATCAGCTGGACAATTTTTCTTCATCTCTCCTTTTTATCTTATTTTCACTCTATCTAAATATGGTACAAAACTGGAAGTGTTCTGTCCTACTGCATAATTGCTTACTCAGTTCTGCAAGAACTGCAAAAATTCTGCTTTCCTAGAAACAGAGGCTTTGGGGGATTTTTCATAATTAAAGACATTTGATCTATGATTTTTTTCATGACCCTTAAATAAAGAAAGTACAATACAGGTAATAGGGGGCAGAGGTGTTTTGTCTTTTTTTTTTCCCAAAGGAAATTAATTACTCCAACTCTTATTCTCATCCTGAATTAGAATAACATGGCAAAGCATCAAATTATTCCTGTACTGGAAGCTTAAAAAGCTTTTCTTTAAGCAATATCCTAATTTTAAGTTTTTATAATCATGCCTGCTAATATATTGCAATTAAATAACTGTGGGCCAAATGTCTGGGATACCCTGGACAGAAGGATGCTGCCTGCCCATACTCTGAGGTGCACAAGACTAACCACTGTTTTTCTGGGATATCCAGCTCACCACCAGCTCAGTCTTAGTTACTGTCACCGCTCCATCAGGGATCTGACTGGGGGTGGTGGGATAGGACGGAGGATTCATGGATATGACTATTGCTATTAAAGTGTTTTCTCCTAATTCATCACGCTACTGGTGGATGCTTGCTTTTTCTCAGTTTGATACAAACCTGAATGCCACAGGGATTTATTATAATTCCATATGCACTGTAGACTCCAAATGTAGGGTAAGCTAAATCATAGTATAATCTGCCCTAGGAGCTTTAGTCACGCATTCAGAAGGGAAACTGAATTATTTTATGGGAGATATAATTAAATCAGTGATTCCTCTCTGTAGAAAAGCTCTATGAGCCATCCTCACAAATGCTGTTACATGCTTCCTTAGGGACTAGCACAGGGGCAATCAAATATTGGAAGAGTTTTTGATTTTATTTTGCAAATGAAAATGTCAAGAATCAGATCTACTTGCTCCAGGAAAAAATATTATATTTAAAATTACCTAAAAATAATTTGAATGTTGTGGTAAAATTGAAATTTTAACAGAGAAAATTTTTCATTATAAAAATTTTGAGCAGAAATTGTTCCAAAATTCCACAATTTTGTTTTGACATTTCAAATCACCATAAGCTATCAATGCTTTTAGTGAACTACTCTGGTAGTAGCAATGTCAAAAACAGTATATTAACAGGTAAACTACTCTTAGGTCTCATTCTGTTCTTCATGAGATTAATGAAGAGTTACTAATGATTTTCTCCAGCTTTTACAATTCACACTGTTCCTCAAATTGGCTCAGCTTAGAGAAAGTAAAGACATTTCTCATATTGGATCTCCTTGGTGATATAAACTGGCAGAAAAGGTAGCAGCATGACTTAAACGTGTTGCTGTTAAGTACCTACATCTTTAGCTACAAATTAGTCAGAGTTGATATGAACATCACGAAATCACTTGTCTTCAGAATTCCACTGTTTTGGTAAGGAATTTGCATGCGGATACTGTGAGTAAGGAATGCTCACACCATGCCATGATATTACTATTATTTCTCTGAAATTATACACATACAGTCGCTATTGCCATTACTATTCTGCAACTGCCATATTATATCCTTACAGTATGAAGGTAGTAATTGCTGAAAAATAAAGTAATTGTGCTTGAAGTTCAAGAAGAGGGACTGTATTACGAAAATTGATGGAAAAGGACTACAAATAGAAGTGGTGGTAAAGTGCAGTAACAATTAATGGACACAGTGAAAGTGGAACCTATGCATATGCAACAACATACAAATCTGTGCCAGCAGTGTCTCCAAACATCCAGAGTCAGGCAACACAGCTGGAAGAACGGAGTTGAGTCAGAAAGCAAAGAGGGAAAGATGAGGGAGGTATAGGTGAAATAGGTGAGACCTGTGTTAGAAGAAGAAAGTAAGCAGTAGGTTTTGAAGTAAGCAGTAGGTTTTTCATTGAGGAAGAATTAGTTAATGAAGAGGAGATGGCTGCGGGGACAGACTCATTGAACTCCTTCCAATTCAAGAATATTTAATATTCCAAACTTTATTTCTTTCCTGATTTTTTAAATCCTATACCTGCTTTCAATTCCTTTCACATTGCTGCTCATGTTCTAAATAACAAGGTACTTTTATCCTTTAAAAAGCAGCAGGCTCTACTGTTTGTTGCACCGTACATAAGATATCATTGTGTCAGGATTATGATAAGGGGCTGACTTGATTTATGTAAAAATAATGAAGGGGTTTTTTTACCCCAAGAAAGCACTTGAGAGAAACATATAGATGAGGACCCAGAGTCAGCAAGATAATGAACTAATTTCTATGAGTCTTCGGCAGTTTGAGGTACACGCTACAGAAATGATTTTTCATGCAGAATTCTTTAAAACTCTTGTACATTTTACCATCTGCCCTAGAGTTCTATTTCTAGATCACTTTTTGATCTTTACAAAACATCTGGTAGTATCACTGTCCTTTTGCAAATAGTTTTATTTTAATTCAGACTTTTTCAACAGAGAGAGCTGGTTACAAGGATAGATATACTCACATATATAGCTATTTCCTTTTAGTGGCCTCCACCCCCTATGTCAATTGATACTGTAAAGAAAGGGCACTTAAAACCCATGCACAGAGAGAAGCATAGATAACTCTGTCCTTAGTTTCCCTTCCCAAGTAATTAATACCAAGATCAACAAAGCTAAACTGCAGGACACGATGGTTCTTTGCTTTCTAACTTATGGACTGATGGCCTTCACGATTGTTATAAGTTTCTCAGTAAAATAAGTAAGGGAGAAGCACTTAGTTTATCCTTGCATTACTCTGTGATTACTAATTGATGATTTATGAATCATTTGAGTAATCCTAGCATTCTCAGGTCGCATTATCACTTCATTCACTCCTAATATTAAAATATGCATTCTACTAAGGTTTCAGGCAAAGTTGTTTTTCATAAGGAGTATTTTGCCTTTTTTTCTTTTGAAAAGCCAGCTGTCTATCAGTTTCAGATAACCCCTTCAAGTATAACAAGAATATTATAGGCCTTTGAAAACTTGAAAGAACTGCTTGTTGCGGTCTTATAAAAAACCTGATCATTTCAGTACACTGACACAGTATTTTTTACCACACATAATTTTTGCACTTTATGTTTGCATCATTAAATCGTAACATTCATTCAAATACATAACTTAATACAAGTTTTCTAACATGTGCAGTGTTTCTATATGACTCAAATTTTAGACTTCAGAAGCAGAGTGAACATAACTCCTTGGTGGTTCAGCCCCAGGGAAATTTGATGCAGTCATTTTCATTTCAATTAAATTGCACATTCTTATGTCAGCTCTATCATTAATCTGTACATGCTCTTAAAAAAAAAGGCCATATTCCCTGTGATCACAGAATCACAGAATGAGGTTGGAAGAGATCTCTTGTTGAACTTCAAACGCTCCTCTCAGGCCATTTTTACAGCCTGTGAAACTCCTTCTGGCATGCATGCCCGTCTGAGGTCTTAGCCACTCCTCCTCTTTTTGTGTCATTGGCAAACTTGCTGCAAGTACATGCTGCTCCATTATTCAGATTGTTAATGAAAATACTAAACAGAATTTGATTCAAAATTGATGCCTGAGGCAAACTGCAAGAGATTGGCCTCCAATGAGATTTCAAACACTGACCACTACCCTCTGAGCCTGGCCATTCAATCAGTTTTCAACCAGCTCACTGTCTGCCCATCCAGACTAAACTTCTTCATGAAGATTTTAGAAAAAACAGTCTTGAAAGCTGTAATGAAATCTACTCTCTCATCACTTACCAAGCCAGTAATTCAGTCATAGAAGGTTATGAAATTGGTCAAGCATGACCAATTTTCATGTCATTCATATGTCTGGAAATGGTTTTCAGGATTAGCTGCTCCATCATCTTCCCAGGGATCGAGGTGAAGCTGACCAGCCTGTTCTCCTTGACCTTGAAAGTAGGTGTGACATTTCTTTTCCTCCAGGAAAAGGGCACTTCTCCCAGTCACCACAATTTCAGTCAAATATTTTCAAGAGGGACCTCACAATGACAACTGCCAGTGACTTCAGCACTGGCAGGTGTATCCCATTAGGGCATAGGGGATGTCCAGGTTGCTTAAGTATTCCATGACCTGGGAACTGGTTGTCTGCCAATGATTTACATCAGTGTCATATCTTTCTTGCTTCTGCCTTTCTCTCAGGTCTCTGGGACCTGAGATTCCAGAAAGTTGGTCTTGCTCGTAAAGACTGAAGCAAAGAAGGCACTCTGCTTCAGCTTTTTCTATATCCTGTGTAACTGAGTCTCCTGCCTCATTTAACATCAGGCACACCTTTTTCCTAGCCTTCTTATTATTACCTAAGAACATATAGAAACCTTTGTTTTCTTTGACATCTCTAGCCAGATTAAATTCCATTTGACATTTTTCTTTCCTAGTATTATCACACAATGTCTCTGTATTGTTCCTAAATTACCCTCCAGGCATTTTTGACTGACTTCCTCGTAATTGGAATGCAACTCTTTCAGCTTGAAGGAGGTTATCTTTGAATATTAACCAACTTTCTTGTGCTCTACTTTTCTCCAGGACTCTATTCCATGCCATTCTAC
>VZRR01004102.1:607340-767862 GCA_013398015.1 Oreocharis arfaki | reverse complement strand
AATGATTTACATCAGTGTCATATCTTTCTTGCTTCTGCCTTTCCCTCAGGTCTCTGGGACCTGAGATTCCAGAAAGTTGGTCTTGCTCGTAAAGACTGAAGCAAAGAAGGCACTCTGCTTCAGCTTTTTCTATATCCTGTGTAACTGAGTCTCCTGCCTCATTTAACATCAGGCACACCTTTTTCCTAGCCTTCTTATTATTACCTAAGAACATATAGAAACCTTTGTTTTCTTTGACATCTCTAGCCAGATTAAATTCCATTTGACATTTTTCTTTCCTAGTATTATCACACAATGTCTCTGTATTGTTCCTAAATTACCCTCCAGGCATTTTTGACTGACTTCCTCGTAATTGGAATGCAACTCTTTCAGCTTGAAGGAGGTTATCTTTGAATATTAACCAACTTTCTTGTGCTCTACTTTTCTCCAGGACTCTATTCCATGCCATTCTACCAAATAGATCCTTGAAAAGACCAAAGTCTGGTCTCCTGAAGTCTAAGGTTGTAAGCTTGCTTTCCCTTCCACTCTCCCCTCACGATCCTGAATTCCACTGTCTCATGCTTATTGTTACCTTTGCCCTTCACATCCCAAATGAGCCCTTCATTGTTGCTGAGTTTGAGGCTCAGCTGAGCACCTCTCCTTGTTGGCTCCTGTGTCACCTGGGTGAGGAAGTTGTCATTGATGCACTCCAGGAGCCTCCTGCTTTACTCACGTACTATGTGACAATCCATCCCAGGAGACAGATGAGGGTAACCCAGCTTCTTGTTAATAGATTCCTAGGGGAAGATTAGAGTGGAATGACACTGAATGATCAGTGTTTGTAAAGGTATATACATAGGGTTTGTTTTAGAAGAATTTAGTTGCGAAGAAAGAAAACCAAGTATGCAGCCATTTTGATTATTGTTGTCTAGAGTTATATATAACATGAAAGCATTGCAATATGAAATGGCAAAAATATCCCTCAGGGATATGTATAAGGGAAAATACAGAGAGAAAGAATAAGAGTGTGAAAATCTCACCACCTGTCAACCAGTGATGAGTTGTCTCTTGGTCTCAATTTGTCAGAGGTGTGGGAAAACATGAAGTGGACGCAAAACACTATGGGTTATGAAGCCTGATGGGTTATGATACTCAGGCTAGGTGGGACAGCCCAGGTACCTCCCCTGCAGGGGAGTTTTCATCCTCTGGTGGAAGGACTCATCTAAGTCTGGAGGCACTTCAGGGGTCTTTGANCTTCCTCGTAATTGGAATGCAACTCTTTCAGCTTGAAGGAGGTTATCTTTGAATATTAACCAACTTTCTTGTGCTCTACTTTTCTCCAGGACTCTATTCCATGCCATTCTACGAAATAGATCCTTGAAGAGACCAAAGTCTGGTCTCTTGAAGTCTAAGGTTGTAAGCTTCCTTTCCCTTCCACTCTCCCCTCACGATCCTGAATTCCACTGTCTCATGCTTATTGTTACCTTTGCCCTTCACATCCCAAATGAGCCCTTCATTGTTGCTGAGTTTGAGGCTCAGCTGAGCACCTCTCCTTGTTGGCTCCTGTGTCACATGGGTGAGGAAGTTGTCATTGATGCACTCCAGGAGCCTCCTGCTTTACTCACGTACTATGTGACAATCCATCCCAGGAGACAGATGAGGGTAACCCAGCTTCTTGTTAATAGATTCCTAGGGGAAGATTAGAGTGGAATGACACTGAATGATCAGTGTTTGTAAAGGTATATACATAGGGTTTGTTTTAGAAGAATTTAGTTGCGAAGAAAGAAAACCAAGTATGCAGCCATTTTGATTATTGTTGTCTAGAGTTATATAATAATATGAAAGCATTGCAATATGAAATGGCAAAAATATCCCTCAGGGACATGTATAAGGGAAAATACAGAGAGAAAGAATAAGAGTGTGAAAATCTCACCACCTGTCAACCAGTGATGAGTTGTCTCTTGGTCTCAATTTGTCAGAGGTGTGGGAAAACATGAAGTGGACGCAAAACACTATGGGTTATGAAGCCTGATGGGTTATGATACTCAGGCTAGGTGGGACAGCCCAGGTACCTCCCCTGCAGGGGAGTTTTCATCCTCTGGTGGAAGGACTCATCTAAGTCTGGAGGCACTTCAGGGGTCTTTGATGGTTTATGACACCTTCTGAGACATGGCAGTTGTCTCCTCTCATGTCAGCACAGTAGGGCTAGGAATGCCCCATCAGACCTTCCCTGAAGAAGAGAAGGAAGGGGAGTTTAACATCCCAGTGGTTTGTGTAAGGGAGGACAATTTAGCATAAGAGGCACCATCCTATCTCCATAGGATTTGTCTCTTAGCTCACTCATAGCCCATCATTCACCCTGTCTCACCAGATCACAGTTTAGCCCTTACACACCTCAAATCTCCCCTCCTCAATCTCCAAACCTGGCTTCAACAAAGCACCCTGGTGCCTCCACAAGCAGGGATTGTTTTGAGACATTAACGTGTTACAGTCCAGTCTCTCACACCCTGTGTTTTCCCTTTAGCAAATAACAGGTAGATTGAAGACCCCTATGAGGACAAGGGCCTGCAAATGCGAGAATGCTCCTATCTGCTATGCATAGGATGTCTATATCCACTTGATCCTTCTGGTCAGGCAGCCTGTATCAGACACCCACTACCCTCTGATATTTACCCATCAGTTCCCAGCTGGCTCATCACCATCCCCAGGCAGAGCTACAAATATTCTGTCTCATATAAAGAGCTGCTCCACCTTGTCTTCCCAGCCTGTATCTAAGAGCCTGTACCTCTCATTGCAACACTTCAGTCAAGGGATCCATGGCATCATGTCTTTGTGATCCCAACCGGATCATAGCCCTGGAACTCTACCTAGATCTCTGATTCATGTTCATGCCTCATGTTGTGAACATAAGTGTGTACATACATTAGGATGTTACAAGGCAACACTCACTGTAGCAAATATCTCTACTTATAAAGGTCCAGCAACCTTCCCAGTAAACAGATAAAACTAATGCTTGATTTTTACTGGTGTTGNATTTTTCTTTCCTAGTATTATCACACAATGTCTCTGTATTGTTCCTAAATTACCCTCCAGGCATTTTTGACTGACTTCCTCGTAATTGGAATGCAACTCTTTCAGCTTGAAGGAGGTTATCTTTGAATATTAACCAACTTTCTTGTGCTCTACTTTTCTCCAGGACTCTATTCCATGCCATTCTACGAAATAGATCCTTGAAGAGACCAAAGTCTGGTCTCTTGAAGTCTAAGGTTGTAAGCTTCCTTTCCCTTCCACTCTCCCCTCACGATCCTGAATTCCACTGTCTCATGCTTATTGTTACCTTTGCCCTTCACATCCCAAATGAGCCCTTCATTGTTGCTGAGTTTGAGGCTCAGCTGAGCACCTCTCCTTGTTGGCTCCTGTGTCACATGGGTGAGGAAGTTGTCATTGATGCACTCCAGGAGCCTCCTGCTTTACTCACGTACTATGTGACAATCCATCCCAGGAGACAGATGAGGGTAACCCAGCTTCTTGTTAATAGATTCCTAGGGGAAGATTAGAGTGGAATGACACTGAATGATCAGTGTTTGTAAAGGTATATACATAGGGTTTGTTTTAGAAGAATTTAGTTGCGAAGAAAGAAAACCAAGTATGCAGCCATTTTGATTATTGTTGTCTAGAGTTATATAATAATATGAAAGCATTGCAATATGAAATGGCAAAAATATCCCTCAGGGACATGTATAAGGGAAAATACAGAGAGAAAGAATAAGAGTGTGAAAATCTCACCACCTGTCAACCAGTGATGAGTTGTCTCTTGGTCTCAATTTGTCAGAGGTGTGGGAAAACATGAAGTGGACGCAAAACACTATGGGTTATGAAGCCTGATGGGTTATGATACTCAGGCTAGGTGGGACAGCCCAGGTACCTCCCCTGCAGGGGAGTTTTCATCCTCTGGTGGAAGGACTCATCTAAGTCTGGAGGCACTTCAGGGGTCTTTGATGGTTTATGACACCTTCTGAGACATGGCAGTTGTCTCCTCTCATGTCAGCACAGTAGGGCTAGGAATGCCCCATCAGACCTTCCCTGAAGAAGAGAAGGAAGGGGAGTTTAACAACCCAGTGGTTTGTGTAAGGGAGGACAATTTAGCATAAGAGGCACCATCCTATCTCCATAGGATTTGTCTCTTAGCTCACTCATAGCCCATCATTCACCCTGTCTCACCAGATCACAATTTAGCCCTTACACACCCCAAATCTCCCCTCCTCAATCTCCAAACCTGGCTTCAACAAAGCACCCTGGTGCCTCCACAAGCAGGGATTGTTTTGAGACATTAACCTGTTACAGTCCAGTCTCTCACACCCTATGTTTTCCCTTTAGCAAATAAGAGGTAGATTGAAGACCCCTATGAGGACAAGGGCCTGCAAATGCGAGAATGCTCCTATTTGCTATGCATAAGATGTCTATATCCACTTGATCCTTCTGGTCAGGCAGCCTGTATCAGACACCCACTACCCTCTGATATTTACCCATCAGTTCCCAGCTGGCTCATCACCATCCCCAGGCAGAGCTACAAATATTCTGTCTCATATAAAGAGCTGCTCCACCTTGTCTTCCCATCCTGTATCTAAGAGCCTGTACCTCTCATTGCAACACTTCAGTCAAGGGATCCATGGCATCATGTCTTTGTGATCCCAACCAGATCATAGCTCTGGAACTCTACATAGATCTCTGATTCATGTTCATGCCTCAAGTTGTGAACATAAGTATGCCTGTATACATACATCAGGATGTTACAAGGCAACACTCACTGTAGCAAATATCTCTACTTATAAAGGTCCAGCAACCTTCCCAGTAAACAGATAAAACTAATGCTTGATTTTTACTGGTGTTGCTGAAACACCATTTTTTTGGACCTAGCAGAGGTTTACATCTTTATCTAGTTTTGTTGATGAATACGTCCAGCATAGGCAGCTTGGTTTGCAAGCTGCAGTGTGAGCTGCAGTGTGAGCTGCTGGGTGACTAAAGCCTGAGGCAAGAGGCCTCAGCGAGCTGCCAACCCTTTGCACGACAAAGAGCACAGAGACCTCTGGCCCAGCCCAGGGACTGGACATGGCAGGTGGCCTTGCCCCCCAGACTACCTCACTCAGGCTGTGGCAGTATAAAAGCCCAAGGGTTCCTTTGTTCTGTGTCCCTCCTTGGAGGCACCAGTTCAAGCCTTGTTTTGTTACCTGATTATTGCACCATGATTAAATTACTTGAAGGATCTGGATGTGTGAGACTGCAGTGGGAAGCCTGAGATCGAGCAGTTGAGGAAACCTAGTGCGACTATGTGAGTATGTGCTGCAGTTTGGGTGGCTTTCTATGGTGGCAGGTAGGTCACAAGCAGGTTTACCAGAGACCGTCTCTACCCAAGCCTGGGTCAGCACCCTTGTGCCCCAACCTTCCCTCTGCAGGCTGGTCACTGCGCTGTCCCTGGCTGGGGAAGCCAAAGGCCTGCTCTGGTCTCGTCTGCTCCTGCAACACAGCGGCAGCAAAGAAGGCAAGAAGATGGTCTCGTCATGGTGACCTTAGGAGATCTTTATCCACATGGTGACCAGAAACAAAAACAAGAGTGCAGGACGGTCCGCGATTTTATATAGGGCCGGGGGGTGGGGACAGAGACAGCACAAGGGGCAGTGGTCCCAGGGCACAGGGGTGGCACATGGGCGGAGTTGGGGTACAGGGGCCAATAGGGAGAACCCGAGAGAGTGGCCAGGACCAGGGACAGGGAAGGCAGGACACTGCCGGAAGGGCAGACATATAAGGAGGAAAAGGGGTGGGGAAATACAANAGAAGATGGTCTCGTCATGGTGACCTTAGGAGATCTTTATCCACACGGTGACCAGAAACAAAAACAAGAGTGCAGGACGGTCTGGGATTTTCTATAGGGCCGGGGGGTGGGGACAGAGACAGCACAAGGGGCAGTGGTCCCAGGGCACAGGGGTGGCACATGGGCGGAGTTGGGGTACAGGGGCCAATAGGGAGAACCCGAGAGAGTGGCCAGGACCAGGGACAGGGAAGGCAGGACACTGCCGGAAGGGCAGACATATAAGGAGGAAAAGGGGTGGGGAAATACAAATTGCTTTTTGGGGGAGGAGACTGCAGCTTCTAGGTCACTTCAAGTATGGGGGGTGCAGCTATGAGGGTACCTCTGTCGTAGCTCAGGTGCTGTGAAAGTGACTGTGCCAGAGGGCCCCTGGATGGTCAGACAGGAGGTTTCTTTAAAAGTTGTATCTTCACCCATAAATCATTTCTGCTCTAAACTGTTGTTAATCTGTTTTTGCATTCCTTTCCCATGAAAAGGTGCTTAAGTTTAAGTAGAGTGCAGCAAAGAAGAACCTATTTTAGTGCCAAGACAACTTAAAAAGGTAAGATGTGACGAAGGACTCAAAGGTTTTAAAAATGTTTGTGACTATCTTTAAAAATTCTCCAATTTTGCCTGTAAAAAGAAAAATAAAGGGATTGTCTCCATCTTTTATCACTGAAAACTGTCAGACATATGTCAATAGAAACAAGCGGAGTTTTCTTAGGCCTGTGATATTTTAATAGCATAAAGCAAAGAATGGTCATATTTACACCAAATCCTTTTTTTTAGTAGTTTTGCTCCTTAACACTTTTCAGTTGAAAGCATCTCTGCTGCTCACAGACTAATCTGAGTGTTTGGGTATGAAGTGGTACAAATAAGAACAAAGTTTTATTTACTGTTATTATTCTGTGTGGTCCTTTCAAAAGACTGAACTTTCTGGGAAGGATGCTGAGGCATTTTCTTTCTTCATAACTGCACACTTTCCTTGAGAGTTTTCTCCCTAAAAGTCTCAGCATCAGGTTGCCTCGCAGCCCTTGTTGTTCTGAATACCACGAGGTATGGCTGTACGTGGAAATCTCCACTATTATTAGGTGAGAAGGCTGCTCCCCTTTCCCTGACTTTAGGTGTTGTATTGCTCATTAATTAGTTATTAGGCATATTGTTATAGATGACTTTATGAAGGCATAAAAGCAGTTTTTGCAAAGCAATACAATTTGTTCCACGCACGGCAGTCTGCCTTAGCAATGAAGTCTGGCATCACATTTCTTCTCATTTTGAAGTCACATTGGGAGATTTTTCAGGTATTAGAACTGCACTTTCAGACCTCTCTGTGCTCTCTTTTAAGATGTCTTTGGGATTATCTCTTCTTGTGAAATCCTGACTGCTGACAACAGGTACATTCAAATGGAAAAGAAATTTCATCTGCTTCAGGAATAAATCCCATATGTATTCAAAAGAAAGGTTTCTCTGAGCCTATCAATCACAAGTCATGTAGGAAAGAATTCAGACATCACTAAATAAACATGATGACTTGCTCTTTGCTGAAAATATTAATGTTGAATATTCAATATATAATGACATAAGATAAAAATATTTGTTTGGTCTGATTTATACACGTGTAACCAGAATCCCAGAAAGAAAAGTGAGCTACATATTGTTTTATAGTGACACTGAGATATAACATATGTATATGTCTTTTGGAAACATCTTGAAAAGCAGAGGAATTGTGGGAGAGTGAGAAACAAGCCTTGTGTTGCTTGTTCCAATGCTAGGCTCAAAAGATATTATAGCAAAGAACCGTAGACAGCCAGTGTACCTTCATTTAAAGCAGTTAGTCTTTTCCCTCTGCCTCAGTTTTGTGAGATTTCATGGTGCAGGAGGGGGTGGTTCTTCATCAAGTTGAAAGAAAGAATGGGATCACCAAGAGTTCATAGGAACTTCAATTTCAGAAAATCATCTGAAAAAACCTTTCTTGCTTTATATGCTTTTTACTGATATTTCTGTTTCCTTCGTATTCTAGGAGAGCATTTTGTTTCTCACTGGCTTACACGCTGTTCTGAAAAGAAGACAGAAGGCCAAAAGACCCCCAGATTATTTCTCCTTTTAAGGAAAAAAAGTTGTTCTGGAGTATCAAACGTGCATAAGACAACGCAGATCACCTATTTCTATCTCAGAAACAAAAAATGTGCATGTGTGCATGAGTACAGTGATATTACATCTAATAGAAACATAGGGAACAGAGCTGATTAATCTGTGGATTAAACAGAATACCTTCATTTTCCTTAGGTTTATCTCTTAGAGAGACTCAAAAATCGAAAAATAATAAATATCCTAAATAATAAGTAACCTAAAACTTCTTGTTTATGGCAATATTTTGCCACTAAAATAGGTGGATTGCAGTTGTTTGACAGCTCTAATGACCCATGACCATGTCCAGTGGACTACAGCCATGCTCACCCAGTGTGCCATCCTATCCAAGAACAGGACACCTGAAAAAAGCACATTCTTGAATTTGAGTGAGGGCATGGGTTCCAGCGGAGGAGAACTAGATTGACCATGACTCTATAGTATTATCAAAACATAATTTTAAGGCATAGTGGTCCACATCTAGTGCCAAAAAGTAGTTCCGTACGGAACCCTATTTGTTGTAGATAAAATCAACTCTTTCTTTGACTTTACTTGACTTTGACTGTTTCCTTTAACCACTGTGAGGAATGGACACATACTCACAAACCAATTAGATCACATGAGATAGGTATGGGAAGCACAAAGAAAAGCTCTCTGACTAGATGCCAAGGCCTGAATTAAATTGCTTAGAAAAAAACTGGGCATTTCAATCACTGGGGTTATTTGGTTTGGGGTTTTTTTAGGAAAGAGTTAGACTTAAAGTGATTCCCTTACAGATATTTAACTAAGCAGTACTGAATGCCATTCAAACAGTCTCTCACCTGTTTAGAGAAGGAATGAGGTTAAGGAAGCCATTGCTTATACATCTTGGCTGTGAACTGTGAGCATTTGGCTGAAACTCAGTTTCCCTGAGCCTGACTAATTCCCAAGATTCAGACCTTTGTGCAGTCTTCCCCTCCTTTGTCCACAGAAGAATATTTTATTTGCCTGTATCATATTACAGACATTGCATATAGCGGGGTGACTGATGTTTGGACTTGTCTACTGAATGATGAAACTAGCACACATAAGAGATCCGTAGGCTTTGGCTACACAGCTGGCCAAGCAGTAGCAGTAAACTTCCTTTTGAGGAAACAAGAGAAGTGACAGGACCAGAGGTAAGCCTGGTTTTTGAACAGAGGTAAGCAGCAGAGCCTTGTGATACAATATACTACAAGGTACCCAAGTTGTCAAAGTCATAATTGAATCTTCTATTATCCTGACATCTAGGGTGCAATGACAATTTTTTTTTTTACTGAGAGAATAATTATAAAGTCACATTAGAACACATATCTGATACAAGGGCCTTCAGTTTCTTTGCTGCTTTTTCTTATATATAGGGTTATGTGTGCCTACACTTCTGGAAAAGTACCAGCTGTTCCCAGCATGTTTGGCAAGAATATTAGTGAAATAAGGACAATAAGTGCACAGATAAGAAACTCACAATTCAACTTCTACTGAATGTTTTGAGGAAGGATTTTTAAAGAATTTGTTGCTGTTGTTGTTTGGCTCTTTTGATGCTTTATTTCTGTATGTAGTAATGTGAAAGTGGTGATGGTTTTTGCTGCTGAAATAACCTTGGTTGTATACAAATTCAACCTAGAATGTTTACCAAATGTTTATGTTTTCCATACCAAAGTCTCAGCTAGGTACTGAATGTGTTTGTATTGGTTGAAATTTATAGAAATATTTTAAAATAATGTAATATTAAATTTAATATTTTATTAGTATATTTCTAAGAATAAGGGTTTTTTTGAATATACCATTTGTTTATACCTGTCAATGTCAGTGTTCTCAAAATCTATTTTATTGTAATAAAAAATGTATTATAATGTAATCCTTTGTCACACGATTTTATGCCATATTTTATAAGAATATTAAAAAAAAAAACTTCTTTCCATATGTTATCTATAGAATCATCAGATAATGTTTGCTACAAAAGGAATTCCTCTTAAGAGGACATAATGCAGAAAGTCTGTGTGCCATTGGTGAAGTGGATTTAACCCCATAAAACTGGTGTAAGGGGAGACACAAGAGATGAGGAATGATCTCATAGGAGCTACTACAGGCCTACTTTGAATATTTTTAAACCCTGAAGCAACACTATCATGTACTTGAAGGGAAAAATTAATTTATGCAGACTTCTTTACTTTGATTATTTCAATGAGTGCACTCAACCGATAGAAAGATACCAATTTCAAAAGGAAGAGAGAAAGTTGGCACAAAGGAAAATTACCTCACTTTCAAATACAAATATACCAGCTTTTGGCAATATGTTTCTGCCATGTTGAGATTTGTTTTATTACATATGGATATATGGAGATCGGGGAGTTTGATAGGAAGAAGATGGCAATTTTTCAGGAATTGCCATTAGAAGTGTGGATACAAGTTGACTAGAAATTCAGCTTTTTGTGGTGGACTAAGATTTAGGTATCTGTCTAGAGAGAGGCTCTGTCAGAAAATGCAGTGTAAATATGGTGACTTTCCATTTGGAGACAGCGCTTTGTCCCTGATGAAGCCTACATAAAGCGTTTACACTGCACCGTTAGAAGAGATGGCACCTTCCCTTAGACAGTTCTGACATGCTGGAGTCACACAACAGAGGTGATCCTTTAGGTTGCTTAAGAATTATGGAATAGAATTGTTTTATGTTGGCTTTATTACTTAGGGTGGGGAATAGTTTCCTCTAGAGCTTTACATCTTGGCTTCTGCTTGTTTTGCACTTATCACATACATCCCTTCTGAAAATAGATTGTTTTGACCAGCACTCATTTGAACGAGATGTAGATCCCTTGCTCATGGCTCAGTGCGTTTCGTTCAAAGCATAAACTTATTTTTATAGAAAAGATTACACATATATACAGTACTGTATATTTGTATTAAATTCAGAAAAATGTAAGCATAATGTTTAGTGGCTTTTAACATTAGTTATCTTTAAGTGGAATACTTGAAATGGCCGTGGTTTTATTCTTGATACCAAAATGCAGGTAAATAATGTTCAAAACTCTTTTGAATCCCACTGATCATTGGCACAAGTGACTGCTCACTAGTGAGATGGTAGTATGTAGGTATCAGCTGCTACATAAAAACAAAAAAACCCCTCAAATCATTGAATATTTTTTCTTTTAAAAGTTTAAAATTTCAATTTGAAAGACAATGGAGGTAGCTCACAGAGTTTTCACTCCTTGGCACTGCAAATGGTTTTGTTTCTATCTTTTCCCCATTACACAAAATATGGTTGACTCTTTGCCCAGCTTTGAGATGCTGCCAATAATATTGCACTTGATAGCTTCCTCTGCTAGGCCAAGACAGTGACAACGGGCATGTTAATATATGAAAATAAACCACAGTCAGTGTATGCTAATTGTGGCATAAGGAAAAATCTTTAAATAATACTAGTGGATTTTTTTTGCTTTTTTTCGAAACAAACTAAGCTTCAGCAGAAGATCCCTTAAGATCAGTCTTCGTTTTAGTGCCAAGAATTGCAGTAAAAAGAACGTGTATCAACTTGTAGTCTCTCCAGATATCCACAATGCTTAACCATCAAAGGTTAGACTTGCATTTTCCAGGCACCCTTACTGTGGCATCCTCTGGCTTTTATTCATCAGGCCTTTGTTAACATTTTCAGGAGTTTTCCTATTTAATTTGACTGTGAGTGGATGCATTATTGAATTATTAAAATGTTGCTCTTTTCTGAAGAGCAAGTTCTTGTTTGCTTTAGGTTAACATTACCCCAAGAGGAATAGTGCAAAAGTAATTATTAGGTTATTAATTTAACAAGTCCTTGTTTTAAATATAATCGAGTTCAATTTTGAGAATAAAGCTACAGAGTTCATACTTAATTTTACCATGGAAAAAACCCAGCAACAAACCTCTTATAAATCACAGAAAGTATGAATGCCAATGGCTTTATAAGAACTAACATTTTATTGTTACTAACATTTCTAGATAAAAAAAGTTTATGGATCAGTACTACTTCATAATGAAATTTATCCAGTTTTGTATATATGATACATAGCCATATCTACAAGTATGATAGACGGCAGTTCAGGCACCCTGGTTATTTTTGCAGTAGAAATGGACTGAAGGATCTGTGGATGAATTCATTCAGGGCTCCATGCTGTGATTTATACATTAATCATGAAGCATCATGCTTATGCAAATATGCGGCAGCCTAATTAGGCATACAGAGTAGAACATTTGGAATAATGTTATGAGCTATTGGGCTTCTGAAATATGTTCCTCAGCCAAATTCTCAAAAGCAAAGTAGATCTGAGATGCCTTTTTACTTTTGAAAACAGGTGTACAATTGTATTCTTAGTGCTTATTTCATGCCTTCAACTTTAAAATAAAGCTTCATCCCAGTTGGCATGACATTTTCCTAGTCACTGGAAAGTAGGTGTAGATATTCTGAATCACTGACAAGAAAACAAAATGTTCATTCAGAGCTCAGACATGCTGAGAATTTTGAGAATCCTATAATATTTTGAGAAATTTTGTTGTCTTTGTTGAGCATTCTGTCTTCTGGAAATATTGAGGTTGAATTTGGCAGTTTCTTTCTTCTTGCTGCAATAGTGATTTTCAAAATATCCTGATTTGCATTCTGAGAGTTCAGTGTCTTAAATGTAAATATGCAGAATATTAAGCGTTCCACTTTAGAACACAAAGTTTTACCACAGAAATTAATTCATAATATTATCACAACTTCCTCTTTAACAAAATTACTAGCACATGTTTCCTACTTCCATGAATTTTTGTTAGGTTTTCTTCACATCTGTTAAAAAGTTAAACAGCAATTTATTTACTTTTTGGTAGCTGCTGTAGAGAAAAAAAATTACTACTTACAAATCAAGTCACTAGTGTTCTGGTAAACACAGTACAGCACTAAACAATCCTAAAATAATAATACCTTTCACGAAATAAGCTCATCTTTTTTGCTGGAGTTTCAACATTTGATCTATGCATTCTTCATTTATTCACAGGTTAGTGTATATATCAAATTCCATCTATACATAATAGCAAACACACAGTGCTATTTATATGTACAAGAATAATTATGCCTGACAACAAATGAAAATGTCTGAAGACTGCCATAGAAAGAGGGAATGATGGCCTTTAAACGAAGGTGCCAATATACTTAGAAGTAGCTGAAGATGCTTCCTGCTGTGGTGTCTCATGGTGCACGGAGACTCTAATGGAAATGGGTGTTCCAGCTGCAGTAGAGCATAAAGTGGAAGCTAAACAGTGAAAATTTCAGGTGGTAAGCAAAAGGCTTGTCCTTTTTAAAAGATACGAGAAAGAGAGAGAGTATGAGAGCGTGAGATTTTGTGATTTTTACATCACAGAGGACACATCATCATCTGAATCTCACATCACAGGATGATGAGGAGGCTGATATCTTCTTGCTGTCCAGCAGAGAATTATTGGAGCCACTTATGAGGAAAAGTATTATGTATTTTGTTGTATTTTATGACCATATGAGTACTTTTACTGAATAATCTTATATTCTGGGAACACATAAAGAAAATGATGATAAATTAATAATTTATATTTATTGTTATTGATGCTTAGCACATGCTCTTTATAGAAGGCCACAGGTTCATATCCCAAGTTGCTTCTGGATAGCAAGCTGAGAGAATGCAGACCTCAAAAAGTTAAGCAGTCTTCCTCTATTCTATCAAAATAAGTAAAACAGAAAGGCTGAAATTCCAGAATTTTGAAGCCCACAGAACAATTTCTATCAGCTTTATTCTTTAACTTATTCAATGATCTAAAGTTATTAAAATCAATTTCTGATTTGGCTAAGGTCAGCATCTTTTTTTTTTTTTTTTTTACGAAAAGCATTTGCAATAATTAGGAAGGGAAACTAAAAGTGAATTCTAAGGTGAAGCAAGCACCGTTTCTTGTACATGAGCATCAAGTTTTTCCAGTAATATTGTTGTAGACAGGTCTAAAATGATAAAAGCTAAAACAGCAAACAAACAAGTCCTATACTTCCAAAAAAACATATTTTATTTTATTTAAATTCTTTGTCAGCATTTTTCAAGCATTTGTCAACATTTCAAATAGTTACCTAAATAAACATATCAAACATCCAGCTTTTCTGTTTATTTCTTTCCTGTGTCATACACTCATCCTCTCTGGAAGACTGAAATTAAAAAATTTAAGAAATTTAAATTTAAAAAACATTGAAATCAGGGCATCCCCAAGTGCACAAACTCTCTCTATATATGATTTCACTTAGAATCTGCATGTTTGATTTTGGGGAAAAATTGAAGGAAAAAAGTGGGAAAAAAATGTTGAGTCTCAGTAAACTGTATTACACGTCGAATATTTGCAGTGACAGATGTATTTTTCAAGAACATTCTTTAAATAAGAGAAAAAATGGTGCTGCTATGGCTGCTCACTTGAGAGGAATTGCAGATGAAGAGAGAGTATACAGGGTCAGCAGAGAGCAAAACAGTGATGTAACTTTTAAAAGGTCTTGTACAAGAACCCTCCAGTCTCTTCAGGAAATCTTAAAAAACTATTCATGAAAAAAAATCATTCTTATCTTTGCCTTTTTTTCGGTTTTTAGTCACAGTTTCATAAAAAAAATATAAATCTTCTTTAGGCAAGTGGCTATGGCCTATGGCAAACAGTGCTAATTCTTTTGGAAGAAAATCCTACTCATTTTTTATTGAAAACACATGCCATCATTAGGCACCATTGATTCTATACACAGTTGTCAATAGCATCCAGACTTGAACCCATTTAATGCTTCTACTGCTTTATAAACATTCTGAAATCGGTTGTTTTCTCATTTACGTCTAGTTCAATCACTATCTTCTCCTCTGACCATTACCACAGTGCCCAAAATGTGTCACTTCACATTTTCCCATTTCAAGTTTTCAGTAAAGAAAAATGTTCCCTGGTTTCCTCTAGGATCTGAGTGCTGTCAGTGAGTGGCAGTCGGAAGCTCTGGCACTTGGTGCAGGTCTAGATGTGACAAGAGAAGAACTTCCTGAACAGCCAGAGGGAACAATTTATGATAACACCTCTTAAATTTCAGCTGTGGGCTGCCTGGAGCAGGGTGAGCTTTCAAGAGCAAGTAATGAGACAAAAAGGTGAGTTCCACAAAGACAATCATCACCTGCAAATTAGCAGAGTTATGTCTTGAATTTTCATTGTTTCAAGTAAATCATACTTTCCTCTTGACTTTGGAGAGTGAACAATGTTGTATGTTGAAATTCTCCTTAATTACTCTTAGCAGATCTAAAAATAGAACTATATTTTAATTGAAGAACTAAAACAGTGCAGTAAGAAATAAGGACTAATTACCATGTTTTAAAAAGCCCTTAATACTATGGCCAATCTTATGCCTCCAGAACACATAATAAGGATATTCTGAATACACAGACCTGTCAGTTACCAAATAAAGTTAAAATTGATATTAAAATCCTATAACCTAAATAATAAAATAAAATACTTATTAAATTTCTTGGGTTTCTTGGGCAACATCTTTTTAATAGAAAATAAATTGAATTTATGTTACAAATGTCTATTTGTTCCCCCAATAACTCTCTGAAAAATACAGTAATCTTTTTGCACAGGCATAATCATTACAAAATTTTATAAATCTGGGTTTATGAACAAGGCAAGAATATTTAAAACAAATATCTATTTTGAATCAATCTAGCATGTTAAACTGAGAAAGGTTCCTTTCTTCTTACCTTAGAAAAATAAATTTCAAAGCATAAACACCATTCCAAACTGAAGAATATCAGTGGTAGGACTTTTGCTAGACATTTAGTGCTGCTGCTTGGACGGAAACTATTTTATTTTTACCTTAAAAGGAGTTTTGCGTGTTCCTTAGTCTTCAGAACAGTTCTGATGAGACGAATTTACCTGCCAGCCCTTGCATCCATGTTGGGATGATCTCCTTGACTTCTCTGACTTGAAAGTGGACTGTAACACCTTCCAGCAGGCTGACTTGCATTTTGCCTGACACATGGACTTCAATCTTCACAAGAAACATATGCATCCAGCAGTAAGAATACCTAAACTATGCCTCCTGACACCAAAGGAGTACTTAGCTGACTGGAGAGAGGATCAAAGTTCTTGAAACAATGGCACTTGGGAAATGTGGTATTATGAGTGTCAAAACATGTTCTCTTCTGAAATGCGTGGCTGACTCTTCCAATTCATCTCCATGTCCTCAAAAAGCACTTGTGTTTTTCTATATGCCTTCTTCTAAAAATACAAGGTTTAAAGTTGGTCATAGTCCTATTATCTCTTTCAAAGTGGTGTTTCCTCAATTGTGTTAATCTCTTTGATTTTTGAAACTCTACTACACTTTAAACAACAAATTTCAAATGCCTGCATTGCAAGAAGGACTTTTCAGAAAGTTTGGCCATTATATGACAGATATCTCAGGTTTGTCTCTGTATATCTCTTGAAAGGAAGTTTATGAATTATATGGACTATAAATTCTTAGGATTTCTGGGCTCATAAAGTTCAGTTGTGCCTTATACATAATCTAATTTCATTTTCGTCTTAATCCCTGCAATCAGCATCAGCTAATTCTTTGGTATTTTGCTTACCTTCTCAAAGACTGTGAAGGAATCAGCCCTCTTCAAACCAGCAAAATTTAGAAAACTTGTAAAGTAAGAAACAAACACTACAAACTGTTTGAGTGACTTCACAGACAAGTGAGGATCCTTGTAATAAGGGAAGCAAAGTAGCATTTTAAAGCAGAAATTTCATTAACAGCAAGTTGCAGGAAAATATAATTCTTCTTTTAATCTATACAAATTTTCTCACCAACCTAAAAGCATCAGAAATGATGGATGTAAGCCATCTGACCTAATAAGAAACTGCTACCGTTAATTTGCTCATGTCTGCAAATTGCTCGCTACGAGTAAATTCCCATTAAGTCCACTTTATAAATATGTTCAAACTACTTGTGTAACAGTGAAAAGAGCTGACATTTTAATTTATTTAGAGTATCATGTAAAATACTTGCTCATTTGTGACTAATATCTTAAAATCTTGGCATGTCACATTCGATGGGGCTTTGAGCAAGGTTTGAGCAACCTGGTCTAGTGGAAGGTGTCCCTGTCCAGAGCAGAGCGGTTGGAACTGAAAGATGTTTAAGGTCCCTTTCAAATCATCCTATGATTCTATGCTTTTGAAACATATTAGTTGACCTTTTACAAAACTCTTCCTGAGTGACATTTTCAGAAATAGGTTACTGATCGAGCTTTTACTGCTCTCCTAGATTGCTGTCCTTATGGGTTAAGTTTCTCTGTGTGTGAATATATGCTTGCCAACTACCCTTAACTGGGAATTACACTTGTATATTGAGGGGAGATAATGTCAAAAGCCTTGCTGCAGTCCGGGTATACAGCATCCACTGCTCTCCCCTCATCTGTTCAGCCAGTTATCCTATTGCAGAAGGCAATGAGGTTGGTCAAGCCTGATTTTTCAGTGAATCCACACTGACTCTTCCTGATCAACTTCTTGTCTTCTACATGCCTGGAGATGGTCTCCAAGATGGGTCTTTCCATCGCCTTTACAGGCTGACAGGCCTTTAGTTCCCCAAGTTCTCCTTCTTGCCTTTTCCGAAGACTGGAGTGACATTTGCTTTCGTCCAGCCCTCAGTCACCTCTCCTGGCTGCCATGACCTTCCAAAGGCGATTGAGAGTGACCTAGCTATGGTATGTACCAGTTGCCTCCATAACCAGTGGACGTTGATTCCTTTGATATGATGTGCATTTTACCAGGCTTTATCTATATTAATAAAGAATACCGTAACCCAGGGTACTGAATTAAATCCATATCATAATAATTTCATTAATTAATTATCTAACTGAAGAAAAGTTTCTTTTTGCTGAAGAGTCCAGGAGGAAAAGGACAAGGATGAGGGTGCTGGCTGAGGTGTGACTTGGACCATCTATGGAAAACTAGTGTCAAGGTTTACTGATTTAATTCTCAAGAGGCCTTAGACAATAGCTCTGCTTATCAGGGAAAGAGTGAGAGGTGTTGGTTCAGAACAGGGTCTGCCTTTCTTTCAAGAAATCATTCCCTCTTTCATACAGTTTCTCAACACCAAATCCATCAGTGCCCTTTACTCTTGTCTCTCAGCTGTAAAGAACGCTCCTGTAGAGGGACAGCCAGCTGCCTAGGTTTACAAATTACAGCAGAGATCTCCCACACTAGGCAGATCACTCATCATAGCCTCTGACACTGCTGTTTCTCAGAGGTCATTCTGTTTCTGTCTAGTGGCAAATGCTTGTAGCAGTGGATGCATCCTTTCATGTTTGCCTCACTGTGTTACCGTTTCTGGTTTTGTATGCATTTTATGCAGTTCCTTATATTGTTCCTTGAAAGATGTCAGCCTCTTCTTTCTATCTGAAAATATTAGTATTCATATCTTACTCAAATAGGATCGTTGAATAGCTATTAAAATAGTGCAAAGATTCTTCTGTGTTTAAAATATTCCTGTCTGTCAGTCTCTGAAGTCTTTTCTATTCCTACTAAATAAATTCAAAGATTAGCAGTAAACAATATCTGACTCCATTTGTAAAACTTATGTAAAATATGATTTAGTGTTTACCTTTTCTTTGCATGCGTAAGAGCCCCTTTGGTTTAAATTTATTTAACAATGCCAATGATACCAAGCATGGTGGAGTTAAACACATTTTCATAGTCAAGATGTATTCGGAAGTTTTAGCAACATTCTTTTATAAGCGTATTTCCATAGGTGCTCTGCATTTTAAGATACTTTTTTGTGTAACTGGAGCAGTGCAAAATCTTCCTGTGATCTTTCAGAGCTGCAACTTGCAAAGTCCTTGATATCAACTGCACTGTTACAAATCTCCTTTGCAATTATAATGCTATCTGTGTGCACAATGCATTTGAACTCTTGGCACAACCACTTCACAGTTTTCTAGAATGCCCATTAAATCAGAAACATTCCACAGTTCTTCTCTTGTTACTTAGACATGGGTTTGGGTTTTTTCCTCATAGTGCTAAATTAGTTGACTCTTAAAATATTGATTTAAGCCCTTAGGGTTGCACACTGATCTAAGACATGCTTGTTGAAAACTGAATTATAGATAAGTTTTCCCTCATGCTGGAAGAGAATAGCTTAGAAGTTCAAAGAGAAGTTAGTGACCTATCTATTTTAAAATTGAAAATTTTACGTATTTTAATTTAATTACTCCTAGAATTGCATAATATTTAAGGCACTCTCAGACAAAGTTAGCAACAAAAATATTTGAGCAGGCTGTTTTCTAAAGAATTCAAAATTATCTTTTATGCAAATTTTCATATAATTAGGGGTAATGACCTTGGCTCAAATCACGAAACATACCTTGTATTTTATAAAACAAAATTGCCAGTTATGGTAAAAGAATTTATTTGTTGTTCTATATTTTCAGGTATTATAGTTAATTTGAAAAATACAAATAGGAAAATCTAAGAGAATGTAGAAATGGAATATTGCTAACATTCTATTAATATTAAATGTTTTGTTCATTTACAATGTATTTGAATGTAGTTAGTGTATTTATTAATATTTTGCTAGCAATATTCAAAATCAAAAAATATTCTGTTTAAAGCAAAAAAACTAAATTATAGTCCAAAATTATTGTATAGATAAGTGGATAACATCAATATAACCCATAAATCATCACAATTAGATGTAGCTTCCTCATGTAAGAAAAAGGACTGACATACTGCACTTCTTGTATACATCTTGAATTTATGCAGTATCAGAAACACAGAATTACTTAAAGTGATACAAAGTAGAGAATTCCATCCTTTGATGACAAAATAATATTAAAGATAAGGAATACGGACAGGAAAGCTACATGTGAGATGAAATTTGTGTATGAAGAAAGAAAGATCCCCTGTTTCCAAAAAGAAATTACCAGATATGCAAGGGCAAGATGTCACATTGATTTTTGATCTATGAATTAGAATTTCAATCCCTCTGCAATTGCCTCAGACTTATAAGAGCAGTTCCTCAGCTCATGTTAGCTTCGTGTCAGAATCCTTACAACAAAGTAATTGTTGCACAAGAAGAAACATGTAATTGAGGCAAGTTTCTTTTTTATGTTTCCTTCTAGGCCAGATTTGCTCTGTATTCTTCATATTGTTTTGCCATAGTTCTTCCAAGAGCAGAAGAATAAGGGTGGTTGTTTTTTTTCAACAACATATGTACTGGTGAGGGCATCTGGAATCTTGTCCTTTTTTTCTTCTTTAATCTACAGTTTAAGATAGGAATAAATCTACTGCAATATGAACAATCCCTGCAGGGGAGACAGAGAAGAGGGTGGTTCTGTCAGTCTTAGCTTTTCCATGACCTCCAGGTTTAGACTACCAGTATGCTAATTTCAACACAGTTAATACATTATATTTATTTATATTAGTAGAGTTTATATGCAACAAAGATAAATCTTAACTGACTAGAACACATGGGAGCTGGTGGTATAGCCAGCAGAAGTCTGGGAAGTCCCCATTAAGAGGGACTACAGAGCCCCAGGAGGGGCAGTAAATGGCTCAAGCTCAAGTAGTTATTTCATCAGTCCTCCAGGTCAAAGGAGTGGGGCATGGGAAGGAACTGTTCCTCAGGAACTTTAGTGATAGGGCAGGGAGTAATGTGTACAAATTGAAAGAGGAGAAATTTAGGCTTACATTAGAGAGAAATTCTTTATTGTGAGGAGGGTGAGATACTGGAACAGATTTCCCAGGAAGGTTGTGGGTGCTTCAGCCCTGTCAGTGTTCAAGGCCAGGCTGGAGAAGGACTTGAGCAACCTGGTCTAGAGGGAGGTGTCCCTGCCCATGGCTGAGGAGGTTGGGTCTAGATGATCTTTAAGGTCATTTCCAACCTTTAACTTTCTGTGACTCTGTAACTGGATATGCAAATATGTGCAGATGGAAAGTAATCTTGAATTTTTTTTGAAAGAAATGTATGAAGCAAGGACACATGACAGCCCTCATACAAAACACTTACCACAAAAATTGTACTTACACAGTGTAACAATTCTTGGTTTTTATCCCATTTAACAAGTAATGCTAAAGCAAACTATTAAGCCACGGCCCTGAAAGTGCAGTGATATTTTAGCACAGAGACCAGTTAGCTATGCAGAAGATAACCTGTCCTTAGAAGGACCATGCTGTCATATTTATATTTTTTCTGGAACCCAAAAATTGATGAATAGTTCAGAGGGAAATAAAAATGCATGTTTTATTATCCAGTGTAGATATTAATTACTCTATTACATAAGCACATATTCCACTGGTGGACTATGTGCAAAACTTTCAAACATCAGACCACAATGCAAACATAAACAGATTTAAGCAAGGTTTTGCAAGAAAAGACTTAAAAGAGACCATGTGGAAATACTATGTGTATTATGTCCATGTACATCATGGTGAACTTTGTCAGACAGGATTTTCTTCCTGCAATCATAAAAAAAGGAAAAAAGAAACAAACTTATGGGTAGCTGGGCAATAATATCTTTATCCTGTGGCTGTCATGATCAAGGACAGCATTCTGGATTTGTGCATTTTTCGACTGATCTTCGGTCAAAGATTCATAATTCTGCTCATGGTTTTAGGTTATTAAATAGTGTTATTTAACTTACTTACTATATCATGTTGTTGAACTTCTGGTCTAGAAATTAATGAATACTTCTCAAAAGGAAATGCTCACAGACAGATCTGATAGGCTATTTTTTTAAGCCATTTTAATAAATCAGTAAAAGAATCCAGTAACTGTATATGTTTTAGCTATACAAAAAAAGCTCATAAACTTTTCTCATATACATTGGATTTATTATATTTCTCCAAAGCAATTTGAAAAACACTGAATTATACTCTCTTTCAGGTTCCAAAAGAACCTTAGTAATAAAAGGAGAAAGTTGCTGCTGAAATTCATTTTCTTATAGATTTATAGGAAAACTAAAAATTGCTTTGATGTCTTTTGCATTCCCTTGCCAATATAAAAAAAAATAAAGAAAAAAAAGATAAAAGAACTTATATTAAATTTAACAACACTCTTCTCCTCTCCCCCCACTTCAAACCTCATTTATCTTTTATGAGCCCTGGGCATCTTGCCATAATAAAACTGTGCATAATACTAGAGTTCTATAATAATTTTGTGGTTTTTCCTTTTTCTTTTTACCCTAACTACTTGCTGTGGCATTGACCCTGCCATTTAAGAATTTGGGTTGAATGGGTCAAACTTTAAACACTACAGCATGTAGTTCAATATTCAAAGCACTGACTAGGACAATTAAGGTGCCCAATTTTCAGAGGGACTGCTAGATCCACTTGCTGCTAACAGTGTTCCTTGTGGCTTAGCGTTGCCAAAAAATAGTCGCTGGGATATACATCTTTTCAGGAGTTGTGGGAAGAAGAGAAAATATCAAAGCATATTAGAAAATCTATAAACATTATAAACACATCCTTGAATTCAATTGACTTTTTTTTTCTATTGATTTCCATTGGGTGATTCTCCAAAATAAAATTATTAACTTCTAGTGAATCAAAGAACTTCTGATTATATCCCAATGAAGAGGGCTTTTTTTCAGTTTTCTGAAAATATAGACCTTTTTTACCATCTAATTTTGTTTTCTGTTCATTTGAAGGTATTCCATTTTCTCTGAGGAGTAGGTCTAATGAAGACAAGGACAAACTATTGTTGATTTTTATTAAGTTGAAGTAATATATTAAAGGGGAGGTTTTGTTCAGATTTTCTCTTAGTGTAGACGTCTGTAATGAAAAGACCTGCATTTGAGTATCTATCCAGAATTCTTTTTAAAAAGCTGAAGAAAAAAACCAGCTATTTGGAGTGAATGATTCTAATGTAAAGAAGGAAATTATTTCCAGTAAACATTTCTCTGAAACTGCCTTTTTTTTTTTCTCCAGGACTATACATGGAGTTAGGTTCTTGTACCCCCACCATAGTGTTTAATCTTAGGTGTCAAAAAATCCTCCCATTTTGCCAGTTGAACTGAATTACAGCATAACTTCTTAAAACTTTTTTAAGCAACATAAAAATCTGTATTCTAGATGGAAAGATAAATGTAGGTTATAATTGCACGCATACTGCTCAAAAGCTATTCCTTTGCTCAAAGTCAAAGGAAGCAAGAGCAACATGGGAAGAACATTGTGAATACTGTCTTGAGAATTTGGGGCTTTAAATGTGACCAGTAACCCAATATTGAACTCCTGCATTCATGAGCTGAAGCTATATAGCAGAGTTGGAAAATATGAAAAAAACCCAGCATAACACAGGAAGAAAACTGATAACCATTTCTCTTGAATATGTTGTATTTATAGTTTTGAAGGTGCAATAAGGACAGTGGCCAGCAGGGTTAGCCTCCATAGCCTACTTCCTATTGAACAGGTGGAAAAAGGGAAAATGCTAAACTGGAGATTGCAAACAGAGTAGAGTTTGGTGCTTTACACTGAAGCATCACGATCTGGTGTAAATTGTGTATCCTGCCATGGTCTGTAAGTCACTTAAAATAGCTTGGATCCATTTAGGAGAGTGTTAAACCTGGTCTCGTACACCTCATATCTTAGTTTGTCCTTTAAATCGTGGGAAGGATAACAGCCTTCAAAACACTGGGGTTGGTTCATGAGGAAGATTATCCTTTTTCTATAAACAAGAATAAAGAGGATGTGTATAAGCTTTAAATTACCTGAGGCAGAAGCAGATATTTCCATATGCATATATTTCCTCCTAATAACTTTCTGGTTCATATTAACCCAGCAGCTGGAATAAAACTTATTAGAACAAACTGTAGTCTCCCAGGAGCCTTCATGTTCTCAAGCCAAAGGATTAATGTTACATAAATCGCTTGATATTCTTATTTAGTGAGTTTCTCCATGTCAGTTTTCCATACATATAATCTCTGGTCTAGTCTCCCTTCAGGCTAAGCCCATTAATATATGCTGTATCTGGTTGTTGTCTGGATCCATTTTCATGCTTTATATCTTTGCAGTATATCAATGCAAAGAAAATTAGTCAATATACAGCATGTGTATTCCCAAAAGGTATGCAAGCAAAATGAACTAACCTAAGTTTCCAGCCTTACTGTAGTACTGCCAACATTAGCCACTCTGCTGGAGAAAGAATATCCTGCTCTATTAAGGTAAACCTGATGAATCTGTTGGTAATCTTTATTTGTTATTTTTTACTCCTGCACTGTGAATATGTTTTGCAGCCAGTACACTTTCTCTGCTGTAAACAAGAAGCACTTCTCAGTTTCTCACTTCATTACTAATCTTATTTTTTCTAACTTCTCTAAATTTGTATTGGTTTATAAAATGCTGCTAGTCCATTTAGTATCGATTACATTTGTTAGTTAGGAATGATTGTGGTGCAAGATGGCTCTCTCTGGCCCCCTTTTTTAATGATGTAGGCTGAGTGAGCCCACAGTCAATGACAGCCATCAGGAACTAAGATATTTGACCATTATTTACATGGAAAATTGTAAAGTCGAGCAGCAAAACCCAGCTCTGCTGCTCTTTTCCTGCAGCTATAAAACTTAGCCTGCTTTTAGAGTATTGACTTTTGTGTGGCTCTAGCATATTGCTTTCCTCTTCCTTGATACAACTTTTGCTGTCCCAAAATATAGCAAAACATGGCAGAATCAGGCGGAAAAAATGTGTTCAAGGCTCCCAGTGCTTATTTGCTAAATATTTTGTGACCCTTTCTAGAAAACATGATAGATTTAGTGCATATAGATTTATATAAGGAAGGTTATTTTAATCAGGATGTCTTTTGCATTGCAAGACCTTCTGCCTGTGTTGTTACTGCCTCTGCCATTCATATGCATGAGCAGCATCGCTGTATTTGTTAGCATATGAGTTAAAAATAATTAGTAATACTATGTAAACTGTGTTTTTAACAGAATTTTCAATTCCATAAAAAAAATTGCAGCTAAACAGAACAGTGAGTTTCCAAGCAGCCACTCCCTAGTCTGCAACTCGCAGGCGCAATGGAAGTCACCCGCTGCCCATCAGTGAGCTCTAAGGATCCAAACTTGCCAGAGGTTAGTGACAGAGCAGTGACGCAAGCAATCATGCAGGCTGTGATTCTACCGAATCCTGTAGATTCCTGTACTTCCTGTAACTAGTGTGAGTGTTTTAAAATGGAACTGCTGCTGGGGTTAGGGCTATGGGCTCAGAAGCTAGTCTGCATATGTCATAACAAGTACAGAAAGACAGATAAAGTTATGTCTTTGACTGGGCTTTTCTGACCGTGCTTGAGCTCCAGGATCCCCATCAAAACGTTTTTGGTTTGTCTCACTGATTATGTTGCAATTTGCAGTACTTTAGTTTCATGCTAATGCAAGGATGCAGAGATTTTTTTAGCACAGATAACGAGGCATACATGGTCAAATTCTTCATGTGAGAGACAGCTTCTCTCAAGTCAGTAATTTTTGAATCCATCCACTAATTTGACAAAAAGATTTTACAGTCTCTGTAAAATTTACTACGACTTTTATGGAAATAGGAAGCCAGATATGTGAGAGAGACTTTATTAATGCCTTTACTAAGGGAGAATTCTTGCACAGCCAAAATTATTAAAATCGATATCCATTGGCTCATGGAACTACTTATTTGAAAATCTGGCTCTGAACCTCTAAGTATCTCTTTACTCTTTGACAGATGTTCAGTGTTCTGCATGAAGATGTATCCTAGAGAAATGAAACAATAACAACATTTTCATTTCAGTTGTTTCAATTTTGATGCTTGTTTTCATTCTCATAAGCAAATGTTTTCCTCTTGTTCTTTCATAAACTGCCATGGGATAAAATAAAATAAATCTCTAAGAACAGAAAGAAAACAATAAACCTCTTAAGTGGCTATTTGGTTTCTGTTCAGACTCCTAACAGCTGCTTCATTCTTCTTCACTGGTTCCAGATTTAATAAGGCCATGTAAGTCTTCAAGAAAACAGCAATTAAAAAATTCCTTCTTTTTTCTTTTTTCTTTTTTTTTTTGCTAAAATTCTTTTTTTCCAGATTCTAATATAAGTTCATGTGCTCCAGTTTTCCTTTGGCTTTAATGCCTGATTTTCTTATTTATAACTTCCAAACCTATTTTTCAAGAATAGTGAAAGTAACAAAAAGATTTATTTTCCTTGAATAACATAACAATTAGACTCAAATAAGTAAATAAAAGAAATCAGTCTTTATTCTGGTGAAATATCAAACTTTTGCAAACTAAACCTTATGAGATAGATCAAAACCTATTTTAATCTGATCATATGTGTCTCTATGTAAGCAGTACTGAAATATTTGAGGAACTACAGAAGTTTTCATATGCTGCAGAAGTTTTCATATGTTATCTCTTTTCTGAATAGAACTAAATTACTCACTCATTTCTTAGTTAAGAACTTTGCTTTCATTTTTCTTTCTTAATTTAACTTTCTTAATTTTTTACTTTCTTAATTTAACACTAATTATGCACCTCTACCCAACTTCTTTCAGTTTTGTATGCCTTAGTCTTCCTTGGAGATTGCATTGGCCTTAACAAAGTTGATGTATTCTGGAGCTACACTTACTGGAGAGTATCATAGAATCATGGAATATCCTGATTTGGAAGGGACACATTAGGGTCAAAAAAGTGGAAGGGACACATTCGGGTCAAAAAAGTATCATCAATAAGTATCATGAAACTATCATCATCAAGTGCTCTTGTTATGATTGAGTTCATTTGTGTACTGGTGGATAGGGTTAATTTCCCTTGCAGTGGTTAGTGTGAGGCCAGGTTTAACATTTGCACTGAAAAGAGCATTGGCAATACAGTGATGTTTTTGTTCCTGCTGTGCAGGGCTTACACAAAGACCTTTTTGCTCCTTGCAGCACCCTACCAGCAAGGAATGAAAAAGAAGTTGGGAGGGGACACACCTGGGACAGCTGTTACCAACTGACCAAAGACACATGATGTACAACATGGTGCAGCAGCATATAAAGCTAGGGGAAGGTGTAGGAAGGGATGCCTGTTTGCAGTGTGATGGTCTTTGTTTTCCCAAGCCATTGTCAGCCATGTCGAAGCCCTGCTTTACTGGGGATGGCTGAACACCTGCCTGCTCATGGGAAGTGGTGAATAAATTCCTTATTTAACTTTGTTTGCATGCATGGTTTTTGCTTTACCTGTTAAACCTTCTTTATCTCAACCCAAGATTTTTTGTACTTTTTCTGCCCCATCCCACTAGGGGAGTGAGTCAGGGGCTCGGACACTTGAATGCACTTGAGGTGCCTTTTTTTTTCCCCTAAGGTATGTTACGTTCATCTGTATCACTGTTTCTGGTGAGGTAGGGTGTGCCAGGTGGTCACTGAAACAGGAAAAGTGTCTCTTTTATCTATGGACCTAAGAAGCTTTAAAGACTTGTTTGCTTCTCTAGCAGTTGACTAATTTCTGTCCTAATTACAACTGAAGCAATGCTTCAGTATATTATCTGGCACCTGTAAAAGCCTTTCGACAGTATTCCATCATCAGCCTCCTACTGCTAAATCTTTAATAGCATTTTTAATATCACCTGTCATCTAAACAGAGTTCCAATGATTATTTATCTTTACTCCTCCCCTTTTCTCTTTGCTAGAAACCAGTAGAAATGAGATAGACAGTTACCGAGGCAAGCCTGTAGAGCCCCAAAGATATGTTCTCAATAGACTAAATTATCCTCAACTTGAAAATAAAATTAAACTCCAAATTGAATTTTAGACAGTAGTGATAAAATTTTAAAGAGGAAATTGATAGTTGAAAATTTCCTTTTATTTTTAATGAAGTTTCACGGACTAGTCATCTTATTTGTCCGACATCTGCAATGCTCATTTGACATCTCCAATACTTGTTTTAGTGTTATACTTTCGTTACGAAAAGAAAATGTGTCATTCTTCACTTATATGCCTTATAGCAAAAACAAAAGCAAGTGAGAAAGACATTTGTATTTGGTAATAGATAACAGCACACGATCTTCTCAAAATCCTAGTCTGTTTTGATGGATTGTGAGGGTTCACTCCACAGTCATCAGGATGAACTGCTAATTTTTCCATTTGTTAAAGTATCATTCAATTAATAAAAAGTGAGAACAAGATTTTGAGTGAGAATGTGATTACTTTTGTGAACAAAAGGTACAGAAAATCACCTTCTGTCTTTGTCATCTGTCTTTGAATTGAATTGACTATCTTTGAACCTTCAGTCAATTCCCATGTACCTTAGAGGCTGGGTTGCTGGACTTTTTGAACCACAGAATCATCAAGGCTGGGAGAGATCTTCAAGATCATCTAGTCCAATTGCCATCTTAGCACCCCTGGAATCACCCTTAAACCATATCCCCATGTGCCACATCCAGGTGCCTCTTAAACATTTCCAGAGACAGTGACCGCCACCTCCAGAGGCAGCTTATTTGAATGCCTAACCACTCTTTCAGTAATTTTTTTTTTTTCTAATATCTGATCTGAACTTCCCCTGGTGCAATTTAAGGACATTTCATCTCATCTTTCTGCTTGAGACACGGCAGAAAAGAACAACCCCCACATCACTGTGAAATCCTTTCAGGTAGTTGTAGAGAGCACTGAGATCCTACTTGAGCTTCCTTTTCTCCAGACTGAACAATCACCGTTGCCTCAGCCACTCCTCATAAGACATGTTTTCTAGACAATTCAACACCTCTGTCACCCTTCTTTGGACATTCTAAACTTGAAATAACATCAAGATTGAGGCTTGAAGGAAAGTGTAATTCAGGAAAAATGAATATATTCAATAAAATCTGTAAAAATAAGAAATATCAAGGCCCAGATCTTTCACACTAAAACAACTTTTACTTCTCCTGTCAGGCCCAAAATGTTGCAGTATAAGCTATATATTTAGATGTCTTTTGAGCTGAATAAATGACATTCTTAAAACATTAATGTCGCGGATCGACACTAACAATCAGGCACGGACGCAGGTTTCATTCACACGCTAAGGTTTCGGGCCAACGGGCAAAAGCTTGGCCCTTCGTTTATTTTCACACTTATATACATATGTACAGACAATCAACAATTGGATGAAGAGGTTAAGCCTCTCCAAATTGATAAGATATAAATTCAGTCCATCACCTTCTTCCGCCTCTGGAGAAAGAATGCAAAACAATTCTGAAAGTACAGCTTAGAAAAGATTAGTTACAAAAACATGAGTATTGTTTATCTTACAACTTATGAAAAAGTCTTTCACTGCTAACGCGAACAAAGCATGCAGTGAAAAACTAAAGCAACACATTAAAAGTGTCTTGGACATTTATTTGAATAGCAAAATCAGAAAAATCAAATCTATTTTTGCAAAAGGATCTCTCTGCCTTTTAAAATACAAATTAGTGTCTTTATTCCATTTTGTTGACAGAGATTATCAAGATGTCGTTGACCTCACATACTCTTTAGAGTAAAAATCTTTCTCAAAAAGTCATCTACAATGGTGGTAAATAGCTATTTCATTTTCAAACCCACTTGACTGCTTTATAATTTTCATCAAACCCCAGGAATTCCTCATATAGAAATTACCTCATCAATAAAATTTCATATAGCAGAATGGCATCTTAGCATTTCTGACTATGGCAGTTGCCCTGTTTAGATGTAATGTTTCAATACATTGATCTTTGATGCAGAACTCTTAGTTTCAGTGAAATATAAAATGTATTTGTAATGGTTAAATCTTGGCTTTGGGCTCCTCTTGTTGAAAAATTGACTGTCATCTCTGAATCATTTAAGTTTAAACCTAATCCTGGTTCTGTGAGCATTTTCACATTGTAATGGGAAACATTTCTCAAGGGGAAATTAGAGAAGCATTAGCCTCTCTAAATACGACAATTTGTCTCTGATAAGCATCCAAAATGGAGGGGTTTTGTTGCATTTTGGTATTAACTACATTTCTAGATGTAAATGAGAGTTTACAAATTTTAGAAAAGATTCATTACAGGGTGTCATTCAGCAAAGTTTTTTTCTGGAAGGCCATCTTTACTTCAAGACTGGGACTGTATTCTGTAGACTGTTAAACGAAGCCTGTAACTGAAAGAAATAATATTAGTTCTACTATATACCTAGTTTACAATGCTACTCTTAGGCAAACAATAAAATAAAAAAGAATTGCTTGTCAGGAATTGTCTTGCAGAAATGGTGGATATAAAACAGAAAATTGTTTTAGAAATTCTTCCAGGAAAAGTACTAGCTTGGATATGTTCAGTACTTCCAGCCTGGTCAACTTATATGTATTTCCAGCACTCCTTTGAAGTTTTTCACTTTCTGTCTCAGTCAAAACAACAAGTGAAAAATATACAGAGGAGAAATATGTTTGCCCTCTTTGTCTTTTATATTAAGCATCAGTGACAAATGGATTTTTCAAGAAAAAAAACCAAATTATGTCATGAATTGTTATGCATTTACCCAATGCTGTACAGAACTTCTTTTCTGGAGGCTGACAGTTCTTTATTGCTATGATATGATGCTTTTCTTTGAGAGGTTTATTGCTCTGTAAATGCTGTATCTGTGCTAGATTGACTAATCTGAGGTGAGATGATCAGCAAAGGTGTTTGTCCACATTCTGTATGCAGAGAGATACCCGGGAAAGTTCCTTGGGAAGGGCTCATATGCACATCTCCTCCCTTCGTAGTGGAGGGAGAATTTCCCGCTCAGCATTGCCCATACAAGACAACTACTTTTTCCATTTATTATTTTACTTGCTCAGTGGGTGCAGTGGGCTGATGGAAAGAAATGATTGTTTCCATTTTCCATCGCTGCTAACTAGAAAAGTAGCTTTTAGGGGGGAATTTAGATCCTCTGACCTGAAGACCTATCTTTCTTGGTATCAATTTCTCTTTAGTGCAGTCCAAAGTTCTTTCTGTCATACTCCCATTTCATCCACAATCAGATGTTTGGGATTCATGTCCTATTTTTTCTCTGTGATAGATAAAGCAGTGTGGCATTATATAGCTGCCTAAAGACAGGTGCCATTTGATATTCTCTGAGACACCACAGGGTAATGGTAGGGGACTGACAGCTGGGACACAGAGCTTGTTGGAGACCCTTGCACTTCAGCAGTGGCAGCTGGAGTCCAGGTAGGAAATCCCCTGCACCCTTTGTGGACTAATGATGATGTATTTGTCAAACAAAAATTTTATGAAATAAAGATAGTTTTATTCAGTTAGTCAAGGCTATGCTGCAGTATCTCTTTAGATTAGCACAAGATGCTTTACTATTTTGTGATTTTTTATAATCCTAAAAATTTCCATCCCAAACCATTCCAAGAATTTCCCCTAAGATGGTCTGATTGTGATTGATCAATACACATGATATCAGAAAAAAATTGCAATGAATTTGTAATGAAAATTGTATTTCCTCTGGTGCAAACCAAAAGACAGCCTTAAAAAATCTTTTAGAGTTAGGCCACTGCAAGTGATGTTCCTCTACTGGTTGCACGGCACGCTCTGTATATAACCATCTGATCTCGTTTTGCCCTTGGTAGAATGGTCTGAGCCTCCTAAGCCAGCTTTTCGTTTCTAGCAACAGAAATCCGTTCCAGGGGCCCGCAAGTGTTACATGAGTGTAACATGGTAGCTGCTTATTAGAACTCAGACATACTAACACCATAACGATGTTAGTTTCCTTTTTTCCAGCACATGGGGTAAAAATCATTCTACTCATTCCTTATCAAGTGGCAAGGAATTTTTTTCTAATTGATTACCCAAAATATAAACAAAAGGTTTTTAGATTAGATCAGTGTTTTGCTATGAGTTCAGAACAGAGAGCAGTGGCTGAAATATTCAGGCTCGTGTTCTGAGAAGGAAATAATTTGGCACTTCTGCTGCAGTTTCCAGTAGGTTTGTCATTCAGCATATGTGATATATCAGTTTTGAAAAATAAGATATATAATTCATTGACATCAAGGCTCTCAAAAGTAGGAAGTTTCAGTGTTTCAATGCACATCTGGTTTTAGTGTGTTTCCTTTCTATAACTTCAAAAAATAACATGTGTCATTTCAGAAGAAATAAAATGATGCTCATCTTAGATGAAAGTAACAGGTGGAAGTTCCACTTGTACATGGTATGAAAATTTAAATAATGAAGAATAAAATAAATTATGTGTTGGAATATTCAGATTTTAATAAATTGTCTTTTCCATTCCAAGAGCAATACAGCTTATGTTTGTATCCCGTAATCAGCCTCAGGGTTTTGAGCTGCCAAAGACATTTCTCTTTTAGCCTGTAGCCGTGTGCTTTCTTTCTCTTTCATCCATCAGTTTTATTTATCCCCTTTTGCTCCTGTCTTTTATTTTCTTCTGCTTACTCACACTTTCTGATCCCTTGCCTTGTATTTCATCTTCTCAGCTCTTATCCCAGCAGATTTCTTTCCAAAATACATGCATAGCTCTGAGAAAATGGCTTGGGTAGGAGGATCCCTGGAGAGAAGGCCTCAGGAAATGAAATAGCTCAGCTTAAACATAACAATGAGTTGATTGCAGGATTGAGATGAATGCAGTTAAGTGTGCTGAGTTTGTATTGTTTGTTTCTTGAACAGCACTAAATAATCATACTTCAAACATGTCTAAAAGTAATATATATACATATATATATATATATATTTAAATTAAGCCATGTCAGAAAGATATTTGAACTTTAGCTTAGTAAGTTTTTTATTTCACTCAATAATTCAATGTTTGGGCTAAATGTTAACCAACTTTTACCCCCCAAAAGACCTAGTCCTAGGGTATTAAAGCAGCATACGTTAACAGAAAGATTATGGATGACAGCTGGCTGGCTGATGATAGATGAAGGAAAACAAGTTTTCTTAGCTGGAAAAATTATTATTGAAGGGCTCATGCCAGTGAGATGGCAAAATCAAATAGAGATTATGCCTTTAGCTGTTGGCATTGCGATGCGCATGATTATGAAATCTGCATACACAAGCTCACGGTTCTTTTTCATTGCACTTTTTTACTCACTCTCTATGTGAAAGAAAAATGGTGTTTTGCTTTCCTGGCACCGCACCAGACAATTTCCAGGTGCTGTGTTTGTCCATTTAGTCACTTTTTCATGTACGATACAGTCTAAATGAAACAGCGGCATGATGTTATGCCAATTGTGCTGACTCATCTGCACTAATTCTTAGTAATTGTTAAGATTTTAAAAATACATTCTTTGCTTTATGCACCTGTAATATTTGAAAGCATAATTTATTTTCCAGAATCTAATGTATAAAAATAGTTTTGTACATTATATACTGTTTTATGATAGTGTAGAGAACTGAGTTTTAAACCACTGTAGAGCCTCCAATAGCCACATTCTGTAGTATAACTTCAGAGACTTGGATAACACAGGTTTTTTAGCCTTTAGCCAGCATTTTATGGCATAGGCTATAAATTAGGTAGGAATTTGACTTTTAGTGGCTTCACATTACAGTCTATCAGGACAGTGTGGAAACAAGAGCTATTTCTATTAGCATAGTAATGAAACATTTTTTCCAAAGATAGTGAATGAAATTAACAAAGTAATTAGATTTTTTACATAATACTTGATGG
The DNA here is from genome assembly GCA_013398015.1 of Oreocharis arfaki. Classification (NCBI taxonomy): domain Eukaryota; kingdom Metazoa; phylum Chordata; class Aves; order Passeriformes; family Paramythiidae; genus Oreocharis; species Oreocharis arfaki. The sequence goes on along the minus strand of VZRR01004102.1, from coordinate 734,315 downwards.
TCAACATTCGTCAAAAGAGATAGCAAAATCTTCCATTTAATGCAGCCAATATTCTTGTTTATATTGGACAAGGAAAAAGAACAAAAAGTTAGCATAAACCACTGTAAGAGTAGTGCTTTTCAGAATGAAATCATGTGCATCTCACCTTTCCACTTCCATTATACAGAGCTGAAAAGGAAAAATATATTTCTCAACATAACGTGATATTAATCACTTAATTCAGAGGTCACGTACATGACTATAGAGATAGAACGTACATATGCATCAGCTATGACATACACACATTTAGGGAAGAAGTGTAATATTTTGTATCTAATCTTACAAACACACGTTAGTTTGTTCATGGCCCTTTTTCAAAAGGTGATGAAAAAACCTGAAGTCTAGAGTCTTTTGTTTCCAATGCTCTAACAGTGAATTTTGTATCCTCTGGCATATTTGCTGAAACTCAGTTGCCCTGAGATACTGAGGCTGATGAGACCAGTGGCACTGGTCTACCAGAATTTGATTTCTAGCCACTTTTGTTCAGACGGTCAGACCTAGTCCAATAGTAAGAACATGCAGATAGAGAGCATTAATATTCTTGCATCCTTATATAAACCAATATAAAAGAAGTATTAAACCTTTTCCTAAGACCTACTACGCAGGTAGGTCTTCTTCTGTATTCATGGAAGCAAGGTTGATTAATTCTGTCCTGTAACATCTCAAGTGCATCTCTGAAATTACTGAGGAGCATATCTTACTCCTTTCGATAAAATATGCATGAGTACTTTCAGTATAATTTTTTCTTTGCTGCTTTTATATTCCATTTCTTACCTGTATCCTTCTTCCCCTCTATATATCTACTACCTTTAATAGTTCCTTCTTTATTTCTTATGTGCTTATCATAACTCAATTATAGATGTAGATTTTTCTTCCTGCTTGCAAAATTATTGCATGATTTAAAATTCAATTAAAGGACTTTCAGATAAATCCTATATTTTCAGATAAATCCTATTTTTAGCATAATAAAATTCATAAAAATAATGTATAGGACTTCGCTTTATTCAATGAAGAATTTTAAAAAAGAATTGTTTTATTCATGTAAGGTAAGAAGAAGAGGTTGAAAAGGAAACATTCTTTTCATAGCAAAGTCTCTGGTTATGCAGCAGTAGAAAGAAGAGGTAATTGACATTTACTCACTCATATGGAGCCTAAATGGCTACAATAATCATATCTCTTTTGCAAAGTATTTAAACTCTAAGTGGAAATAGCTTTTGACAAATTGCAAGTAACTCAGCAAATATATTAGTAGTAATTTATGTGAATTGCGTATAATATAATTTATGCCAAGATTGCTGAAATTTTATCAGATCATCACTCTCTGAAAGTACAGAACAATATATTGACCTCTTCAAGTTAAAAACTTTAAATACAGCTTATTTGGCATTTTTCTTTCGCATTATAAAATAAGCATCTGCATTAACTGCTTAGCAAAGATTCATAATATATTGCTCTTCTACTTTACTCAGCTCTTGGGTAGAAATGATTCCAAAACACAACCTTAGATGTAAACAGTCTCACACTGTTTGTAATTCTGTTGTGTAAACAGAGTTTCACCTACATAAACAGATAAAATCCAACAACAAATACTCTCATGTAGGGGATTGAACACTGTGAATTTCAATCTGTGTTGTACCTTCAGTGTGCTCCTTAATGTAGGTGAACTGACTGAATTACATAAGTATTTTTCTGTGTGTGCACTTCATATGACTGTCTAAGACCTCCATAGCAGGGTCAACATCTACACAGAGAAAAGTGTCACAGCTACAGAAGAAATGCTTTATGTATGTAATATTCTATTTAATCTAATATCTAAAAGATGACAGGAAATTTAGAAAGCATCTTAAAACCAATGAAAAACAATCCAAATATTATTCTGGAAAAAAAATCTTCATGATTTTTTACCTTTTTCTTGTAAAACTAATACTGTCCCCATTGTATTCCCCTTTGAACACTACAACAATACGTTTCAATGATAATATATTAAGTTTGGCATTTCGTAGTTTTTACACCATGGGAAATAGGGAATAATCATTCCTATTCATTTTATCCATGACTTATTGTGGTTCCACAGACCTCTATCATATGCACTCTTTTATTTATTATTTACTTATCATTTTATATTTGCAAAACTGAAAAGAAACAAAGTTTCAGTCCCTTCTTGCTCAGAAGCCACTCCACAGTTCTGATAATCTTCATTGCCTCACACTGGGGACTAACTGGCAACTTTTCCCCACACCTCAGGTGGACAGTATCACCTTTATAGCCTGTGGAAAAGCCAGCAAGTTGCTTTGCAACTTCTGTACAGCTGTGGCCTTGGTAACAGAATTCCCTGTAACTATGGCTTGCTTGTTGGATAGGCCCAATATTTGCAGTCAGGTGGTTTTGGCACCAGAATGTGAAAGATCATGATTTGAGAGACAGAAAGGAAAGAATAGTAGAGAAACTCTCTCAGCGATGGAATTGCTTCCACCTTATCTTTTTTTTTTCTTCTTTTTTTTTACCTGGAGTTAACACTGCCCTATGAGTTGTTATTACAGCTTGTATAGCACATTGATTTTTCCCAAGTTACCCTGTCTGGTCTTAAGAGAACAATTATATGTAAACAAACAAAAAAGCTATTTTTATCTATGGTATTGTTTTGTTGGTTTTCTGTTTGGTTGGTTTCTTTTTTTGGGGGGGGGGTGGGGGCGGGTTAGGTTTTTTTAATGCAGTTATTGCAGATGCTTAGGAAAACAGAATTTACAATGATACTTGCCATCCACTCTCCCAGAGGTATTGTGTGAGATGTATCCCTTTAATTCAGGTCAGTGCAGATTTAGGTTGGATTGATGAAAAGAAATTGCTAGGTAAAGTATGCAGATTCCACCAGGGACCAGTGTATTTTGAGGACACAAAATGTAGTTTTTAAACAGAGATGACTGCAATCTCAAAACACTTTTCGTTGACTTTTGTCCTGCAATCTTCCATCATTTCCACTTCCCCCACCCCAGAGTAGCAGCTGAACTAATAAACTAAAATCCTGAATTCTGGGGTGAGTTTTTTTTTCTTTTACTTCAAAATGTAGTCACGTTGCAAAACTAAACCAAACTAAAACCAACAAGATATAGCAAGACTGTGATTCTTAAAACAAACACAAAAAATATGTTGCAACTTCTAGTAAAGTTCCAAACACCAATTTCCACTTCTTTTCACTCAAAAGTGAGCCCTTCTACAGTGTCTGTACTGACTACTAGTATTCCTTCTAGTGAAATACTTTGTAGGACTAAAAATACCATATGAGTCAGAATTATCTCATTATGGATCAAAGCCTTGTTTCAATATGGCAGAGAGCACTGAAATATCTCTCATTTACAGCATGTGCTGCCAGCATCTTTAAAACAATTTCTATCAACTTCGCCACTTAAAAAAAATTACTAACATTCAGTTTGGATGAATAAGCAGAGATTTTTCTGAACGGAATTCAGTGCTCTTTCTACAGTATGAGAGCCTGAAGCAGATGAAGTTAAATCATCAGTTGATTGTAGCTGAAATTGGAACTACAGACAAAAACATGTCATGGACATTTCTCTTCTGTTTGGTGGGGCTACGGATGTTTCTTAAAATTTTCAATCAAATTGCAGTCTTTCTTGCAAGATCTGGATTGAATATTGGGTGTTGAAAAATCAATGATTTTGAAACAGATTTATAAAACATATTACTTTATTGAACTCAAATGGCTTGAATTGGTGTTATCATTTGTCCTTATCTGCATTATTAATTTTCTTTTAAGCTCTAGTATTTTGTCTGTCTTAAACTTTCAGCCTCATATGTGGATTTTTTTCACTGTTGAGCTGCAAGCTCTCATCTGATTGATAGATTGAATCAAGCAGTATTTTCATAAAAGATTGGACGTTTGTTATTGAAAATTGCCCTGGAAAAATTGGTGTATAAAATCACTCCAAAAGTTAAACTCTTTCATTTGAACTGTTGTGGCATCAATTAAAGGGTCCATTTCGGTCTTTCACTGTTGTAACAAATGTTTATTGTCCTCTTTGCAAGATAATTCTATGAATATGAAACAAGTTTTCTTGAACAAAAAATTCAACTCATTTAAGACAAGATACTGGTGCTTTTTGGCTTCCTACTTATAGTCTTTGTATCTTGCAATAGAAATGTTTTTTTCATTTTATGATTTAGAGCTCCTTAGAAAAAATATTACCTCTAAAATTTCCACATAATAATGTGTACATTAAACTGTAATATGTCTTACTTTATTTTGTTTGCTTTAGCCCTATCTTACCCTTTTAATTTTTGGCTCTCAGACCTCAGGCTTACAGTAGAATTTTCTTGAACTTTGCACCAATTTCTGCATCACCATCCCCTTACCACTGAAATTAAATACAATTGCTATTGCTGATGAAGTTCTTTGTCCAGCTGACCATAACTTCTGGAAAGTGGTTTAAATTTTTTTCAGAATTATGTTGACAATTATGAAAGCTGATGTTTCTATGATATCTTTTGATAGAACCTATTTCCTGAATCTGTCGTGTTTCCAGTCACTTTGAAACATAGGGATCAAGTTCTGCCAGCAACCCAAGTTATTGAATTAAGTGACTGTCATTCTCTATGCTTTACAATCTCTCTTCAGCCCATTTAGGTTAGTGGTATCACAGAGAAGTCCTTGTCTGGCAAGAGAACGTGTTACTTTTTGCATTAGGACTCTTCTGTTTGTTCTTCCTCCTAGGAATATTAAAAATATCTGCCTCCAACATTTTCTGTGTTATTTTGAAGAACAGGAACAGCTCGTGGTGACAGTAGCAACCCCAGTGTCATGCAAATTTATTTCCAGGCCTCTTTAAAAAAAACAAGACAGGATACTCTAAGGCATTTCCAGACAGCCTGACACAGTTTTGACCACAAAAGTGCCATAAAAGAAGAGCAGTCTGGTAGACAAATTGCCACTAAGGTTAGTGCTCCTCTTGCCTGTGTTTAAAACATTGCCTCCATTGAAATTCACAAAGTTTCTAATTCTCCTTCCACAGGTAGTATCTGTAGCTGTGAACACTTTGGCAAAGTGTGTGAGCTTTCTGCTCTGGTGATTTTGTTCAAGGAGAATGACAGCCCATGGTCAGTAAAGGGTCCCTGGAAGGAGACTCAAAGTAAAATAAAATTTAAGGTTTCCAAGGCTATAGAGGCTGAAACAGCCAGAAGGTAGTACAGTGGTGTCAGGAGAGCTCTCTAGTCATCATACATCGAAATTCTATGGATGATACTACGAGGTGTGTTACTGAGGAGAAAACAAAAGTTAGTCTTGAATCCTCCCCCTACAATGTTGGGTGCTGTGTTGTTCTTAATGCTTTTTTTCTTCATGGCTGATATATCATCAAAATAATTTCTGGCACCAGATAGGTTTTATGATCAAAGACTTCATTCATCATTTGCCTCGTGGCTGTCCACCCTTTTCCAAGGTATTTCAGTGAATTTCAGCAAAATGCTCCTGGTTTTCAGCCTGTTCCCTCTGTCCCTAATCATGATCCAAAAATCTATGTAGGGTTTAAAGAAGAAGTATCAATGTTCTGCCGAGCTCCTGGATTTCTATATTCTCTATATTCTGTATATTAACTGAAAATATAAAAGCTAATGGATGGAGAGCTCAGTTTCAAACATTTCTGTGAAGGCAAGTAAACTAAATCTGCAGTACATAATCTAGTCCTTGTACGAACACTCTCCAGAATCTAAAACACTGGTCTCATACCTGAATCACCCATGGTTTCTCTTATGTATTGTCTAGGCTAGTACCTGCCAGGGGAAAATATACTGTGTCAGCTCTGGTAGTCTGAGTGCTCCTTGTTTCCTCTTTTACACAGGAGCACAAACAATAAAATAAAGAGGAATAAAAAAATTCAGGAATACAAAAAAAAAAAAATCTATCAAACACCCCCCCCAAAAAACAACAAACCAAGCAACAGCAGCAACCACAAAGAGATAAAAACCTTAAGGAAAACATGCAATGAGATTAGAAAGAAATAATATTACCTAAATTCTTTGAGTATCTATTAATCATCAAAATCCATGACAGTTAAGTAAGATTTCCAGAAGAGTACTCTGGGTGAATAAAAAATGGTTTCAAACTGAATTTAGGCACCATGATACTTAAGATTTTTACTGCAAGAGAACTCATCAGAAATGTAAGTTCATTCAGTGCCAAGTGTGAGTCCTTGAAGTTGTCTTTGGGACACTAATTTTCCCCAGTAACTCTACACGCAATGTATGTGCTTCACTCAATTTATTTAAATTGTTTTCTTCAGTTCAGATATATATTTTCATTTTTATAAGCTTTCAAGTATTTTAAGTGGGTTTTTTTGGGTTCTAGTCTACTTTTTTTTTTTGTAAATCCAACTACACTGATCAAGATACCCTTATAAATGTGTCTCTAGCTGTATAAATCCTTTCTGATAATATAATTCTGTCTAGTTCACCAAAATACCTCAAAACATTTTATCAGAGGTCTTCAGAGCAGTCTAAACAAGTCTGATGGAACACTAAAGATTTTTACAGGGTAAAACTTAGGTTTGTATTCTATTTATCCACTTGAATACTTTGGCTCCTTCTCTGACTCTATGACCATCACATTGATTACAAATTGTGATGCTATTCCAGGAGCCTGTTTTTATAGATGAAAAAAGTTGTGGCAGCAACATATAACATAAACATGTTTTGGTTTATTTTTCTTTAAGTGTGAGTATCCTCTCCGGGAGCCATAAACAAGCATTGATGTGCTACTGTATCACTATATTTGCAGAGCGAGTTATTCCATCTGGAAGCCAATTGCTCTCAGTGCTTATTTTCAGATCTTTACAAAAGAACAAGAAGGAAAAAAGGTGAGAGTTTGCTAGAGCAAGATGAAGGAAAAATAGCTCTTTTTTGGTACAAACCTTCTGGATAACCTAAAATGTGAATGCTTGGGTGTCATGCTAGAGGATTTAATTTTTGACCAGTAAGACACTGAATTTCTGGCTGTGGGATTTCAGTGAAAGAACTCTAAGGACTTGAATTGAAACTTTGCTTTTCTCTACAACTTTAATCTGTGTAGACTGCAAGAGTTTCTTTCAGATTTGTAGAGGATGTCCTGAGACTGATATCAGCACCCATTATTATAGAGGAGAACCTTTGGTACTAAAGATTCCCAGAGCTTCAACCAGATTTCTATGATAGAACTGCTCTATTGACATGTAATGTCCCTTGGGTCTGAGATAATCTCATAACTTTCATGTCATGTGCTTTTTGGGGAGAACAAAGAATTTAGTCATCTCTGCCTCTTCATTAAAATTGTTCCTATCTACATTTGCAGTGCTTGATTTAGCCAACACTTTTGTAATTAAATATAGATGTTTAAAAAGTAGAAATAAAGGATCAGCATAATGTCATACACGGGTAAACACATACTGCTAGAAAATGTTGACTGCAGTTAGATTAAAAAGCAGTGTAAACATGTAAACATACTTCTCTGAATATGGCTTCCAGTTGTGTGGATCTGATCTTCCTCCTGTTGATGGCTCAGGGCATGTCACTTCAGGAGCAGACATAGATCAGACCTTGCATTCCACCTGATCTACGATTCTTTCTGCCTTGTTGGCAAGCACTAGATGTTTCTGAGATGTTAGAGCAGGCTATCCACAGCTTCTTTCTATTTCCAGACATTGAGTACTTGATTTTTACTCTCAAACAGAAGAATCTGTTGCTTGGTCATACCAATATCTGACTTTTCCACAGCTTTCAGAAGTCTTGAAGACTCTGGACAACTGACTGATCTGCCCTAAAAGATGCCAAGTTGCAGCTTGGGTCTTGGCTAGTAATGAGACATTCATCCATAAAGGCAGTTTAAGGCACAGTCACCCCTGGAACACGTGTGACAGTAAGCTGAGTTTGGCCCCAAGCAAAAGTCTTAACTACAGCTGATCTAGAATCGAATCCTGGCAATCTTGTATTCCGATATCCACAAAGTGTTTAGTATATATATACTATATATATATGGTATATATATACACACCAAAAGCTTACTCTCATCATCTTTCATTATAGGTGTTGGCATTTCAGTGCATGTCTAATCTAAGACACAACTATTTTGTTTTCAGTATTCATTGATAAAAAAGTTTCAAAAACTAAACTTAAAAGGCCCTTCCTCTAGAGCTAGGCATAATTTTATTATATTGATTTTCTGCAGGAAAGTATGCCAGTTACAAAGTTGTAGTGGTTTTTTTATTCTAACATACCAGTATAGAATGTGCAGTGTAATAATCATTTTAGTTGTGCTTTGAAAGTTCAGCATGACCTTATGGGTCACTGAATTCATTTCACTAACTCATCACAAACTACAATGACAGCAAAGTCACCTACTGTGCCACCTTCATCTAAAGTAAATAGCATGGAGAATTCAAACAAGTGTTTCTGCTCCCTTCACTGCTTCAGAAAAGCAAGTTGTTATTGGACCTTTTGTGAGTTTTGAGAGTATCTTTACAATTCATCATTCGTATATATTTAGACCATTATTGCAAATGATGGCTACTTTATATGTAGCTAAGAAAAAGATATATTTACCTGGTTACCTAAAATTAGATGGTTCATAAGACCGCATTTCTTCATACCTCATCAATTTAGGGATTTCAGGAAACTGTTCATTGAGAAATAAATGTGAATACAGCCAGAGTGAATAGCAGAAAAAGAAAAGGGTCTTTTTTTCTTCAGCAAGACTACTCTTTTTTTCTTATCACGTGCTTTAAAAACATAATCTTCTTCAGATGGCATTTTCTTTTAAACTCCATGAAGGCTTTCATTTATAGGAAATAAAAATAAGAGTAATGCAACTGACTATAATGAATCACAGCATGTCAACACATGCAGTTACATCTCTGCAAATCATTCTTGCTACTACTCTCTAATCCTTTACGTCTAAAGGCAGAGGTTCAGTTTGAAGGAACAGATCACATAGCTCTTCTCAGTAAACACAGATGCTGGTTTCAAACCAATAGCTGGCCCAGTGTGTCTGCCTTTACCTTTGCTTTGGGAATATTGAATGAAGACACTAAAAATTTTCAGAATGTTCTGCTGATTTAGGGCACTTCATCTTTTGGATGCCCTAGATATGATTTTCCAAAGCATTTTCACTTTAGGCTTTTACTGATCTGCCTTAAATTCCTTATATTCAGAATTTCAAAGAATTTACCCCAAAACTAAGACCTTCAGTTCTTTCTTTTCCAATGTGTTCATTTGCACTTTACAGACAGAGGATGCTGGAAGGGATGCTGTCTTATCAGACAGGCACAATGTTTTTCTTCTTATTCATCAATGCTGCATTTTCTTCAGGTAAGAAAAGATAACAGCAATGAGCACTAATTTTTTTGTGTGCCTCTGGGGCTGCATTGGACTGCTGAAAACAAGAGATAAGATCACTAGCTTCACTGAGCAACTGCATTTACTTTAGATATATGTATAAGAGACTCAGGAGAGAGGAACATCTTTACATTCTGGCATCTTAATGTGTTTCCATCTTTTTTTTCACCTTCTTTCTCCTTGCTTCTGTAATGATTTCTTTTCTTCCTGTTAAAACCTGCAGGATGTATAACAGCTTCAGTGGCATGACTAATCCATGTTTATACAGTAATGAAGGGACTATAGCAATGCCTTTGAGGTGAGTGGACTTTTTGTCTGTACATTTTAGCACCACATCAGAGGGGAATTTACCTCATGTACTTTGCCTGGCAACAGTCTCTAATTAATGCCCCCTTCACCTCTCACCCCCAACCTAAAACTCTCTCAAATATACATCTTCTCCATTCATGAATGCTTTCACAGGGCTTTTGGTTTCGTCCAATTCTATTGAGAAGTTGGCTATCACAACACCATTTAACAGCCCTTTTATGTGACATTCTTTCCACCTGCTAATTTATGGTTCTTTCTTATGCATGTCTGCATTCTTGGAACAATCCTTTGGAGACAGCTTCTTGCCTTGAATGAAGAGATTTTGTTTTGCTCTTTTCTCTCTCTCTGTATGTGTGTGGGAAGTAAGCCTCTCACTTGCGAGGATTCATGTGCCTTTATCAAGGACATCTGACATAAACTGAAAATATAACTTACCAGTTGTATTTTTTCTTGACAAACTTACCAATCGTCTTAGTCAGCAGTAGTCTGTAAGTACTCAGTGTTCAGAACATACCCTTTTCTATGCTAGAATAAGTTTAGAAAAAACACCTAATTTATAATTCTATTGTATCACAACATTCCCCTGGCTTTGTGCCCAGTTACATGAGAGTGTTTAATCCTTTTATTCCAATTGCATTATTTCTAAAATTTGGCAGACTTGGTTGTTTTTCACTCCTATACATATACTACACTACAGGAATGTTTATGTTTTCTCTCACTCTCTAAGCCTCCCTCATTTTCCCAAATCCTGCAGCCACAAAAAAGCATACTGGTTGTCTACATTAATTTAGGTTTTTGGGGGAAATAGCTCTTCTACTTTCTTCTGACACTGCTGGGCTACTGGTTAACTGGTTCTTAATTTACTTGTCCACTTTGAAAGAAGATGCTTTCAGAGGAAAGTTTTAAATAATTATTTGTAGCAGAGTCTACACTGAACTGATGCAATGAAAACACAAATAAAAAAATAATATCCCTTTTGAGAATAACAAGTAGTAAAATAATAATTCTGTAGCATTTGATGTTTTAATTATTAGATATGTCATGGATTAGTGAAAAATACTGGGGTACACCAGCTGCTTAATGATTGTCTTGAAACCACTTATTCTTACTGTGATTAAAAAAAGAAAAAGATTATTGCTGAAGACTGCTAGAAAGCAAAATTCATCTAAGGAAGGCTTAGCCAGTTTCTGTAGTGAAAAGATCTATATTATCTCTAATGATAGGGAGGTCTTTTGTCATTAGAAAAGTATTAGAATACTACTGTGATTTGACTTAACATATTCTTTTAGCAAAATAATTTGGAAAATCCATGAATGCAAGAGGCATTTAGATTTTTAAGTACATTATATATTTCTTCTAAATAATGTAAATGTTCAGATCTCAGTTTCTGTCCACAGGTCAAAAGCTACTTCTGAATAAAGGGATCCATACATGTATTTTCCAAACTGTGATGATGTTAGGTCTTTAGCGTATTTTATAAACCCAGTTTTTACGTTTTCTGTGGTTTAAAATTTTCTTTGATTTATGTTGGAACAAAATGAAACTGAGAGAATGCAACAGCAGCATCACTTCCTCTTGAACACTAAGAACAGAAATGAGTAGATCCTCACCTTTCACTTAATGAGAAAGCCAAACTCTGACAGACTAGGCACTTAGTTACCTAAACCAGGCCAACTGGGCAGGTTCAGAAGTGCCAGCCCAGTCTCAAAGATACTGGGCAGTCAAAAAGGGGGACAAGGATGTAGCCTAAGCACCATTAAAGCTTCAGCAGTAGGTTGAGTAGAAACTTCTAGATTGAAATTTTCAGTGTTTGGCCCCAGTCCTTTACTGGACCTTGACATCAGTAATTTTTTTTTTATAATTGCTTCTACTGATAAAAATAATATTGTATAAACTGGTCACATGTTCTGCACTTATTTCAATTTTGGTCTCTTTAGGAATACTTGAACATTTCACACGTGGAAAGATGGGTATGGGTAATATTCTTCTACTGAATATTGGTGGTCTTCTGATCTATTCTATTGTTCCTACAAGAAGTTTGAAAATGGGTTTGTTTCTATTTATTTTTTTCCAAATCAGTATCCTTCTATGAGATATGTAAGAAATGATTAAACCTCTTAGATGTGCCTCAGACAGCTCTCATACCCATTGTCTTTTTAGATATCTCGTACCCTGCATGTATTTACAAGTTAAAGAACAGGTTATAGAATAAGTTCATTACATTCTTGCATGCTGTTATATTAGACATTGATGATTTCAGTAAACTGAATGAAATATTCAAGGCAGCATGCATCCCAACCCATCCAGCAAAGACACTGTGGCAAATCAGCAGCTCTCCTGCCTCTACTGACTTTTACCATGTGTTCCTTTCATTTCACTGATTTTATTCTGAAGACATAAAACACTTGCATATTGTTAACAGCCTTTATACACCAGCAAAATAGGATGCAGTGACAAGAATATATTTTTCCTATAAAGTCTAGCACAGGCCTATTATGGCCTTGCTACATATCATGAACATTCTACTTTTAAAAAACATTTATTTTCACACAAATTGTAAATTATTACCTTTCATAAATGAAAAATAGAAAACTTGCAGCTAATGTAAAGCTTAGTGCAAAGTTATGTGAGGAAGTTCTTATTTTATTAGCCCCTACCTTTTTACAGGGTTTTCTTCTTTCAATTTCACTTTTCTGGTTTGCTGGTCTTTTTACCTTTGGAGTTTTATTTCCTATAACCTGATCCAATTTAACAGTGTCTTTTGTTATATTCTGTGTGGTAAATAAGGTAGTTACATTACATGCCTGCAGAGTTTCCACTGGATATTGATAGTGCATAGTGCTTTCTTTCACATCACACATATTAAACAAAGGTTTATATCCCTCCTCTGTCTCTGCAATAGACCATGAAAAGCATATCTGCCTTAATTCAAGAGGCTATAAAATATTTTGTCATCTACTCCTACCTATAATCTCTTTCCCATATTATTATTAGGTTTTACTTTATGATATTCTTTCTGAAGGTCCTAACTTTTCCATTTTTATTGATAAATTGAGAAATACTATATTTTATTAAATTGAAGTACTGATCTCTTCACTCTCATGACCAACCGCAGGACTCTAGGAAATGACATATGACCTTTTATGAAGAAAGTTAACTCTGTCCTGGTCCAAGCCAGAAAAAAAGGGGTACAGAATTTGTTATGATTGTGATTATGTAAGCTTTATTGTTTTCCTGGGCAGGTGAGCTAATGAAGATATTATATATATGAGCCATGATACTGTTCCTGCAGAAACTTGTGCTTGACCTCAGAGGTACCTTAAGATTCTAACACATCAGTAACCTTGGATTAAATATGAAATTTTAAAAGTGTCCAAAGAGTTTAAAAACAATTTCACTCCTCCCATCTCATGTTTTTCTTTCTTTTCTAGTTGTCGGTTTGGGTTTTTTTTGGTGGGTTTTACTTGCTTGAGTTTCTCCAATCCTATTTGGTCTTATTCTTATAGCAGTAATAACAATGTTTGGAAAAGTTTAGTCCACAGTACTTTGGCGTAGACTGTTCACAGATGTTTTTTCTGGTCATTTTTATCCACTTATGAAATGAGTCACACATGAAAAAAAAGTCACAACACTACATGTGGTGACAGTCCTACTAGTATATTGAAAGCAAGAGGAACGTCAAATTAAGTCTATGGTAAGCCTTTATGTACTTTTTTCTGCTTCAAACTGTAATAAAAGTGTTAGTTAACTACTTTAAAAAATGGCATTTTACTGACATTATGCTTGCTACAGCAAACACATCCCAGATGTTAAGGAAAACTGCCATTTTTCAACAGGAGTTCTTATAAAGTAGTAGCATTTTTTTGCATTATGCAAGACTTGGGAAATCCAGCACACTTTGTGACAGAAAGAGGTTATTCCAGATTAGAATCCTGAAATGAACATGCAGGTATCTCCAGCTTCATTGAAAAAAAAAAAAAAAAAAAGGAGAGCTTAAAAAACAAATAAAACCCCCAGTATATCAATAAGAAATTCAATCTTTCTAAGTGTTATAAAACGATGGAAAATAAGTTGTTCCAGTTAAGAGCACTGTCATGCTCCCATGCAGTCACCTTAATTGTCCAGCTACAGTTCTGCCTTTATACTGGTGAGGATCACAGAATGGGTCAGATTGGAAGGGACCACAGTGGGTCACCCGGCCCAACCTCTCTGCTCAAGCAGGGTCATCCTAGAGCACATGGCACAGGATTGCTCCAGATGATTCTTCAACGTCTCTGGTGAGTGAGACTCCACAAACTGTTGGGGCAACCTGTTCCAGTGCTCGGTCACTCACGCATTAAAGCTCTTCCTCACATTCAGGTGAAACTTCCCTGTGCACCAGTTTCTGCCCATCACCTTTTGTCAGCCTGGCTCCATTGTCTTAACCCCCACCCTTTTGATACTTACATGCACTGATAAGGCCCCCTCTCAGTCATCGCTTCTTCATGCTGAACAGACCCAGCTCCAGCAGCCTTTCCTTATAAGAGAGATTCTCCAGACCATTGGTCAGCTTAGTAGCTCTCCACTGGCTCTTGTCCAGAAGCTCTGTGTCTCTCTCGTGCTGTGGAGCCCAGAACTGAATCAGCACTACTAGGTTTTTGAGATTCATCACTGAGGAGATGCATAGGTTTTCAAAGATTCATATTTTTCATACAGAGAAGGTAAGACTGTGTAAAAATATTCACATCTAGTTCTATCAATTATTCTATGACTTGTTCTTTAAAACAATACTATTTTTTTTGTATTTGCAAACCATAAATGGATGTTTTCTGAAACAAGAGTAAAGTTTAGGTATTCATAAATTGTTTTAGCTTTTTGGAGGTCTTTAGGACCAGGAAGAAATCCCAAAAGCTAACATCAAACACTGAATAACACTTTAAAATTTTGGGCAATTATCAAAGATATCTGGTAAAATGGATTTGACTTTGCCATTCCATTTTCTAGTGAGGCTTTCAAGTGAAACATTTACAGTTGTCAGAATTCCTAGTAAAATGAACTTTTAATTTTAAATGGATGCATCTAAGAAAGGAACAGAGAACTGCATTTCTGCTCATGTTAGCTAATCAGAATTTCTAGTGTCTATATCTTTATATCTGCAAATAAATCTACTTAAATTAACATTTATCGGAAGAGGTTTTGCTTTATCTTTATTTCTCATTTTATAAGTAGATACAAGCTGCTATGTCAGAGTACTAGCACTTTCCAACCTGATCTTCATCTATTCCAAACCCATTTTTATTATAGCAAGGTGCAAGTCAAAGGACATAATCCATGTATTAAACATTTGTGCTAGCACAATGCTGCAAGGTAAATTGTTATTGATTCATACAAAGGGTAAAGTTGAAAAGATTTACATTTAAATTTTAAAAAGTTGCTGCTGGAAATCAATAATAACAACCAACGGATTACCTTTGGAAACATCCTGTCATTAAAAAAATATATTCAGATTTACAGTTGTTGCCCTTTAGGTGTACAGAGCAACCAAGGACAAAATTGATTTTTTTTTTTTTTTTTTTTACATTCCTGTTTCTATTTTAAAAACTCAGATAATACTTGACTGTTAAGTATAGTTATCTTAGAATATTTCACATATGAAATATATGCTAAAGTGTATGATTAAATGTCTTTATCTGTCTCTGAAGTTCACTTATGCTGAACAATTTCAGTGTTGTCACTAATGTAATCTGTATCTCACATTTTTGTTAGTAGAAGGGCAATTTTATGTTGTGCCGAAGTATTTTGTTAAAAAATGCTCCAGTGATTAGTCAGTAGTTACCCAGGTAATGAAATTGAAAATGTGGCTATGCAGAATTCTGCTTTAGAAACTATACCTCAGACTAGAATCTATCTACCTGGACTCATTTTTCCACCTGACTTTTTTGTGTTATATGTGAATTATTTTGTGCATGATTAAAATGCCTCTCATATCCTGTGGATGTAGTGCAAGGCATCGTAGTGAGAGCCTTACCAGGAGGCTGTAGTAGCGACAAGGCACAGAAGGCTAGCACAGAATTTGTGGATACCTTCTGAAAACAGAGAAACCTTTAGGTGTTGAATTTAAAAAGACGTTTATTAACATTTATACAGTATAAAGGTGTAAATCTCTACTAGTTGAAATTCATTGAACTGACAGTTGTGTAGCTCATGACCTTTTCTTCCTCAAATTTTAACCACAAATTGAAGCAAAAATATTTGTGGTATGTGGAGATGATAAAAGCCCATATCAGAGATTCATACTTTCATTTTGCTCATTGAAGTGCCAATGCGATTCTTGCATTACTCTCAGAAACTATGGAAGAAAAAGCATTTCTAGATCTAAAGAATCTCTCCCTCTCTGTCTCTCTACCTCCCAACCTCTTCCTCCAATTCTCCCCCCAAGTCTCTGAAGATAGATAATTGTACTTTAGACTCTCTTCTTTCCCCAGTATATTCTGGAGAAATGGTAATCACGCAAGTCAACATTTGTTGTGGAAAAATACAAAGAGGTATTTTAAATCCTGTTTCGTGGTCTGTACAGTGATCCTACAGAGTACCCTTGTGACTAAGGTCCAACATTGGGATTAAGAAAGTGTCAGGTATCTTTTCTTCTTCCACAAGACAAATGTATCATTACGGAATATAAATTTATTTTAACCCTGTGGGTTTTTTTATAGACATTTATTTCATTTTCTTCTCAGTACCTCAGTTTTCAACTTACTCTTTCACAGATCGGCATTATGCGATCTTGTACATTAGAATCTGCAAAGACTTCAGCTATGGGATTTTTGGAGGTTTTAGAATAATTTGTTTCACAGATAGGCAGACAACCCACAGGAGTTAGGTGCCTGTAAGTTTCTTAGCCTGTTAAGATCCGAAGTTCAAAGTTCAGTTTTGAACACACTTGGAAAAGTTACCAGGTCTTCCTAGAATGACATCTTTGCGTAACTGAATTCATGTTTCAGAAAGACTAAGTCTCTGTCTGGAAAAGACTTCCTGGGGGAAATAGGAGAATGGCACATTTTAGTGGGTTGCATAGCTGCAGAGAAGATGGAGAATATAAATGAGAAGAGGGACAACAAATACAGGAATTAAACTCAGCAATGTTATGTAATTATCTGAATAGTCCGACCTGAATATGAGAGTAGAGGCTTTGCTAGATTTTTTGGTTTTCCAGGGTTTTTTTATCTCTCGGTAACAAAGTGCATGTTCTGCATCAGAATGTTTTTTTTTTTTTTTTCCTCTTTTCTGGCTGTATTTGCAGTTAAGCCATTGTTTCAATGTGTATATGCCTCGTGTCATAAAAGACTGCCTACTAGGTCTAATCAAACTCTGGTGTGAGTATTGGAAACTAAGCAAAAGAAATTTGCGGTTAATGTGGGATTTATTCCCAATATAATGTCTAGTGTATCTGTAGTATAAATATCCCAATAAAATACATGCATAAACTGGGATCTTGGGTCCCTGATAATTCTTGTGCAAATCTGATAATAAGGATGTCATCAGTTTCTCAGTGGCTGATTTAGTAACTACTATTAACTGCCAAAAAGGTACGCATAAATGAAACAGTAAAATCTTGTACTACACCAGTAATTCTCAGAGTTCTTAAAAAAAAAAACAAACCAAAAAAACCCCATCATTTCATTATCCTCATTTTAAACTGGGACACAGAATATATTGTTTGACTGCATATTGACAGTTGAGGTCTGATGACTCTTGCTGCAGCATACGAAAAAAATTATTACTCATCAATGACTACTTCTTGTCTATATACGACCATGCCTCCAGCAGTCATCACAAGGGAGAGTGCCCGTATTTCAGTTACACTATAGTAAAGCACTTTACCCCAAACTATTCAGTAAGAATATGCTAGGCTTTTTTACTGATGTGTGGGTATACCACGTACTTTGCTGAAGAGATCACAAATCACTGAATATTCTGAGTTGAAAGAGACCACAAGGATCATCAAGTCCAGCTCTGAAGTGAATGACATATATAGAGATTGAACTCACAACCTTGGTGTTATTAGCACCCTGCTCTAATCAGCTGAGATAACTTCTAGTGAAAGGAAATGATGGTAATAGAAGAAAGCATCTGATTTGTCTGTGGAGTGATACCTAGAATTTTTCCTGAATTGCCCATTGGTATCCTACATTGCTTGGTTATGGAAATGAATGTGAATCCCCTACTACGCTATCCAGTATAACATACTTTCTCAGCTACTGAGATTTGAGCAAAGTGTAATACAGCATTTAACTGGTCCCCCTTATTAGAAAAATACTTTAGGCAGTTTGGGGCAGAATTTGACCTTCTACATTTGAAGTTCCTCTTTGTTGCAAACCTTCCCTGTGGGAAAGACACGTCTGTGTCTGAGGTTTGTTGCCATATTTACCCTGAAACACGCTTTCATTTGAAGTTCTGAGTATAACTACTTCCTTAGCACCAGGAACTACATAAAACTCCCATTAACTCTAAATTTTTATACATACCTACGTTTTACCTTTCCTGTATATTCCTCTTTGTGTATTAGTGTCTTGACTATTCTCTAGAGCTAACTTATTTGAGGAACAAGTTATCCGGATATACTTTCATTGTGTGTCTACCGCATTAAATTTTATTTTAGCTACAAGATATCAACAAATTGTATATCAATATCGCAATAAAAAATTCAGAAGTGGAATTTGTGAAACATGCTATCGGGTTTCATCAAAGGCTTGAATATGATCTTAATCAGCACAGCGTTAATATCATTAACAGTTGCACATATGCCTCAGCTAGTGTTTATGCAGATGAGAAAAAATATCAATATCCATCTGTCAAGTGAATGCAGCACATATGGTGTCTTAGAACCTTAAAATAAATCAGGTATGGTTTATAAAATGTGATTCAAACCACTCTAGTGTGCAATAGCATTAACAGGATAAGGGATTTGCTCACCTTGCTTTGCCTTGTAATGGAAGACAGGCCTGCACGAAAACCTCGAACTGGATACCTCCTTTTGCAAAAACTGTGTGTGGAATCTTGAGCTTCTCAGGAGTGCATCTGTCTGTATTAATCCTAGACCTACTTAATTTCAAATGTTGTGGGAATCGGGCTACGTTACATCTATGCATATTTTGCTCTGTATTGCGTATACAGACACTTAAATGAAAGTAATGTTTAAAGACAAAGTTAAAGCATACCTATGCAAATCTAAATACATATATATATATATGAGACAAACCTCACGAATTATAACATTTTCCTAGATGACTTCTAAAACCTGGCTTTAAGAACTAAAAAAAAAAACTTCATTCCCTTGATGAAAACAGAGGGAAGAGTCCCATATGAGTAGAGAGAGATTGTCAATTTTCAGTAATGTATTAACTTCAGTAGTTTCCGTTTGGAATCACAGACTGCACTTGCAACAAAACTATACTTGTTATCTAGCTTTTCACCACAATTTCTTTTCTATGTTGTAGTTATGCCCTTTTTAGTGGAAACAGGGAAAGTTTGTAGAAAGAGGACACCAAACACTCTCTAGAATAAAAAAGTATGAGAGAAGTGTGATGCTTAGAGGGAGCTCATATCAGGGATGTTACAGAGTGACTACCAGGACTCATAAAGTCCACTGATTATTATCCACTTCTGTTGTTTTGGGGAGCCACGGATATAGCCATGAGCAGACCAAGCATCACCAAGAAGCATCACAGAACCCTAGGAGTGGCAGTAAAGGCCCCTGGAGTACATGCAGTTTTTTCATCAATCCTCCTAATCAAAGGGAAGGGTTTTGAAGAGAACAGTTGAATCTGAAGAATCAACAAATGGCTACAGGACTGGTGCCACAGCCAGGGGTTTGGTTACTTAGATCATGGGACTCACTTTGAGAAAACTGGTTTTCTGGGGACTGATGGGGTCCATCAGTCAGAGAAGGGGGGCCGTTTTTGTCATAAGCTTGCCAAGCTGATGATAGAGATTTCAAACTGAAATAAACAGGAGAGGGGAATCTCAATCCATCCCACTCCTACCAGCTGGATGCAAAGGGCTAGCAAGAAATGACTGGAGAGGGATCACGGGTCAGCCAGAGAACACCTGAAGTGCAGAACAGAGTAATTCCAACTTCTCTAGCCAGTAAGTCAACATCATTGAGGGAGCTAGAAGGTAGAGCAGAAAACTCTGTTCTGCCCATGAGGTCACATCTGGAGTACTGTGTTGAGTTCTGGGCCATAAAGTTCAAGAAAGACAAGGAACTACTGGAAAGGGTTAAGAAGAGGACTGTGAAGATTATTAGGAAACAGGAATATCTCTCTTATGAGAAAAGGCTGGGAGAACAGAGCTTGTTTAGCCTGGAAAAGTGATGACTCAGATGGGATCTTATCAATTCAAGAAATTATCTTCAGGGCGAGTGTCAAAAAAATGGGGCCAGACTCTACGGTGGTCATAAGCCACAGGATAAGGAGCAAAGGGCACACACTGGAATACAGGAGGTTCCATCTAAATATAAGTAAAAGCGTCTCTATTTTGGGCTTGACAGAACACTAGAAAAGGCTGCCCAAAGAGGTTTTGGAGTATCCTGCTCTGGAAATACTCGTACCCTGTCTGGATGTGGTCCTGTGCAATCTGCTCTGGGAGAACCTGTTTTGGCAGGGGGGTTAAACTAGATGATCTCCAGAACTCCCTTCCAACACCGACCACCCTGTGATTCTGACCCTTCTTGAGAATATGTTGGTTTAATAGAAACTTCCTCACACAGAAAATATTTGAGTACAGAGCCAAAACCTTAGCTATAAAGAAAAATTCTACGAAGAAAACTGCTTTGCAAAATGTCTTCACCTTTTCTAAGAGGAAAAAAAAAAAACAAAAAAACAAATGTGTTGTGTCCGTAAGAAGATAAGTAAATGTTAAACATCCAATTTGGGAATCTCATTGAAGATTCATGACAAGTTTCCTTTTTGTTTTTGGGTATTATGGGAGATTTTGGTAATGACATAGAACTGAGAACAAAGCTGAAGAGCATTATCATGAAAAGGTTTGCAGGATAACACATTCACAATTCCTTCAACACACACTATACAGAGCCTGTCTGTACAGCTGAGAGTGATCTCAAGAACAAGTTATGACTAAAAGTCTAGTTAAGCAAATCCATATATAAGGTAAATGAGCATGCAGACTAAAGTGAAGAATTAGCTCTGGTGTTATACATACAAGGCAATTCTGAACTGAGCAAGCTGCGACAATTACGGTTAGCTTTCAGCGGTCTAGATCTCAGAGAAAAGTCTGTAGAGAATGTATGCTGAAGTAAAGCAAAGTAAAAGTAAAGAAGGTATCCTCCAGAACACAAAATGGTTGGTGGGAGTTTATCCTACACAGATAATAGTAGAATTTCAACTCTTTTCACTTAAACGTTTGTCCCTTAGCCAATTAAAGGAGTTCAAATAGAACTTTGATAAAAGATAGAAAATAAAGTTTGGAAAGTATAATTTTTAAAAATAAGTCTTGTGTAGAATTTCATCCTATTAAAAAAAATCTCCTTTAATCTTTGATTGTATATAAAGCCTCATCTGAAATCTTCCTCCAAGTTCTTTAACTGGATTTAACTAAAAACATAGAACATTTATTTTACATTTCCTTTTCAAACTGTGGATTTGACATAGTGGACTTACATACAGAGAAAAAAATGTAAGATAATAAATTCATCCCTGATGCAGTGTCACTGATTTCAGAAGTAATTATGGCCCAGTTATTTGGAAATATATTTTTCAAAGATTTCATTATCTCATAGTAATTTTTCATTTCACTAGGGAAACCAAAGACATGCAAAAGAACAAGGAAAAGGAATCAGAAATAATTAAAAGTACATGTGATAGTAATTTCTTCTGTGTCCGAAGAGAGTCTAAAGCCTGCTATTTAGCTTACTACTGAAAAAGAAAAAAGAAATTGCAATAAAGTGAATAATAAATCAAAAGCTAAGGAATAAAAGATTTATCATACTTTTTTTCTATCCTTTCTAAAAAAAATAATTCATGTCATCAGTAGATTGGAGCATTTATTTGGCAGAGGCAAAATATATAGCATTTATCTAAATCACTTCATGGAATTCACTGATATTGTGGGAAGAAATATGTAAGGTTATACAAGAAAGTCAGTACATATTCTCCCATGGAAAATAAAAATTAATTTCAAGCCCAGAACCAATTCCATTCCTATGATTATGTCATGCTAGTTCGTCCCTCTGTGACTTGCAAAGACATTACTCAGGATTCAAAGGTATCAAGGTCTTAAACCATTTAGGATTAGATAGCGGAAGCTGTTGCTCTGTGTTATGGTGGGAAAACGTAGGTTTTCTTGTCTTAGATATTTTGGAAAATCTGCTTGAAAATTTTCTGATTTCTTAAGCAAAGCTTGGGCTCTATAGGTGCTTGAGAAAAACTGGAAAAACATTAGGAAAAATGTGTTAAACATTGACTTTTCCTGTATGTGAAAAGAAGTCCCTTTTAGTGCTTTTCATACAATTGGGAACTACAGTCATGTGGTGTTACTGAAAATTATGTGCTAGGGCATAAAATGATCAGTAGCTAGAACCAGGAAAAAAAAAATCTTTGCTAAATCAGGGATGGAGGGTGAGGAAGGTGGGGGGAATATGAAAAATACGTATTTTGCAATTTTTTCACTTGATTTATTTTTATTTGATTTGTTGTTTGAAGTCAGTCCCAGTTCCAAGCCCACCTTTGGCAATTTAATAGTAGATTAGAGATCATAAATATCAAGCAGTCTCTTCACGTTAGCTTGCTGCAGTACAACTGTATATACAGGCACTGCTTTCTTTGTTCAATGTGGTCATAAAAAACATTTCTGCAGTAGCTGAAGGATTTATAAATTCCACACTCTGTCCTTTTTTCCTCTTTTTTTCTTGCAGTATCATGTTACCTGTAATTCATTAATGAGTCGAGCCTCTGCAAATGACGTGTTTTAACAATCAACTGTTTCTACAAGCCAAGACTGACTTTGCCGCAGTGTGCTAGTGTGCAGAAGAGGGAACTGTCAGCAGCAGCTGATTTATAAGAGTGATTTACCTTCTGGAGAGTGTAATTATGTTCATAGTTAAGAATTAATCAGGTGAGAGAATTATAGAATAATCACACTCTTGACTTTGGAAGGACAAACTAAATGGAGATTGTTACACCAAGTCATCTCAGCAGATGGTGATCTCTTTACTCTTTAACAGCTGGAAGACCAGGTTTCCAGGATAGTTGTCTTTATTTTTTAAAAGAGAGGAAATGAGGAATCTTGCAGTGGTTACCTTTCAGCTCACATAGGTGACAACACATGAGAAAGGTGCAGCAAGAATGAAATACATCAGCAATCATGAAATCAAATTAAACCAGATAAAACTAGTTATTTTAATTTGCCACTATGACACTTTGTATAGTTCTGTGAATATAAGAAAGAGTTCTCTCTGTCTCTGCTGACTAAAAGACTTTTCTCTCTCTTCTTAATAATGAGCATCCTGTCTTTTACATTTCAACTTTCTTGGTATGTGTCTTTTAACAGTTATATTTTATTAAAGCTCATGGGAGTTGGATCTTCATTTGAAGATGCCACACTGTCTGAAAGTCCAAAGGCTATAAGACGAGGACTTCTAGATAGTTTATTGAGATTCTACTTGATTTTTAATGGAAGTATTTTACTTTTCATTCTGTCGAGCTCACTGCTAGCCCTTATAGGTTAAATCTTACCCTAGGCACTGCCAACCAGATATGACATGCAATCACACTCAGCATGCAGGGGATATTGACTTTGTGATGCAATTTGCATAGTGAAAAGTCTCCCTCAGTTCCAATGAGTCTTGATTAAATTTTGTAAGGTTCACCACCTCCGATGAAGGGGAGGTGATCATTTTGCTTCTTACCAGGGAGGACGGAATATTTCGGGAAGTACGTTGTCTAACAAGTGTCAATAACAGTTGTTATAAAGATGTCCCATGTTCTCCACAGTACATTTACACCTGGTACATCAAGGCACAATCTCCTGTACAAGCCTAATGGGAAATATGGTCTTGAGCAAACTAATTGTAGAGAAAAACAGTTATGAGCAAATTCTACCAGAATTTCCTCCATTTTAAGCAACCACAGTTCCTTGTATAGTGATGATGTGTACTCCCTAGCAGTTAAAGTCACTGTTGCTTTTTACTTCTAAAATAATACGAGATAGTGAGCTCTTTAGGAGGACACACTCCTGGTTGTTTGCACACCCAATGAGCTATCAAATGTGCCTAAATCCAGAGCAGCCATCAGAACTACTGCAACATCAATGGTAGACACATTTCATCTTTCCCAAAGGAAAATGTGTTATGATAAAAAAGCTGTGAAAGCTCCAGCATTCATGCAGGAGAGAGAAAAGATCCAAAAATTCAACACATTGTTTTCATGTGAGCAGAATCTGACAGCAAAGGTGAAAACTCACTTTCTAAATAATACATGCTGTATTGTATGGGATGAGTTCCATTTGGCTTGCCTGCCTCATTATGCCTCCTTATCCCTACAGCACAGAGGGGTTTTTTTAACAGTGTCTGAAAAGTCACCTTGAGACTTGACAAATTATCCTTCCTGTTATGTCGTGTTCTCAAGGAGACTATACTATGGCATTAACTTTAGTATGAAAAAAAAGACCATAATGTCCACATTGGCAAATAAATGGTCCAGTATTTACTTACATATCTCCTAAGTGTTTGTCAAAGGATCCATTCAAGATGAAATTCTGTCTGTCCCAAAGGAGACAAAGGTGTTTCGTGCCCCATTTGCACAATGAAGGATCTGTGTGTTAAGGCAGCAGTCTGCATATCATTATGCATAATTATAACTATAATTACAGCCCTTCATTTCCCTGTCTCTATGAGTTGCCACCTGCGATAATCTGGATCATATTTAGCATAAATACAGTAATTTTTAAAGTGTAGATTTTTTCTAGAAAACAAAACTGCACAGAAACCAATGCCCATACAGAGTTTTTGTTTTCCAAGTCTTTGCAAGCTTTCTTCAGAGTTTTGTGATTTGTACATGTACTAGCTTAACTACATTCAAAGCAGAAAATGTCAGTATTAGTTCTAAGAATATCAGACTTCAGAATTTTGGGGCCTACAGAACTCTCCAGAAAAAGATATGACTAAGTCATCAATAAGTGAAGAATAACAGTAATTTCAGCCTTACAGGCAGTACATTTTATGCTGTTCAGCATGTCCATCTAGCTTTAGGTTTCCTTCTACAGTACACATATGTATTGTGTTTGTGTTTCTGAGGACCCAAAATGACAACTCCTTTACTTTGAGAATAAGTTCCTGAAACTTACCCATATGAGATACTAAGGATTCAACACTAGAGATATAGATTGAATCTAATTCAACATTAGTCCATAAATTAGCAAGTTTTCCTTCTGACATAAGCTATGCATGTCCACAGACATGTCCTACAAATAGATCTGGTCCTAAATCCACTTTCTTCCTAGTTCTAAGAAAAAATGTCTGTCCTCCTGCAACGGCATTGACTCATGGACTCTCATACAGCACGCCCTGTGTCTCCACCAACAGAAAATTAGTGATGTGTAGAAACCCCTAAACCCCCACTGTTTTGGGGACTAGGGCAAAGTCTTTTGCACAGCTATTTGGGCAGCAATATGTTATTTAGAGAAAAATACTATGAAAATATAGGCTTTAAAGGGCATCCCAGATTTCATGATTGTTAACTGTTGCTTATCTGCATCCAGGTAAGATTTCAGGCAATGTAATTGTGAAAGAAGATCCACTAGGGCTCATTAGGGTTGGAATTAATGACTGACAGTTGACCTTTATCTTTTATTTTCATGTTAAATTCTACAGGCTCTTTAGAAATAAGAATGTATAATTTTTGTGTTGAATTAAGAGGATTTTTTGCATAATATTAAAGACTGATAATGATACTGAAAGCTTAGGGCAGGGCATTTCTAGCTTTTGAGTATTTCTGATTCTTCTCTATCTCATGGTAATTGTAATAATTAATACTTGGTACGTGTTCACTGCTCTAATGGTGTGCAATGAGCAGTCAATGAATCTTCACGGCTTTCTACTTACAAAGTTGAATACAAATTTTAAAAATCAAGGAGTTGTTTGCCTTTGAGAGATACTGTTACATGTTTTCAACATAATGAATATTACTACATGGAATTTTACTAGAATATTGGGAGTTTGAAACAACCCTTTCTGGCTCAAGAGAGCCTTATGGTGTGACAGAATAGAAGGAAAGATGTGAAAGTAGTGTCGGGAAAGTGGCTGGACCTATCGAAAAGGGATCACACAGGATTTTCTGCATCTGGAAAAGTCTATGAGGAGCATTTGCTCCTATCAGATTCTTCCTTTCTTACAATATATAACTATAGCAGAAAGTCAACATAAAGCTAATAATATTTGCTTTGTTCTCACAGCATTGTCACAGGGCAAATACATAGAAAAGAAGAGAGATAAGACATACGAGTTGTCAGAGCAAGACAGCTTTGCAAAATTTCAGCAACTGCATTGGAAGCAAGCCACTTTATGCTCTAAAGCATTTCCCTTTTCCTTCTCCTATGTAAAACCCACTGGATGAGCCTGTTTCTTTTCATGTAGGTAAGAGACCCATATAGTGCTCTACCTATGGTTTTAGATTTCCTATTTCAGGTGGCTTTATTAATCTCTCAGCTGGTCATCTACAGATGCTAGCTGTGCTTGCTAAAACAGCTCTGCTGGACGTTGGAAACTCTTTTTACTCTACCATTTTTATTAAACAAAAAAACCAAAACAACCAAAAAAATAAAAAAGCGGAGGAGGAGAAGAGAAAAGAAAGTTTGTCTATCTCCAGCTTTAGTAAATACCTCAAAAAAGAAGGGAAATATTTTCAAAGTGCTTTTTTTTTCCTTTCCTAGAATAAAAAGGTACAAAGTGTCTCATTCCAAGGAGAAGGTCCCCTGGAAATTCAACATGAAAATATAGTTCTTAAAAGAACTATCCAACTGAACATAATGCGTGCTTTATTTTTCACCGTTCTTTTCTAGGGACATGACTAATTTCTAGGAATTTCAGACTTAAAATCTTGTCAAGTCCTTTTCCTTGCTGCTGCAGGATTGCTCTGGTGTTACCTGTGTTTTTTTTTGTTTTCCAAGGTAGTTTTATTGTCCTAACTTGTGTCAGAATGATGATGTTTTATAGATTATGCAGACTGTTTATCCAAGCCAAGAAGCAGTGTACACCTGTGTCCCTTTAAACCTTTGTCAGTCTGTAAGTGGACAGAGTGAAAAGTGAAGAACTAACAAGTAGACTTGGCAGTGGAGTGCTAAGTTGCTCATTGCTGTGCATGGCTTATGTGAGGCTTTCTCTAAGTCTTGAATTCTGAAATGGTTTTCTCTGCCATTAAGGAAGCAGGCCACTCAACTTCAAGCCACAGGAAGAAATAAATTTTAATAAAAAATTAATTTATGCATCAGAATTTGACAAAATCATTTGTTTAGAAATCACAAAATAGATCCATTATTTAAGGCAGCAGAGAACTGCAATCACCATGCTGTGGTCATTCCCACTGATGGCAGAGAAAAATTTCTTAGCTAAATAAACTTTATATTTAATTTTGTTCTGCAGAATACACGGAGAAATTAACTTATATCCGTTTCATAATGTTATGACCCTGCTGATGAAAGACCTTGTGAGCATCACAAACTCGTGGAGGGCACAGGTCATGGCTAGCATTCTGCTAGTATATGTTACTCACAACATACTGTGAAGTAAGCTGGGATAGGTTGTGCTTCGTCCAACATACATCACTAAGTTCCAGCCTTTTCTGTGTGTATAATAAAGTTTCAGTGGCATAATATTTAATGTAAAGGATAGTCATAAAAGCTAAAAGACATACTACTGGTTCAGTCTTCTACCTTCAGAGAGCTTTATATCAGTATAAGAAACTAAGCTACATAACACATGGCATTGCCCATCTGTTGAGCTTCAATTTGTTTAATAGACCACAGAATCTTTACTGTAATATTTCATACTAGTCTTGATATAAGTAGCTGCTAGATTCACAGCAAAACATGCGAAGTAGACTTATGGGACACAACACATTTTGTACTTCATATTATTATGACAGGTTCCATGTTTAAAATTTATTTAACATAATAGTCCAAACCGTAAAGGAATTTAACTTGAACTTGACCTCAAGTTTTCAGTAGGCAGGTTCAATCCTACCTACACACTTAAGTTGGTCTACAGGAAGGGGTGAGGAAGTAAGGGGAGGGGAAGCACTGTGTTGTGTGCACTGACAGCTTACTGGGAAACTTTGCTGACAGGTCTCTAAGCTACTTCCATATGTAGGGCAGTTCATTTGTTTCAGAAGTACACCAGCAGGACAGAAATTTTATTAACTGGTCTTGATGCTACAAGAAGTTTTTCATCTATCTCTGGTGGTTGTTCTATCCATTTCTTCTTGGGCATCACCTGTAGCAACCGAAATTTAATCTACTGTGTAGACTTTGCTACACAAACAGAATTACCTTTGGAATTTGTTTTATTTCTCAGGGACCAGAAATAATGGGTGAAAAATACATTTTTATACTAGTACATTTGCATATATATTTTCCTGGGTTTATTTTTAAAAATTAAATAAAAGAAATTAAAAAAAAAATAACCCCTTTCTTAATATTTAATAAAACTCAATGGAATAAAAATTTTCTTTACTTTGTTTGAATGTGTTAATTGTCCTTATGTCATGAAATAAAAAATTATAATTGCATGTGTTTATTTTTAAGATGAGGAAAATTAAGTGATAAATTTGGACTCCTCTATGCCAAGAAATGGGACACCAGCAGTTATATAAGTACTCCTGATATTAACTGTCACAAACCTACAGTTTACCTTCATTGCCAGAAAAGAATCCGCATGAATTTTGCGTGTTTCTGTATGGACAAAAATATATGTTCATATAACCTTTAGCCAGTTATTTTAATTAAATATTTAAAGAGTGATGTTTTCAAAGGTTTACAAATCCAACACCAAGAACAGTCTGTGAAAGCCTGTGGTTACTCTGTGCAGTAACTATTGAAGGTGCCTGTGCTAATCCCATTAATTTAAACTGACATTAAAGGGATATCCATATACATTTTGTGAAGTATGAAACTTCTCTCTACAGGGAACAAAATGTGCCTTTTTGGGCCAGAAAGTGAATTCAGCATGGCACAACAGTGCCTTTGCTGGTTTTGCTGCTGCAGAAGACATGGGCTGCTGGGACCCACACGGCCTGATGAGGTTTGCCAAGGTGGTGACCAGCCCATCTTTCCCTTTTTTTTGAAACAAATGAATGAGCTGAATCTTGGACCCGGGAGGCAACAGAAACTGTCACCCATAAGCTGCCTACATCAATAATGAACAGGAGCATTTGTAGAAACTGGACTACATTTGTCAAAATGGGTGAGATTGCAATGTGAAACGAAAGTAACTAGAACTGGTGGTCTGGTGATATTTCATGTGTGAATACTACCCTACAGATGTTCAGAAGGTTCCCTCTTTTTTTATTCCTTGCTTGACCAGTCCTCGGTTCTTAACTTTTCCTACTCTGTGCTATTACACTGTCACTTCTAGGTGACACAAAAAGCCACACTAAATTTACAGCAATATTAGATGAAATAGTAGAGGAGTATTTGGAAGTTTTTTGATGCAACATAATTTATTTGTTCCTAAGGAAATCTACTTTGTCTTGAATGATCACATTGAAATTGACCATCATGCTTATATCAATTTTGACTTGAAAAAAAAAAAAAATTCTTTCCTTAAAACAGCCTAGGGATGAGGAAAACTTTGAAATAGTTCTACATAAGTTGTAGACAATTTTCAAAAAATTAAAAATGAGTTTTTGCTCTAAAGTGAGACCTAAGTATTTCTAAAATTATGTTTTTGAAAAAAATATCAATGTTAATGGACTGACTTAGAGCATTCAGCAATGTTAAATGATACTTCATAGCACTAGCCTTCTGCATTGTGTATTGGCTGGCTTTGGACAAGAAATAGTGAGAAATGAACGAATTTAGAGATTTGATAGATTCTGCCTTCAACAGAAGTTGAATCTTTCAAGGACACAGCAAATTATATTGGCTTATTAAATTCTGTTCAGTCCAGCTACACTGTATTTCATATATTTTGAAGCAAAAATTCATATGAACATATTTAACTTTTGTTGTTAATGTAAAATCAGTTTTTCAGTAAAAATAATGATTTGGCCAAATACAGGAAGCACACTGAGTCATTGATTTGAAATAATTACGCAGAGATGTACACATACTAGAGCAGAAAGATTACTTCTTATTTTCTGCCAAATGGAATTAGCACATTTCTTTAATTCTGAGTCCTTAGGTATGGAATATTATGTTCTTTTTGTTGTCATTTCAAAGAAATCCCTTTAATCTCTCATATGCAGATTAGGCTAAGGAAAGGGTGAATTCACTGAGCAGAAATCAAAATCTTCTTGTTATTAAAATAAGAGCATTAGCAAGAACTAAATAGAAAAACTCGTAAACAAAATGTAGGTACACAAACTGCCTACATGTCATGTGATAAAATGTTATCAGGAAAGCTTAGGAAATTCAGAAAAGTAATGTAATGAACATTTCTTCTAGTTAATTGGAAGAAATTTAAGAACATTGGATTTGTTGTTTCAATCTTCCTAATGGGACTGAAAGTCATGAGCTGCTATGCAATTTGTCATGGTTTCTTATAACTCAAAAATAGAGTAAAAAATTAGGAAGTACATATGATCTGAGAGTTGTAATATAGGATAATGGATTTAAATTGATGCATCCTGCAAGGAATGTTTTTTGTGCTGACACTTATGTTGTATATGTAATTTTCACGCAACCATCAGGAAGGTATATCTGAGTATTCAGGAGCAGCAGAACATTATCAGTACCACTTTTTTTCAGGCCATCTCTAACAGGAAAATGTATTGAGTTATTACAAGACAATTTTACTGTATGCTTGCAAGAGCAAACAAAAAAAATTCAGGAAGCCAGTATTTCCGTTCTTATTAATTGAGTGTTACATTCACCATAAGAAAGAGTGGAATATTGGTCCCATCAACTCATGATGCTGCGATTTTTTGGCATATTAGTTCAAATTCAACAATTGTGTACATTAGGAATAATTTCAATTTTCTTCTAAGAATCTGCTACGTTTCAGACTGAGTAATAGAATGAGAAGATCTGTAATTCAAAATTTACCAGAGAACAGCCCCTTGCTGTATATATTAGTGTTAATATTATTCAAATAATAATTCGTTGAAATAATCAAATACAAAAATGCAGTTAATAAACATCTGCATATGCAAGGTACTGACAAATGCAAACTAGTACTTGAGTATTTGATCTTATTTTCCTGAAAAAATGAATAAAACACATAAATTTCTTAAGCAATGCAGTGTTTAAAACATGTATTTTAGCTTTCTTCTGGATGAAGGATATTAGCTGGAAAGGCATAAAAAGAACTCAAAGGTGCAATTCATGAAAACATGGCCGCATATGATAAACAAGCTGGAGCTAGAAGGGCTGACACCCTTCACAAGATCTCAAAATAAGTTGAGACAGAAGTATTTCTACTTAGATCTTAATCTAAGGTTAAATAAAACTAAGACATCAAATAGAAAGGAAAATAAAGAAGAAGACATAAAGTTAAGAGATAAGATTTAATTTACTTTAGGCTCTACAGAAAAAGAGTCTTAGAATAAATTTTAAATATCTCTGAGTACCACAATAGAACTGACTAATTATGAAGATACAGTCCTATCTTAGTAAAAAGAATAGAAATTAATTAAATCCAGTGTAAATAATTTTGCAATCCTAATGTCACATACCTTAAATATGTTAATGTTCACTGTTGCTTTTCTTTTTCATGTTATTTACAGAAACATACTGCAGAAAAAAAAGAAATGAATAGAACCACAAAAAGCTTTCAAGGTTTAATCCCACCCAGCAGCTCAACCCTGCAGAGCTGCTCACTCACTCTCCCATGGCAGGAGTGTGGCAGAGAAACAGCAGCGTAAAAGTGACAAACTTGTGGGTTGGGATAAAGACAGTATAATAGGACAAGGAAAAGGCACATATGCAAGCAAAGCGAAACAAGGAATTAATTCACCACTTCCTATGGGCAGGCAGGTGTTCAGCCACCCTCAGGAAAGCAGGGCTGCATCATGTGTGACAGTTACTTGGGAAGTGAAACACCATCACTCTGATCACTCCCACTTCCTTCTTCTTCTCCCAGCTTTATATACTGAGCATGATGCCGTATTTTGTGGGATATCCCTTTCATAATTTGGAGTCAGCTGTCCCGATTGTGTCCCCTCCCAGTTCCTTGGGTACCCCAATCCTGCTCACTGGTGGGATGGGGTGAAAAGCAAAAAAGGCCTTGACTCTGTTTTAGAGCTGTTCAGCAATAACAAAAATGTCCCTGTATTATCAACACTGTTTTCAGCATAAATCCGAAACTTAGATGCATACTAGCTACTGCAAAGAAAGTTAACTCTACCCCAGCAAAACTCAGAGTAAACACAAACCAAGAAAAGAAATTATTACCAGGCTGGAGCACAGTAATAGAGTAAGAAAATTGTCACAGGGTTCATTAAATGTTTTCTTCATGACTTATGGTTGCTTTCTTAACTTGTCTGCAAGGTACCTGAAGGAATACAAGTCAAAAAGCTGTTATAGTATACATAAATATCTATTGTAATTCATTAATATTTTTTTCTGTCTGATACCTACCATTCTAACTGACTTAAAAAGACTTTTAGTTTGAAAAGTTTCATGTTCGTCAAAGTTAGTAGTATTTTTTTCCTTTCCCCTTCTGTCATACCAAAATAATTAATTTTGGAAAATGGCTGATGAATGATCACCAAATAACATGCACATGAAATAACATTATGCAATTGCAAGTTGAAAAGGATTTTACTGCTGGAATATTCCTTATTTCTTAACTCTTGTCTCTAAGGGCAACAGTTTTCATGAAAAGCAAACAAGCTGAAAAGTTTCAGGCTGTTTCCACTGGATTTCCATCTGCTTTATTTGGAAAAAAATGAGTGCCTGCTTTGAGATTTACAAAAATATGATACACAAGGAAAACTGCCCACTCATTTTGTTCTAAAATGCCATGTAAGTAGATTTAGCTACATAAACTAAGAATTCCTCATAGAGAAGTATTTTTCATAGACCTTCCTGAGCACATAACATCCTCAAGATACCAACATAAGAAGTTTGTTATGCTACCCATCCAAAAGTATTTACTTTCAAAGTATATTATTGGCTCCCAGGAAAAGCAACCCTCTGAGACAGCAATGAGAATAATTGGTTATTTTTTTATTTAATTAGATCTATAGATTAATTTTATACTTTATTATTGCTCACACTTTAAAAGTGCTTTTTAGTACCTTTTAATCTTTTTTTCTAGAATAAAGATTCCAAAAATTGAATTAAAATAATGTTGATAAGGACTTTGAGGGTGTTTTAGGTATTCACTATCAGAATAAAAAACCACAAACCGTTACTAAAGATTAAAATAGTTTGTCACTTGAGCTTCAAATAAAGGAGTGTAGTGACACTCTACATTGGCCAAGAAATGTTATCACGAGATTAGAAAAACAGTAAGCCTGTACTGAGAAAGGTATTTAGGCCAAAGGATGGAATTAGACACAGAGATGTAGCTTCAAACAAGTTGCTAACTATCTCTAAAGAGTATCCAAAAGGCTTAAATATAAGATAGCTCATGGGCTATCTTTTATCTCCTCCTCAACTTGGACAGGATGGCAAATCATTAGCCTTCAAGGTGAAATTTTTGGCCCCATTGACTGAAGTTAGGTGAATTTAAACATTACTGATGATAAATCATAGAACATCCTGAGTTAGAAAGGACTCCCAAGGATCACTGAAGTCCAGCTGCTGGCCCTGCACAGGACAAACCCAAAAATCACACCATGTGCCTGAGAGCATTTTCCAAATTCTTGAACCATTGTCAGGCTCAGTGCTGTGACCACTTCCCTGGGAAGCCTGCTCCAGTGACCAACCACCCTCTGGTTGAGCACTCTTTTTCTAATATCCAAACTAACCCTCCCCTGACACAACTTCAGACCATTCCCTCTGTCCCATCACTGGTCACCACAGTGAAATCAGTACCTGCCCTTCCTCTTCCCTTCATGAGGAAGTTGTAGACTGCAATGAGGTCTTCCTTCAGTCTCCTCTTCTCCGGATTGAACAGAAGCCACCCCTTATATGGCTTCACCTCAAGGCTCTTCATCATCTTTATAGCCCTCCTTTTAATGGTCTCTAATAGCTTAACGTCCCTCTTATGTTGTGATGGTCAAAACTCTACACGGGACTTGAGGTAAGGCCATACCTTAAGAGGCTCCGAGTGAGGCAATCACCTCCCTCAACTGTTTGGTGACGCGGTCCAGGACAGGGTTGGCTACCTGGGGCTACCTGTTGCATTTCTGACTGCCCATCACTGCTGACTCATATTCAACTAGCTATCAACAAGGACCCCCAGGTTCCTTTCCTCAGTGCTTCTCTCCAGCCTGTCATTCCCCAGTTTGAAAGTACATCCAGGGTTGCTCCATCATAGAATCCAGTACCTGCCCTTGTTAAACTTCCTGCAGTTAGTAAAGATAAAGATAACTTACTCACAAAATCTTTTAAAAAGCTTTTGGAAGTAATATTGTTAAAATCATTATTTTTATCAGGCAAAAATGTGTGGCATATTTATGTGGCTCACTGTATACATTCAGATTTGCCATTTGTTTAAAAAAATAGTATGTTTCTAACCATAAGGTTCAATAGGGAATTCATTCCACATAGAGCATATTATGTGGAATATAACAATATGAATGTATCAACTTTTCCCTGTAGCCTTACAAAATAGTACATCCAAAAAAAGATGAATTGTTATTATATCCTGTTGATTCTTAAAAAGAACCAGACCAATTAATGACATTTCATTTTCAGTGTTAAGCAATTGCAATAATTGCGCTTCAGACCCAGTTAGCAATATAGTTTTCACCAATGGTGCTGAAAAAATCTGATAAAGAATAGTAAAGGGCAGTTACCTAAAGAAGAAGAGGCAAAGTTCCCTAAGGAGAAAGAAAAAGAGATATTGAGAGAAAAAGAAGCAGAAACAGTAAGCTAATAATGAGTACATTCACTTATTAATGATGATGAGTGTAACCATAGGGTACTGAAGGAATAATAATGACTAAATATTTAGTTGCTACAGTTACTATCCTTGATCTTTCCATGAACCTCCCAAAGTGACAGCGGTGAGCACGGCTGTGGATCAAGGCCAAGTTTGCACTTTTGCCCATGGTCCATAATTAAAATAGATTTATGAATGAGGAAATGCCTGCAGAAAGAGATCAGTCTTGCAACATTTCCCAAAGGTTGTTAGATTTTTTGAAGACTAAACTGTAGTTTAAATCTACCCACTTATTGTAGATTCTTCCCTTTACAGCATATTTTTTACTGCAAAAAAGGCAGCTGAGTACGCATTCCAGTGAGATTCAGGGGCACTAATACTCATACTCATAGTTTGGCTTATAATAGACTTGATTATACGGGCATCATTGTTTTCAGTGACATAACAGGGTCTAATCTCTGTGCTAGCATAATGTAAACTGTTTCCTTTTATGAACTCATGGAAACAAAAACTGTATATGGGAAGGATTATTATGTGTTTTAGATTTACCCCGTGGGTTCTTTCTTTACTTTTTCTGAGGAGATATTTTTCTTGTAATTTCTACCTACCGTTGGTTACATAATTTCATCTGGATTCCATTGCCTCTTTCTGAATTACCATGAAAGACCATCCCATACTTTTAATGAGAGAGTATTTTTTTTTTTACTGTAAATACACTTGTACCTCATATGGCAAGCTGAATTAATGAGATGAAGTGAAAGAATAATTTTTTCACATCTTTCACCAATACTCCATGTTAATGGCCAAAAGAGAAAAAAGGACAGACAGGTAGAAACAGCAAATTACAGCCCAAAAGTGAAACTGTGTACACAGATGAGGCTTGTTTACTTTTCGTAATGACATCAGCTTCTAGCACTTCTTTCCAATTCTATGTCTGTTTGATTAGAAACAGACAGTGCATTCTTGCTCTTACGAATTCCGGGTCTCTTCATGGAAAGAAATTTTACATTCTTGTTAAAAAAACTTCCGTGTTTGTACTTGTGAGTGTTTTGTTTTTCAGCAAATGTATATCACCTCTCTGATTGCACAATTTCTTTGTTTTATGATTTGTTCTGTTATAAAGGAAATGCCAGGAGAATACATACGCAAAATTTGAGCACTTCATAAATGAATACTCTACAGGACCATATCTTGATTTTTCATGAATCTGCATAGTTCCATGGGCATTTATGACCAAACAAATACATTCTAGAAACTGTCTGTTATGTACATTGATCATTCCCAGAGGAAATAATGATGAAGACAAGGTCATTTTAGATATCACAGCCTTAGTTTTCACTATAATATGTTTATTATAAAGGCACATGGAAGGCGTTTTTTCTCTTCTCTGCGCATTCCCCTGTTTCTGATGTTAATTTAAATTATACAAGTAATCAGCAGTCTCTCAAGTGCAATAGTCCCGCATGGAGGTTGGTTGCAAATAAGAAATTCTCTTCAAATTGTTTCACTGGTGGCTTTCACCACTGCAAACATTTTTATTGAGAGAATTGTCAACTAGTTAGATTTCTGATTATTTTTCCCTGACAGATCAGTGGAAGAAACAACAGCCTGAATGAGAGTAAGATCTAACAATTACTGAATTACATTACTTATTGTGAATAGACAGCTGTCTGGCAGATGCAATTTAAAACAAAAACATAATATATTCTAAGCTAGATAAGATATCTGGAGTTCATTTTAACAGTGATGAGCAGTTGTAAAAGCCAAACCAAATCATGGAGAGCACACACTGGTGATAAGCATTAGTAGTATTGTTATTGGATAAAATATTCTGCCATCACCAATGCCATTATTTCCCCATAGAAACATAGAGTTTGAAGGCCACACTCTAACACAGTATCTCAGAGCGAACTTCAAAAAAAAAAAATTGACTTGATCATTTCCTTTTGATTTTATTGTTTAATGTACATTATTTCAAAGTAAAAGAAATAGAAAAGGGAAGTTGGGAATTTCAGAAATTTTACAGGCCTGATACCTTGTTTCTAACTCTGGGAAGACAGAGTTCAAATAACAAGAGCTCACTGAGATAACAGAATGACACAATGACTCAAGGATTTCAGTTCTTTAGAACACTCTCCTTAAATGAAAGATTTCCCTTGGCCCATAAGAGACGAATTCAAATTGCAGTGGTTGGTGCTACATCAGGATTGAGCATTTTTGTGTTTTACATACTTTTTCAAATACATCTCTACTTGTTCAGAAAGTTGAATGTGTGAACACACATATACTTATTAGTTAGTTTCTGGTTTCCTTTCAACAGCAGAAGATGCTCTCCGTCTAACACAGGGACATACAGAAACCAAAAAAAGTGGATATTCCTATTCAGAAGTTTCCTTAAAATGCTGCTTATTCCAAAAAACAATTATGATTGCATATGAACTGAATTTTAAGTTCGGTGTACTGTTTATATTAGCACAGACAATCAGATTCTTAGGCAAAATTTTTTGTGTTCAAATTTTCTTACCTGATTTTCTTGTCATTTCTGTTTCAGAATAGCTACAATACTCTTTCTGTAGTAATTTTAGTTAATCTAATTCAACAAGTGTGAAAAAAATTAATAAAATAGAAATAAATTTGGGCTTCCTTCCTTTTTCTGTGCAATGTTGGAATTTCATATTCAGATTAGTTCTAATCTCATCAAAGCTACATCTCTCTTCAAAAGAAAATGGATTTTCCTTATTTGTCTAAAGTCTGCATGGACTTTAACAGTTGCTGTCTCTTCCGCTTTCTTCCCACACTGACCACTGCAGGAGGGAAGAAGGTGGACTATGCAGCCACCGCATTGCTGCCACTCTTCCTACCTCACATATTTCCTCTGCTCCAGCATGGGTCTTTTCCATGAATTACAATTCCTCAAGAACAGACTTCCGAAAAGATTTTGTGTTAATCCCCCATAGGTCATAGGTCCTGTCAGAATACCTTTTCCTACATAGCCTTCTCTCTACAGGCTGCATTTCCTGTCAAGAGGAAGCTCCAATTTGGGTTGTCCATGGGCTGTAATTTCTTTCAGGCGTTGCTTCCTGCTGCCTCACAGGGTTGTCTGCTGAATGCTGGGGGGACAGCATGCTTCACCACTGTATTCTCTACAGACTGCAGTGAAATCTCTGATGCTTGTAGCTTCTTCTCTACTTCTCCCCATCCTTCCTTGCTGACCTTGGTGTATTACAGGGCACTTCCTCCCACATTTTGCTCGCAGAAACACAGAATGGCTCAGGTTGGAAAGGACGACAGTGTGTCATCTGCTCCAATTTCCCTGTTCAAGCACGGTCATCCTGCAGCACATTGTACAGCATTATGTCCAAATGCTTCTTAAATACCTCTGGTGAGGGATACTCCACAACCTCTCTGGGTAATCTGTTGCAGTGCTCAGTCATGCACACAGCAAAAACATTCTACCCCAAACTCAGGTGGAACTTCCTGTGCATCACTTTCTGCCCGTTGTCTCTTTTCCTATTGCTTGGCACAACAGAGAAGAGCCTGGATCCAGCCTCTTGACACCCTCCCTTCAGACACATGAGCATTGATCAGGTGCCTTCTCATTTGTGTCTTCTCGATGTTGAACAGGCCTAATTCTCTGAGCTTTTCCCCATAAGAGACGTGTTCCAGTCCCTTTATCATCTTTGACACCCTCCGTTGCACTCACTGCAGGTGCTCCCTGTGTCTCTTGTAAAGAGGAACCCCGAACCGGACACAGAACTCCAGATGTGGCCTCACCAGGGGCAGAATCACATCCCTCGACCTGTTGGCAATGCTCTTCCCAATGCAGACCAAGATATCATTGACCTCCTTGGCCAGCAGGGCACACTGCTGTCTCATGAACTGCTTGCTGTCCACCAGGACCCCCAGGTCCATCTCCTCAGAGCCGTTTTCCAGCAGGTCAGCTGCCAGCCTGAGCTGGTTTATGGGGTTATTATTCCCCAGGTGTGGGACCCTGCATTTACCTTAGCTGAATTTCAGATGGTTCTTCTCTGCCCTTCTCTCCAGCCTGGTGAGGTTCTTCTGGAGGGCTGCACAGCCCTCTGGGGTATCAGGCAGCAGGTTGGTGTCACCAGTGAACTTGCTGAGGAGGGATCTGCGCCTTCATCCAAGTCATTGATGAATAAATTAAACGATACCGGGCCCAATACTGAACCTTGAGGCACACTACTAGTGACAGGTCTCCAACTAGACCCTGTGCCACTGATTAAAACCCTCTGGGATCTGCCATTCAGGCAGTTCTCAATCCACCTCCCTGTCTACTCATCAAGTCCACATTTCCTGAGTTTGCCTAAGAGGATATCCTGATAGACTTCTGTCTCTCACACGCGCATTTTAAACCTTCTGTGTTGGTCAGCATGGGTCTATTTTGGAGCAGGCTAGAACCAGCTACATCCAGCGAATACCCTTATTCTCTTCTCATAGAGGCCAGCCCACCAACAAAACCTTGCCAGGTGAAGCAAGTACAGTAATATAGCAAGCTAGCTGTGTGAGTCTTACAATCCTATCTTTATATAAATTCATCTGTTAAAGCCAGATTTTATTCAGCTTACATCTAGCATAGTTTTGCCAAGAGCTATAACTGGAATAAAAATAAGATGCATCTCTTTATTATCAGAAAGGTCTTATAAATTCATATTTCATAATAAATAACTAAACCAAGGATTTAAAATATTTTACATGCTTGTAAGGAATTTCTCTTTTTTTTATCTTGGTTCTTGCCAGTAAAATACATGGACTATACTATTACAGAGAGAGCAGACAAGGATTTGCAAAGCATCAGTATTATAGGACAAAAATGGTCATTTAAGAAGAGAGCAGATGCTCCAAATCAGCTGGAATACGTTTAGAGATCTTGTCCTGAGACATAATAACATAAATTTCTGTCTAATTATCAAAATACGGATATCGAACAATGCAATGAATGAGAAGCTGAAGGTGATTCTAAGCTTCATTCCATAAAAGATGACTCTAAGGCTAAAGAGTGTTTGAGACCACTGAACGTCTGGTGCTGGTGCCTGAAATATGATTCTGTCATTCAGGCGTCTGCTCAGAGCCATTCAGGCAAGAAGTGAGACGACCAAATAAAAGCACCCAGGAGGTGCAAATCACCTGTGTATTTCTATTGTAGAGTATGAAAATTTGTCTTGCCACATGGGTACTCTTAATAAGGCAAAGCATACTGTGTCTCTCCTGTCATCAAGCATTCTGTGTCTCTGACTGTTATCAAGGAATATGATTTATATCTTTGTAGAGAATTTATGAAACTACCTGAACTCTCTGAACCAGTCCATTCTTATCTGAATACATTGAAGACTTGGTCTTGAGAAAGTAGCTGCCAGATGAGCTCAGAAAATTCACTAAGATGAGGATTAGGATTGATAAATGACTGTACAGGAGCATACAGAATTTAACAGGATATGGAGGAGGCAAGGAGAAAAGCAAAACTATAGCTGCCCCTTCTTTGGGCATATACCATAAGCACAGGGGACTACAACTCATTTCAGGAGCAGTGATTGCATTTAATATTCTCTTTGTGGCATAGAATAGAAACAGGCGTCTGCACTGACCTCTCTGTAATTTTTGGTCACAAGGTATTTGCTTGCTTTTGAAATACAGTGGAGACATTAAGAATTTACTTTTGTGTCCGAGATGGTGCAGTGCTGTAATCTATCCAGATAAAGTCTCCTCTCTGAATCAGCCTTAGATCATTTCCAGCAATGCCAAGATCGCTGGAGAAATACTTAAGAATCTTAAGCTGACTAGTTGTGTCGAGTCCAGCACTTTTGTCCCTTGCTGCCCTCCTCAATAAGAGTGTATCAGTAGATGCCCAAGGAGAAAGAAAGAAATATAATTAAGAAAAATAGAAGCAGCAATACATGGTGTTTTGTTTTACTAAGATACAAGACATATAAAAACTATTAACTTATGAGTGGAAGAAACAGGCAGAAAAAGTGTGTGTACTTATACAGCTGACA
The DNA here is from genome assembly GCA_013398015.1 of Oreocharis arfaki. Taxonomy (NCBI): domain Eukaryota; kingdom Metazoa; phylum Chordata; class Aves; order Passeriformes; family Paramythiidae; genus Oreocharis; species Oreocharis arfaki. The sequence goes on along the minus strand of VZRR01004102.1, from coordinate 693,380 downwards.
AGGTATGCCCACCATTTGTTTAAAGGATTTGAAACCTTTATAGATCTAAATCCTCCTGGCTACCCAAGCCACAGCTGTTGCTTAGATAGTTTTTCCATGTTGTTTTTCTTTTTCTCTCCCTTCACGTTTGTCTATTGCTATGTACTTTCCATGAGATATTACTTCTAAAATGTTGGGAAATCTTACGCTTAATGCATAGTTCTTCAGGCCCCCTTCTAGACACTGTATCTCTCCAACCAATTTTCCCTTTTGTTCCACCAGCTGTCCCATGTAACAAATATATCCTAAAGGAGGTTTAAGATGTTAGTTTTTATTTGAACAAGAAATGTCAAGGATGACAACCAAGGATCTAGTTCATTTCATTGCGTTCTCAAGCATCTGGAAGGCAGAACAAAAGGGAACAAAAAAAGAAGCGTTTCCGCAGTAAACTATGATCATGTGATACAGAAACAATGCCTTACAGGAGTAATGATCAAAATTTACATGGAACATCTGTTCAGTGCATTCACATAAATTTAATACTTCATTTCCAAAATATTGTACTAATCATAATTTTCACTCACAGAAACTTATAATCTTGATTTGAAGAGATAATAAGTTTAAGACAGAACAGAACCTTGCCCCTGTGGCCTCTGTGTCTATTCACAACCAAACTATTTATCTGACAATTCAAAACTGAGCACTCACAATACTTTGTTCAGAAAATACATGATTATGGCAGAAGTTATGATACGAATACTCAGGGTGATTCCAGCTGAAAGATCATAAGCTACTTGCATTGGGAACTGAAAGGGAAAAATCCAATATGTGTTTCTCCTCTGCTTTTATACTTTTCACTCAAGTACTCTCGCACCCAAATTCTCTCATCAGTTTTTACATAAGATCTAAGAGTGCCTTCCAGCTTACTGGTAACATTCCCCCTGTTGTGTACCAAAGGCTGAAAACTCTGGCTTTTTGATCTCCCTCCTGGACATCCACACGCAACATATGCACTGGTGAAGTTCTACAAGGATGTCTTACAGAAGGTCCAATACAGAAAATCACAGAATCTGGTCCACATAAAAAGCTTATTTGTTCATCCCCCTGCCTGCTCTCCACAAGCTGCCAGACATGGCATACTTTTTCTAAAGGTTTATAGCAGACCAAGATGAGCAAGCTTATGACTATAAGATGACAGTCAAATTGCTAGGGTTCACAGGAACCTGGAGACTGTTATCTTCATCTGTTTTATGAAGAGTGCCTGCCTCAGGAAGCCAGGAAGGTGGCTTCTATGCAGCATGTTTCAATTAACACCCTGCTTCATTTTTTTTGACTTGGAAGGAAATTAAAGGCATGAAGCTGGGGATTTCCAGTCTTTTAAAACAGAAACTGCATGCATTTAATGTTGTACTTAAAAAAAAAAAAAAAAAGAAAAAGAAAAAGAACAGAAAATAGGTCCATTTTATTGAATATCTGGAAAAAAAATGCAGGATCTGAATTTAAAGTTTATCTGAAATGAAGTGGAGTACAAATCGCCCTGGTTTTGCTTTTATTGATGTCAAATCACTTTTTAGCAGATTAGAGGAACTAATTCACATCACAGCTTGTTTTTGTGTTCCTAATCTCTCTTTGGATACTTTGTTTAATGCTTTAGCCTACATGTGAGTATAGTCTTACTAGCCTCCAACAGATGGCCTGTATCAAAGTTTTTCTTGAAAGAACTGTGACTAATGCAAGCTGGCCTCATTAATCAAATGTGGTCTGTATGGAAATATTCTCTAGCTGTGAATTGAGTAATTTCAAAAGGCCTGAGTTAGAAAGGACATGCTTTGTATACACAAATGCACAAATGTCCTTTTTTTCTGTGTGTGTGTATATATCTGTGAAGCAGAGAGTATTGAAAGAACGTATGTTTTGGGATTGTTCATAAGGTATGCTCTGTAGCCACAGTTTCTTTACAAAGACCTATGAAGTTCATTAGCTTATATCGGTGGATGATTTTTGGCTTAGGTCTTTTAAAAACAAAGGAGTTTGGTTTGATTTTGTTTCTCCTTTTAGAAGTATTTCTGCTCTTAATATGATACTCTTTGGGAAGATTCTCAACGTTCAAAATATAAAGGTTATGGATGAGATAATGGCATTCTGCATTCCCACCTAGGAGCAGTGATCTGTCAGCTCTACAGCCTTGTATAGTAGTGCGGTAGCTTCTCTGCTTAGGACGGCATCCCGCTGTCCTTGTGCAAACTGGATAATGCGGAGCAGGCCATCCTGGCCATGACAGCTCTGTTCACAATAGGGTTGGTCCACTTCTGAAAGCAATGTTTTCTTGACAATGTCACTTCTAGCAGACTCGCTAATGCCAAACAGATGTATCAAAACCAGTGTGAGACCAGCAGAGAGGCACCCACCTGTACATAGACTGAACTGGCAGCCTGGAAATGAGATTTCTTCTGTTTCAGATCCTGTACTGGGCTGTTAGAAGAGACCAAAAAGGTGAATTTAAACATACTTTCAATTTGGAGGGTGCTTCATTCAGCATTCCCCTGTGAAAGTAATCTTGATGGAACTTTACCGCATTTAACATAACAATGTAGCACAGTGTAAACATAGTCCATGAATTTGACACTTCTGCCACTACATTGACAGTGGCTCACTCCGCAAATAACCCCTCCTGAAATACAGTGAGCTGTTTCCTCAGCTCCAGTGTTATTGTTAGTAATATACAGCAAGGGCAAAAAATGACACTTGTTTTAAGTTCTGCTTCATTGCCTTTTCAGTTGTCAGTTATGAAGACACAATATCCCCACTGAGATCTGTTTGAAAAATGAACTCTCTTCTACTCAGCAAATTTAGCTTATACTGCGTTGCTGTGAAAACCATTAATGATAAAATTTAATGGATGCTAGAAAGATTGCTTAAAGATCCTTAAATTGTTGATAGTCAAGTGAGATGAACATGATAATACTGACAGATGAAGTGGCAAAGATAGTAAGAAAAGAAGGCTATAGCTAAGTTATGATACATTTAGGATGTTGGGGGAGGAGACGGGGTACAGAGGAACAAATCTGAACCTGTTGCTCAAACATTGGAAAATGTGTTTGAATACTGTCCAGTGATTTGGATTAATGCAGAAAGGCTGTATAGGTCAATTAAGTTAAATGAAATTAATATCAAGGTCCAGACTACTGGTGTTTGCATCTCAAGAATACTTCTACCACTGAAAATATTTTTTAAAAAATTGCAATGAATGTAAAAAAACCCCAACAAACCCAAATGAATCACTTGTAAGACAGCAAAAAGTGATAAATAACGGTATGTACAAATACACTAAACTGACCACTCTGAATTATTTGGAGGAAGATGTTAATCTGAGCTCTGTTAACTTTTATATAACCAAATTCATGTTTGCAGAACTTAAAAAAAAAAACCAAAACAACAACCACCAAAATCCTAAACAAATAAACCTAACCAAACAAAAGGCCATACATGTCACACTTCATTAGATGGAAAACAGCATCCTACAATCAGTGACAATGTGAAGGAGCACAGTATCACTGAGGCAGTAGAAAGTGACCTTTTCTAGATAGTGTTGTGCTTTAAAGGGATTTTGTTTGACTATTTAAGCATGGCAACTGATTCGTGTTAGAGAAGGTGTTTCTGAGGAATTTTTTATGTGGTCATTCCTGAGGGCCTTTTGCCAGTGACTCTGAAGTGTGCTAGTCACACTGCAGCACACTTGCACTCTCTAATAGCTGGAGGCATCACACTTTCAGATTCCTGTCCTGCTGAGCGACTTCAACCACTCTGACATCTGCTGGAAAAGTAGCACAGTGAGCTGTAGGCAATCCAGGGGACTCCCGAAATACATGGAGGATAAGTTCTTGAGCCAGGTAATAGAGAGCCCTACCAGAGAGGATACAATACTGGATGCGATGGTCACCAATGTAAGTGAGGTAATTGGGGACAACAAGATGAGGCAGCCTGGGCTGCAGTGATAGCGTACTGGTGGATTTCACAGTCGTGAGGGATGTGGGTCGGGTAAGGAGTAAAGTTAGGCTCCTGAACTTCAGGAAAGCTAGCTCCTGGCTTCTCAAGGAGGTAGTTGATAGGATCCCCTGGCAGACTGCCCTCGGTGACAAGGGAGTGTAACAGAGCTTGCAGATCTTTGAGGAAACCTCCAATAGACCACAATAGCTAGCAATCCCCAGGAACAAGAAACTGGACAAGGGATGCGAGACTGGCATGGCTGACTAGGGAACTGCAGGTCAAACTAAAGAGAAAGAAGCAAGTGCACAGACAGCACATTTGCAGATAACACCAAGTTCAGTGGTGCCATTGACATATCTGAAGGACAGGATGCCATCCAGTATGACTGCTGTTTAAGTTTATCATTTGAGTCTTAATTCGTTCCTGTCGTGTTCAAACAACACATTGTTGAAGTTCCTATTCCTCATAATAAATATCACCACATGTCCTGATATTTCCTGTCTATCCTCCTTGTTTTCCTGATTTCTCTCTTCATGCTGTGAAATACGCAGGCTTTAATTTAATGCCAAACTTCCTGAAAAAAGGAAACAAAAAAAATTAAAAATAATTTTGGAATTTCATTTTCTTATTTCAGAATCAGTGAAATTGAGTACCATATACATGGTAGAGTATAAAATTGTGGGATGCACCTTCTTATTTGGCATGTTCACTTCTGATTCATCTATATCCTTTGTAATCTCATGCTTTATCATTTGCAGATCATCCTCTATATTTTCCCTTCCTTTTTTTCCTCCTTTCTCTTTTATGCTCATGAAAGTTATGGACTAGTTTCTTTTGTTTAGTTCATGGAGAAAAATACATTTTTTCACTCAGTCATGAAGCTGGCAAAGACTGAAATCTCAGAGGTTTAGCTTCTTTGTGAGAGATTCTTTTTCCAGCAGCTCTACATCTAATTTTCTTTGTATAGTATCGTTTGAGATTCTCAAGGTAGTGCGTATTGGCAGTGACCTGCCAGACATCCTGGGTCTTAAGGATGAATGAATAAATAACTTTGCTGAATGTTGCTGAATATGTGATAATGCAATTAGTATTCTTGCCAACTGAGTTGAAAATGAGATGTTGTGTCTTCAGGGACCATTGTACCCTTTTGTAAAAGCTTTTTTTTTTTTTTCTATTTTCTTTTACATACGTCAGATACATGTGAGCTAAGCAAAAATGTCCATTATAAATTAAAATAGCTTTGCACTGTAGATTAGGTGGCCACTTCTGATTTGGCAGTTAAAGTTCAATTTACAATACTGCTTAAGAAACAACAGACAAAAACATGCTGTATTTGTTATTTTTTATACAAATAAAATTATTGCTGATAATTAAACACACTATTTTACATTCAGAGCAATTTATATGGGATGAAGTGGAACACAGTGCAGGTTACACTGCATATTAACATTATCCCAAGGCAGATCAGATCAGCTAATTTCCAAGATTTGCTGATGACAGTAGGGTGTTTGGTAGAGTGGCAAAAAATCAGGTGATTCTAATCATGTTAATGCTTAATTCTTAGATTGTGAATGCTAATCAGCCCCTACAGATTGGTTACACACAGGTGCACAGGAAATAGTGTAAAGAATTGTTGACCATTATTTTTTAGTAAATATTAGGGAAAGATTTTCCTCAAAAACATACAAGAATGCTGATATTCTCCTTGGAAAACCTCACGAGGGATATGTATGACTTACAGGCTGTATATCACTTCCACTGCAACTGTTACAGTCAATGATTTCAAACCCAGAAAGAAGTGAATAAATCAGATATCTCTGCCCATTAGGAGGGGTGAACATGAAGGGATACATAAACTGAAACTATTTGTAACAATGATGATTCCCTTCAGCTGTAAAAATAACACAGGTGGTTGTCTGCTTCAGCCTTCTTGACAACACTGTGAAGTATTTTGTTGTTCGGAATGAAGCAGGCAAAAAAAGAATAAAGAAAAGAAAAAAACCCACCAAACAACTAACAATACAGGAATACTGCTTGCTAGAGGTGCAGAATGCCAGGAAGGCATCCAGCTCGAGCAGACCCTTAGTGAAATTACCCTACAAGATATGCAGCTCTTGGGAAGCTGGTGATTCCATTTAACCTTGCTGCATACTGTGGAGAATTAATGCAGTGGGTCGGTGACTAGCGCAGACATCAGTACCTGTACTGGCTGGAATTAGTTTGTTGCATTTTACTATGGACAGCTAGAATTAGGAGAGCAATAAGGAATAGTATTATTCATACTGTAAAACCTTCTCACTCCTGAAGAGTCCACACTACTGGGAAAGGGTGCTATGTGACTCCATGTTGACTGATATAAGCTGCATCCTGCTGGTAAGGGCAGATAAAGTTTTCATAGCAATTCCGTAGCTATTCTGTGCATGGATAATGAAATAGGTCTGAGGAATGAGGAAATAATTTCAGAGTTCATTATATGAACCGGAGAATCCTGGCTCAGAGGAGGAGAACCAGGACTGGGTTTTCAAGACCTAGCCAGCAACAATTTTGTCTTACCTACTTCTCTTGCGGTTTTTCCCCTGGTAACTTAAAACAGGAACTTTTTGTCCCATCTCCAAACCTCAGGGCTCTGTTACTCTGTGCCTGGTAGTGTTCTCCGGGACTGAGTGATATGCAAACGGGCTTTGTCCCAGCAATGTTCTATTTCGCTACGACATAAATGTGAAGATGCACTTCCACATGAGACGAGAATGTAATTGTGTGTCTTATACCAAAGTTTAGCCTCTTCCAACCCCACCAGCACTTTGTGGCTATGTTTCCCAGCCTGAACATATAGTACTTATAGCTAGGAAATATTTCTGCCTTTTACTTATTTTGATAGATGTCACTTCTAAATTTGTCAACTAATGAGTGCTAAAAATTGTAACATTTCTTGTTTTCTGCAGTCAGGAGTAGGAAGAGATGCTCCCCACCGATTATATTTCTAAAAAAAAAAGGAAAAAATTATATATATATGTATAAAAAGCTTTATTTTCTCTCTACTTTGAAAAATCCCTCTATCCCTTTGAAAATAAGGTGACACCAAATGCAGCTATAGAGAATGTAAAATCCGATGTGGAGAATTGTAGAATGACAAGGAGCTCTGCAGATCTCCATGGACTACATCCCACACAATCTAACATGATATATAAAATAATCATCCTATCCTCACCACTTTCAGGTAATCATTCTTGTCTCAGATGATTTTTCTCTTGGTATCACAAAGAGAAATTTTGGTACTGAGCAACAGAATGGTTAATATATTCATGGCATTTATCCATCGTATGTATCAGGATACTTGTAAAGATACTAGATGTACATCTGAAAACAATTTTAAGGGGAATAGTGAGTCCAATGAGTTTCAAAATATTCTCAGTTTCTCAATTTTTTAAAAATTTTAATTTTTTTATCCTTAGACATAATTTTCTCCCTGAGTTCTCTTCTCTTCTCTTCTCTTCTCTTCTCTTCTCTTCTCTTCTCTTCTCTTCTCTTCTCTTCTCTTCTCTTTTCTCTTCTCTTCTCTTCTATTCTCTTTCCTTTTTTATCCATTTCATTTGCTATATTGAAGTAGACATAACCAGCTTTTTGAGAGATATGTTCTGCTGATCAATTTTGATTCTGAATAGCTCACAAATTTCCTGACATCCATAAGTATTCAAGCTCAGTGGGTATTTGTGCTCTCTAGTATCTGTAAATATGCTGCAGATTTTTGATTGTTTTATGCTGGAAGTGTATTTTATTTTATTTTTGCCTTCACAGTTGGCTGTGGGGGTTTTTTTCTGCTTTATAGACCCTTGTCTTTTTATTAGTTCTATGTTCCCTGTTGATTTTATGTTTTATATTCCTGCTGTCACTACCAGCATCTCACTGTAAACAAGAATGTTGTATCTCAGTGGGTTATTTTCTGTTAATAACCTGTGATACAGTATATAAATAAACCAGAGAGGAGTTCACAGGTGCAATTTATTAGAGCTATTGCAATGTGACTTCAGTAATGGTCTTGAGTTCTTTAAAAACTTTGGTGTGTTTTGAGTTGAAGACAGCTATATATTGCTGTTCATGAGAGAAAAATAAATATGACTGTAATGAAATATATCCAAGTCCAACTCAATAATAATTGCAATTTCTCAGTGCCAATACTTGGAGACCTAAGTGTACCTCACAATAATTCAAACCAAAGTACACCAGTAAGGTAACACATTATTCAGGTTAGACTGGAAGAATGAAACCAAACAAAATGGCAAACCACACGAAATATGCTCTCCTCCCTATACTTATGTCTCTGTTAACTACATGATGGCATATTTTAATCCTAGTACTCCCCTGTTAAACTTCACAGTATAGAATTATATTTCAGACGTATGTTGTACCTATGGAGAAGAGCTGTGTAGAACAAGCAAAGCATAATTCAGAGATTGTTCGAATCCTATTCAAAGTTGCAGTGAAGCTCAAAAATTACTCAAATTATTTTTTAGCACACTTTTTAGAAAATCTGACTAATGTGAAAGTCAAAATTTTGTCAGTAATAATGTGTCTTGTCCACCAAAGAACAGAGCTGTCAGCCCTGAAATGCCTGTGAAGGCCACTGTGCTTTTCGTCATTTACTGCTGCTAGTAAGAAATTAAACCAGAGAATCTAGTGCTTGGTGGGAGTCAGATTAAAAGAAAAAGATAAAGTACTCAGAGCAGCTAAAAAGCAATGTTCACCCTACCTTCCTCATCCTTATAAGCTGATATGTTGGCTCAAAAAAAAAGCTATTCTGTGTTTTGGAATCACTTGCCATTTTCAGAATTCTATCATAAAATCATGTTTTAGAACTCTTTCAACTCAATACTATAAGTTTTATATGTTCAAAATTATACTTCATGCTCTTTTCTAAGACTAGTTTATAATCATTATCTTCTCCAGGCATTGACATCACTCCAAAGAAAGCGCAGGAGGTACCTTTTGACCAGACACACAGCTAAAGGAGAAGTTTCTCATCTAAGGAGGACAGATAGTCTCTCTTGTACCTCAAATAGTGTAGACTACTGGCATGGAAAATCAAGGTTATTGAACGTGTTTGAATTGGTGCTATTTCATACCTGTGGGAGTTGGAGATACCAGAAACCTTATTTTGGTGGAGAATCAGGTTGCCCTGTCATCCATTCTACAATTTACAGAATCTATAATCATATATCCTTGGTGTCTCATGGAAGAGGGACAACAGGACGTAGAAAGATTTTTTTTTTTGTCAATTATTGTTGTCAGCAGAGTTACTCTGCATAAAGGACCTCTTACACTGGTTATCTTTGAGTTTAAAGCTCCTTCAATGATGTTAATAATTTCATTCTCAGAAATGAAATTCTCTCAATGGCTACGGGCAAGTATCTGTTAGAAGATGCTCAGCCAAGAACCACACCAGCTCCAGGATTTGCACATTCAACAAAAACCTTTGTATATAGCTGTCATATGCATAACCAAATCTTGCTTTCCTGTGTAGGAGTGAGTCTGGTGGGATTTACATACATTAAAGTTCAAGGCTTGCTTAGCAGGCAGCAGGAACTGAGGGAAAATAACACCATGAAGGCAATGCTTAGGCCCTGTCTCAACTGCTGTCTTGTAAGTTGCTGGGAACACTACTGCTGATATTTAGCAGAACAAGACCAGGCTTCTTTCTCCTATGTAGGTGCGATCAGGATTCAATGACAATCTTGACATCTCCAGCAGAGAGAATGTTCATTGGCCTCAGAGAGAGCAGATCCTAGTCTTGTATAGTAAAAGTTTCTGACTGTCTTACAAAAGAATGAAAACCTCTTTTAACTTTAGCAACTAATGCATGACCTGTATCACTACAATGATAGTCTATGCAAAAAATACAGAATCCTAATGGGTTTTTTTAGTAGTAGTTTAATTGCAGCTGTTTCAATATTACCTTTAAATCCTATGGAAATATTTATGTATCTTCCTTTCATAATACTCCGTGGGACTTGCAGGAAAAAAATCAAACAAAATGTAAGAGCATAGGCAAATGTAATTTAAAATCCCCCAAAAAGGTACTAATATTTTCTCATTTTCCAGCTTTCCTTTTGTTAATATTTATATTACTCTTCTGTTTAGAGACATAATAATTCTCTTTTCCCATTACTTGCATTGTGGGTTTTTTTCTTGTTTTGTTTGATATTAGAGCAAATGCGGTACATATGAACTGGAACTTATACCAGGATATGTCTTAGAAATATCTTTAATCCTGGTCATTTTTAAATACGAGGATGATCCAAAGTCAACAATTGCCTGTTTTCCCCGAAAGTGGAATTTTGCTCTTTAGTTCACAGACATGTTGTAAGCAATTTTACATCTATGATGTAAACTGCAGAGAAAGAGTTTGTGCTTTCTCTGGACAAACAGGCTAAAATTTTTCAGATCATTGTTGTATGTACTTGAGTTTTCATGCAAGGTCCTCATACTTTGTGTATATGAAGTGCTATGAGGACATATCCGAAATGTCTGTGTGGTAGTATTACACACGTGAGACCTGAAAACTTGATTCACCTTTGCTAGCATTATCAATGAGTTTGCAACTCATTGAAGAAAATCAGTTTAACAGTTTTACTAATTAAAAAATAGTCAACCATTTTCTTTAATCTTTAAACTGTTATATAAGGAAGAACTATTACAAGCTCACCCCTCAACTGAAGGGAACTGAGAAGGGAAGATACATTTTTATTATTATTCACTCTTTGTGCACAGATGACATCAGAGGATAGACAGTGCTGAAACTTCTGGGATCTGTTCTTTCTGAAAGCTGCTCTATCCCTTGCTATACTCAAAGGTGTGTTAGTTCATCGTCCCAAGGTGTCACCCACTTGTCCTCTGTGGAGCACCACTTGTCTTCAATGTCTCTAGTGTCTGCATGGTCTGAATGCTAATTGGAAAAATGCAAAGTATATGGGAAAGACAAATATTTGTAAGTACTTTAAAAATCCTCCTAATTCCTTAGGACTACATCGTTCCATGTTGTCAAGGCCTTCTGTGTTATTAAAAGGAAAACGGTGCCGCCTGCGGTCCTCCTGGCCTCTGCCGAGGACGCTGGCTCTGGGGGGCCTCGGAGCCGAAGGGAGGGGGCTCGGGCGTCGCGTGGGTGGCTCACGCTGGAGGCGAGGCAGCTCCAGGCGAGAGCGCAGGTAAGGCGCGATGGTGCAGCGGCGGAAGAGAGCAAAGGGAGGCGAGAGGGGGGTCTCCTCCAAGTCTCCTTTTATTAACAGGGGTAGCGAGGATCCAGGCCGGAGAGGGGCAGAGGAACAACTCCGGGGAGAACGGGGTGTGCACGGGATTTTAAGGGGCACAGAACTTGGGCGGGGGTAACGGGAACAGCCAACGGGACGCGACTGTGGGGAGGGTCTGGGGATCCAGGGTCCAATTAAAACTCGGCAGGGGGGTACAACGATACAGACAACTCATACAACAAAACGGGTGTCGAGGATTGCAGAACTCTCTGGAAGGAGGGGAGGGCTCTAAACCTCAGCCCTACCCACGGACTCCTCCTCCTCCTCGGAGCTCCAGTCACTGGGGTCAGGGCCCCCATTATTGATGACAGGGAAAACTGCGGTAAGACCTCCCAAAAAACGGCAGTGTGAGAATGACTTGTGGATGTCAAGTTCTCCTAAGTGTTCCCTAATCCACTTTTCCTTGACCAAGTGAAAGTCTTCCAACATTCTTTACCCTGGTCTCTGTGTCAGAGATCCCTGAGAGCTGGTCTTGTCACTGAAGAACCATGCAAAAAGGCATTTGGTTGCTCTGCTTTCTCTGCATCCTCCGTTACCAGGGTATCTCCTCTGCTTAGTCCTGGTCTTGCATTATCCTTTATTTTCCTTTTGTTATTGAAGTATTTAAAGAAGACTTTTTTTGTTTTCCTTGACATACTTGGCCAGATTTAATTTCCCATTTCTGAGAGAATTTTTTTCAGCTTAGATACACAGTTAAACTGCATTTCCTCTGCGTTTTCTCAGCCCTATGCAGCTGATACAAGCACTTTTACTAAACCAGGAAGTTCTCTCACATACCTTAACTCAGAGGTATAGTTCAAGCATTTCAAAGGAAAAATTGAACTGTCAGGAAAGTTTATGATTCCCCAAACCTGGCACTGGAAAGTGTTCCTGTCCATGGCAGAGAGTTGGCGCTAGATGATCTTTAATGTCCCTAACCATTCTACGATTCTATAAAATCGATCTCTGATCAGGTGGTTCTATTTCTAATTAAGGCCAAATTCCTTTCTATGTCTCCTTATCATAGACATTGTATGTCATGTTGAACATTAATTTCCTCCATTCCACTTTTAGGCAAAATATTTTAACTACTCAGCACTCAAGCTTGTAGAGATTGAAAATATTGCCCCTTATTCCCTTATATCAGTGAAGACGTATGATAATAAGTATATAAAATATTTAAATTAATTAAATTTTTTAAAAAATAATTTAATTAAGCAGTTGCTGACTACATGTGCAATTTCATGGAAGAATTAATGGAATTTAAATGACAAGCACCTGATCACTTCAGTTTTCTAGAAGTTTACTAGAGAATGACAGAAATAACAACTAATTAATCTAATATGCCTTTATATTTGCAATTTCTGCATTTTCATATTCTTTTGAAACTCTATTTATCAGCAGATAAGGAAAATACATACATCTTTATATGCATTATGTGGTTTATGAGTGGATATCAGAATAAACTTATAGCAGTAGTATGAAAAAAGTGTATATTTTGATATAAATTCAAATTTTCTTAATCTTTTGTACCAGCTGGGGCTAGTGAATTTTTAAATCTATGTGAAGTTAAATGAATTTTATGTACCAATTTCAGCTACCCCTATTGCACTAACCCACTGGACTTAACACAAACATATAGCTAGAAACAGAAGGATTTCTTCTCCAGATTTCTTAATGCTCCATGCTGTTGTCTGGTAACCAGCTTTTGAAAGTATAAAGCCCCTATGTAGGCTTGCTTATCTATTTACTTGGCTTTGTGTTTTTCACTTACTGAGTTACTATTCAGTTTTGATTTCATGTTAATTGCTTTGCTTTTAAAGTTCCAGACAGTTACTGGGTAATTTTCCATGCGAAGACGTTAAAGCTAAATAATGCAGACAAACAGCAGAAGCTTTCTTTGAGAAGGCTGTTGGAGTTTGGCTTCCATGTCACGTACTGGGCCATAAAATGTAAAATAGATGTCTCCCTCTGAAAGCACTGCAGTGAAGAGAACAGTCATAAAAAAGGGGGGAGGGGAGGTTTAGAAAATAATAAAAATAATAAAAAAACTGCCACAACATAAAAAGTATGATAGTATCTGAGAGATACTATAATTCAAAGGTGCAAGGTGAATATGAGCTTACACATTTTAAGGAATTTTTAATGTCAACAGATCAGTGAATAAATTTTCTAAAACTATTCTATGTACGAGTATTCACTCTTCCAGCCTGGTAATGCTCTATTTGAGCAAGAGTTGGGGTTTAAAATCAGACTTCAACAGGAATGCATCAGTTAAAACCAATAAGAAGCAATGGTGCTTTTTTTTGTGATAAATTGAAGCTAAAGAAAAAAGTCTTGGTAATCCATATTATTTAGAGGACCAGTGATCAAAGGAGGAGGCATTCAAAGAAATAGCATTCTTGTATATTCTGTACTGATGCAGAGTTACTGTCAGCAATGGCGAACACAATTACTACCAAGGAAGGCTGTGGAAATGCTTTTAAAAGTCACATTTATAAATCTTTGCTGCAAGTTAAGAGGAGAAGAGTAAAAGGAAGACAGACAATTTTAAGATACCTGCTACTACTTATGGTGGTTTGATCATACTGTTATTTTCTCTTGTGCAGTGATGTCTTGTCAATGCATTGCTTTTTACACAGCCACTGGATGGGCAGTATATTTCATCACAATTATCCTTCTATTAAAAAAAAAAAGATTGAATTATAATTTTCGAAATAATGTGCTCTTCCTTCATATTAATAAAAATCTAAAAATCTCTTTATTCTCAAGCATACACTAAAATGAGATGTTGTAGGAAGTCTCTGGTTTAGCACTTTGTCAATGTGGTTCAGTCTTAGTCAAAATTTCACACTGATTCTTGTCAACAACAGTGAACACTATGGAAACCTGCTGCATAAATTACAAAACTGTGTGTTTTGAGCTTCAGATTATTTATTTCCTGGATGTAGGCTAAACAAAACAAACTGTTACTGTTCTGGTGTTTCCTTGGAGTCTGAGGATCAAGCATGACAATGGATAGAATAACTCCAACAGCAATGATTGATATGACATTTCAAATGTCATTCTCATATTTATTTCCCTCGTAGTAATACAGCAAACACTCCCAAAATTCACCCTTCAACTTCTTTTCTGATGTGAGAGGAAGAAGATGGTATTTCTATTCTTTTGTTTCCAATACTCTCAAACTAATCAAAATACCAGATTTCTATTTTACAAGCTTTGTTTGAAGTATTTAAAAACAATTTTATGTTGAATGCAGTGACTCACATAACTCTTAATTTCCAAAAAAGCAGTACTTTTTTTTATAATGTATCAGAATTAACTTTCTGTGGAGTAGAAAACCAGTAGAAATACTGATTACTATTAATTTTTTGTGTGACTTTATCATGTCTCAACATATTTAACATCTTTCTTAAAAAATATTTAATTTAATCTGTAATAATGTATGACATTTAGTACCGTACATGCAAATGCATTTTTTAAAAGAAGGAATTTTTATTGTGAGTCTTGTAACCAAGGCTGGAAAATATGACCTTTAATACTCTGAAAAACAGAAAAATATTGCTTGTGAATTCTATAATGTTTTGGCTACTCCTTTTATGGAGATTACGTGGTGAATGCTTTTGAACATTTGCTGTTGACAATACCAAAGCCATAGAGTTCAACAGTCCCATTTTTTTGAAGGGTGATGAACCATTTGGCAAAATGTTTCATTAAATTTATTCCTGCAAAGGGGCTGTAGGGTATGTCTGCCCCAGTGATTCTGTGTAAATGTTGCTTTGCAACTGATCTCAGCAGTACTGGAGACAGAGAAAAAATTAGGCATGGAGTTAAGTATTGGACAGAGTTTCCACACCCCTCTCAACCTTTTGATCTTTCTACCAGCAAGAAGGGAGTATTCGGGTCAAGGAGAGATGTACTAAAGGATCCCCCAAACTCTTCCATCTTCAAAAAGCACCTCTTCTCTACTTTTTGCCTTGGTAGGATAAATTCTTTCCTCTTTTTACCTTCTAAAGAATCTAACCTGATTCTTCTGCCAGGTGCTAAAGGGAATATAGGTTTTCAAAGGAAATGGAAGTACTTAAGAATTTTGATGAAGAAAAATAATATTTCAGAACTTCAGTACCAGCTGGATTGCAAATAAAAAATCTAACTTTAAGAAAATGCCTCTTTTATCATAAGTTTTGGGTCAGTTGTTCATCTGTTAAGACGTGTGGGAAAGAAAATGAGATAAATTAGTTGTTTTTCTTTTTCACGAACTGTAACAGAAGGTAGCAATCTCACTTTACCTTGAATGTGTCATTCATTACAAGCAACTTGCTTTCAGTCGTGGGGATTTATAACAGTGGAAAATCACCAGGGAACACCACTACTCATCTTTGAAATAACACACCATAGAAATTAATACCCATTTAAAATGTATTTAAATCATATGTTTTTCTTGCAGCTGGTTTTCACACCAGTATCTGAAGGTAGCCAAACATAATGTCCTTCTAACCTTGTCAAGGGAATTTATACCAAAGGATCTTTAACACTTAAAGCAAATGACTCACAATGTTATACTATGTTTAAATTTTCACCCATCCTGAAGTATTTAAACCACGTCGTTTTCTGCCACTACCCCAGATGGCATCTGTAACAACCCTGTGTATGAACAATTATTTCCGCTGAAGTGGCATGGCTACTCCATAGACAGCTTTAGGGTTTGCACTAGAGTAGAGAAGTATTGACTTCTGTACTCTATGACTGTAAATGGGATTTATGTAATAGGTTCAAGAATTTAAAATAAAGAACGACACATAAAACTCTGCACTATTTCTTAGTGATGCCATTGGTTTTATCAGCTGTTGCCCATGCAACACTGGTTGAGATCAAGGTAAGCTGTCAACAGCAGTGAGATAGAAAATTGAGAAGATTGACATCTGTTCAAATCCTTCAAATAATACAGTTTTTAATGATGACAACGCAGATTAGTCAGGCTCTAAAATGTTTAGGCATCATGACTTCTCAAAAGTCATAATTTCCTCCCAACACACTCCTGAAACTCAGAATCCTCTGTTAATTTATTCTATTGGATTATCTCAGAATTTTGATCATTTGGCCAGTTGAATGCTTTACAAATACTACTGGATTAAGTTCTAACCTGATGGAACTCATGCAAATCTCTCACAATTCCTTAGTTTCTTCAGGACTAGCACAAGAACATCATAGTAAAACTACTTTTAAACTCTTTACTTGCATTTCAAATGACAAAACATGATCTTCAGTATCCCTGAATAAATTCTGAGTTTTGGCATGAACATTAAGAGATACTATACATACATATATATATATATATGTGTGTATATATATATATACATATATATATATATATATATATATATATGAGTGTGAGAATGTGTGTGTGTGTGCATGCATATAAGTATGCACATATAGGTTTTTAATTTTAAGAAAATCTTGAGGGTTCTAAAATCAAAAATTCCAGAGCAGCAAGAAATAATATAAGTACTACTTTAATGAGCCATATTCTGGTAATTTTTCTCAGCTTCATGAGACCTAAGAAAGACAACTATTCTCATTGAAGTGATATGATGAAATTTAAGTCAGTATCACAGTTAGCCACAGGAAGACTGACACAATTTTAGTTCTTTCAACTAAGATCTGCTGCAGTATTGTCAAAATCATTATAGTTTTATAGTTTGCAAATTAGTTTAATATGTGCCCAAAAATGTGTAAAATTCCTAAACAAATTGTGGTTATGCCTGTCTGGGATGGAGTTAATTTTCTTCACACAGCTTGTATGATAGTGGGTTTTCAGATTTGTGCCCAAAACAATGCTGATAACACACCAGTATTTCAGCTGTTGCCGAACAGCGCTTGCACCGCATCAAGGCCTTTTCTCACTCTACCTTGCTTCCCCCATGAATAGACTGGGGGATATGCAAGATTTTGTGAGGGTACACAACCAGGAAGATAACCCAAACAAACCAGATATTTCATGCTATATAATGTCATTCTCAGCAATAAAAATGCGAAAGAGGAGATTTTAGGAGGCTTAGCCGTCTTTTGCTTGGGAGAGTTAGTCTACCCTTGGAAGTTGGTGAGTGACTCCACTTGCATCACTGTTTTTGTTTTATTTTCTTTCTTCCTTCTTCCACTTCTTCTTTTTTTGTTAAATAAATTTTATCTGGACCTGTAAGTTTTCTTGCTTTTACTCTTCCTCTTCTGCTGTCCCACTCGGGGCAGGTGAGTTGGTGAGCAGCTTAGTGCTGCTTAGTTGCCTCAAGGGCTCAACCTACAACAGGTTAGTTACTAACCAAAATTTTTATTTTGGTAACTGCTATTTTCTATACTAGAAAAGAATCTCCCATACTTAATTAATTATATTAAGTGCAATAAGTCTTTTTTTTTTTTAATTCTTAGTGTTAAAAGTTCAACAAATGTTCCAAGTTCAGGACAGCTTATTTTTCTAGTCCATGTTGTGTTCAACTCATTGCTAGCTAGAGCCAAAAAACTGGCCAGCTGTTAGGAATAGAGCTAGGAGCTTCCAAAACCAAAAGATTATCCAATAAAATCAAATTGTCACTTCTCTACCTTTCACTAGAGAATAATCATGGTACCAGCTGGTTAAGGTTTATGATACCAGAACTGGCATGAATTTTGCCAGCATTCAGCAGTAGCAAAGGTTTTTTATGGATGTATGTGGAGCAAAAGAACTGAAAAGGGACAAGTTGCATAAAAATTGACTGGAAAAAAGCAGTGAAGCTTTGAGACAAAGAAAGGGCATGGATTTAAGAGAAAAAAGAGTCCAAAGGATTTCAGGCAGCTGGATAAACACTCAGAGAACTACAGTGGTTTTCTCTAACATGTCCCATGCTGAAATATGAGTCCATTTTATCTTGCTCCCTATCACATGATGTAAGCTGTCACTGCTCCACCAATTTAACAGTAAATACTACTCCCAGAAAAAAGCAGATTTTCAGTTATACACCGTGCTGTGGTCAATATAAGCACTGGGGGAAGTGACTGTAGAGCTAATCCTTTAAAAAAATGCCTATGTAGAGTTACAAATTTTCTGATGAGATACAAAACATAAATATTTCAAACCAGCTCTCCCATTTGAACAGTAAATTCAGATTTAGATTATCTCCAACTATTTTTTTCAAAATCACTTTATGCTTCCGGTCCTGTTTCTTCTCTATTTGTAGAAGTGCTTGAATTTGTCAGTAATACAGTAAAGATTCTTCACTTTAAACAAAGTAACTGCTGAACAAGCACATGGGGCAGTCACCAGATTCAAGGCTCACGCCAGCTTCCCACCTTCGCACAGTTATTGCAATCCGATATCCATGTGCGGGCTCTTAAATCTTTGAGATACAGAACCAATATTCATGAGCTATGGAAGTCTGACTCTGTACATGGAAATAATTCAAGTATTTTGGAGAATATTTCACAGTAAAATCAATTTATAAATCACATTATTTTCCTTGACTTTGGACTTCTATTTTTTGCCTTAATATACAAAGCTTCTGGACTGGGAGTTTATAACTGCAGTTCATTTGAAAGTCTTATCATAAACTAATTTAATTTTAATGATGCAAAGCATTTACATATTCACACACACACATGCATTCAGGCTAAATACAAGTTTCCTTTGCAGGTCTAAATATATAATTGTAAAATTTTGAATATTTGTCAGAGCTACTTTCTTACATCTGATATTTCCAATGTCAGTAAAACAGAAACATTTCCTTAAAAAGGCAGTAATATTTCCAGTGATTTCTTTTCCATAGCAAAATTTAAATTGGATTTCTTTTGAATATTAAATATTGTTTCATTATGTTTAAGCAAGTAGATAATTATGCAATAATTCCATACTAATTTATAACTACATGTATATATAAATTACTGTCAACATCAAGTGAAGTGAAATATGTACTTCACTGTAAATAATGGGGTAAAGTGGAAGGTTAATTGAATGTATGATTGCAGTCAGCACTCTCCTATCTTAGCGAAGAAGACCAGGAAATACAGATTGGTATCACCATTCTGTTCTCATCACTGCACTCTCTGCTCTTCTCCTTTGCTGCCCCTATTCATTTTTGATAACTTGGTTACTAGTCCTTCTTATCTTTTTGTACTCTTTTTCCCCTCCTCTCCCTCGCATTGCTGTTGCAAGAACCAAAACCCCTCATGATTTATTTTCCCTTTGTGTTACCATTTACCAGCAGGTAAGATAAGAAGAAGACACCTAACACTTAAGTCCAGACCTATGAGTATGGAAGAATGTTTATAGTTCTTGCCCAAGAGAAACAATACTATATGCCATTCTGTTTAGTCTGGATAATCTTCAGAACACCTTGCAAATCTGACTCTTTTTCCATTACTAGACATTGCAGCTTGAGGTTCTGTCTTGGATTTGGATCTTAATTAATTCACAGTAACAGCAAACGCTGTAAAGTTCCTCTTGACATTAATTTTCCTTTTTTTTTTTTTTCATACCCATTCTGTGCATGGCATGTATATATTTAAGATGATAATGTTGCAAGCATTTTCTCAGTGGGGTAGGGTCAGGACTGTAATGCATAGCAATTTGCCTAATAGAGATGTGCAAAAGCTTCCAAACTTTTTTCCTGATATTTCTGAGGAGATATTGAGCCAGTTTTGAATAAATTCATAATGTGGTAAAATTTCATTTTCATGAAATACTTTCAGAATTATGAACTGTACCCTTCCAAGTATTGATCAAACTTTATATCATCTTTTACAGGGAAATCAAAAGTTTGATCAAGCCTTGGAAGGGTACAGTTCATAATTCTCTCTTGCTTTTCCTCTCCTTCCTCTTTCTCCATGCTTGCATCTTTTGTGTAGCCCACATTCAGCCCCATGCCTCTGCCTTCCCATTATTCCTTTCTACACCAAATGCACTAAAGACCTAAAATGCAGGGTTCTGATGACAAGACCTGAATCCACCAATAGAGAATGACTTGCAGCAATGTTTGCTTTGCCTTTCCTGCTCCAAACTCTGCACCAGTAGAATGACATCCAGGGACTGGGTTTAGATTTTTCTGTTCATTCATATTTTGTTAGACCTATGACCTTGTTTGAGAGGACAAAGAATCCAAAGCCTTTCTTAATTTGTCATTTTTAGAAAGTGATTTCTCATAAAGACATCTAGACTGTTTTATTCTAGAACTCTAACCATGTAAAGTGTATATTCATTTCAAACATCTGCTAGATCCTTGTTCAATAGCATAAGTCTGTATCTCACCATTTTTGCCTTAAGAAGCTAGGCCATACAAACAATTAGATTTTGAAAAGTAAGGAACTTCAGCAAATATATAATATATAAGACCTTTAAAAACTGTATAAGCCCCAGGTTTAACAAGATTTCTTAGGACTTATAGCTCCACAGGGAATTGTGAAAACTATGGAGGTCTGGATTATTTTGAAAGTCCAGTAGATCAGCAAACCAAATAGAGAGCTGAGGAATGTTCCAGTTTCTTACAGACTTCCTAAAGCAGAGAGTAGTTTTGTGAGAAAAATATCTTCTGTTCAAAGGTTTTAAAAAATAGGCCAAAAAAACTGAAGGCAGTCCTCATTCCAGGTCTTTCTGAGACAAGTAATTTTAAGTTCTTTTTTGATATTAAGTTGTGAGTGATTATGGTTCAGTTGGTGGCTGACTTTACATTGATGAAAAAGGTCTTTCCTGTCTTGGTTGTCCAAACAGAATGACAAATTATCAGCAAGTGAGAAAGCACAAGTCATGTAGAACCCCTCAGTGCTATAGGAAAGAATATACTCAGCCTAAAGAGTAGACACACAAAAAAAAAAAAAAAAAAAAAAGAGCAAAAATAATTGGAATTGTGTAGTTTGCGTAACAAAGGATAACACTTTTGAGAGGAGAAAATAACTAATTAGTGGCACGTCCTCATTTTTACCGTATCACCGAAGCTGGCATTTAGTGAACATTTAAAAGTCCTGGTAATTCAAAAATAAATTCTCTCTGTGAAGGTTTCTATTAGTCTATTGACATATAAAGGCATTTATATACCTTTACATACCTTCGAGTGTATGTCAAAGCATTTTGGGAGTGCTGTATAAATTACATATCTGGATGGAGTGCCTTTGGCGGTCACACAACACCGCTAATATTATATATGCTTTGAAATATATCTCACTCAAACATGACCACTGGCCTTTCGCCACTTAATGTGACATCAGTTTCATATCTCCTCTCATTAACAGCATCTCCAGTTATGCAGCATCTTCCAGTAATGAAGTTTGCCATCTATTTCAGTCTGAATCTAAATTATGCCTCTCAACATTTTACCTGTATAAATTTGATCTGAAGATGTAGAGGTGCACCACATCTATAAATAGCTCAAATACATCTAAATGTAATGGAACAAAAGACAGAATGTGTTTGAATTTTACAATTCTAATAGAACAGCTGGTGAAACTCACAGTTTTTGGGACTCAGTCCAAAGCCTACAGAGCCTGGTGGAAAGACTGAAGTGTCTCAAAGATCTAATTTCATTGCCCTGATTTCTGTCATAATTGTATAAGCTGGCTTATGATTCACCCAGAATTCATTACAGATTGACTTGAAATCTGGCCTCCGCCTGCATGGCCCCTTTTCAGGAAGCTTGACCAGAGGTTTGAGTTCAGCAGGATATCTGACTCTGTGTTGCTGCATACGCTGGTTTTGTTCCTCTATATGGGTGTACGTAACAACCAGGGACAGAGCATAACCATCAGAGGCAGCCAGCGCATGTAGCAATTTGCAAAGCAGTTTCTGGGTGCTACTTCTTTGATGTGTTCTTGAGCTTCTGTGCCCTTTGTCAGAAACCTGGGAACTTCTGAGAACCTCCAGAAGACCATGAGGTTGCCTGCTGCTCCCAGGTAGGGCTAACGGTCAGGTAAGGCTTGTTCTAGCAGATTCTGACAAACTCTGCCACTTGTCCTTTATCAAATACACCATTTTTTTCTGTCATTGACTCTCGAAGTAGGTAAAAATAATATCTACTTATGTAATGTTTACTGGTAGTTAATGATTGAAGGACTATCTGAAAAAAAATTAATATAAAAAATGTAAAATTCAATGACTCAGTGAATTATAGGTGGACTGTAAATGAAAAATTAGAGAGTGCTCCTACCCCCACACTCGAGTATGCACATTACTTTGTTTAACCCACAACATTTAACATTTAATTTACTGTCTACAGATAAAATTTTTTTGCCAACTGAATGTGAACAAGAGTCTCAAGTATTCTGAAGAGGAGTTATCTGTTCTACTCATTTAATGATTTTTTTAAAAATTAGTATTTTATAACCTGTAGGAAGCTTACTGTCTTGTCTTTGTGTTATGCATTCACCCCCTCTTTATGCAGAGAGGATATTTTTAGAGGTAAGGAAACTTCCATTTCATTTTCTAAAAAGACCCTAAAGATTACTTGTCAGTAAAGTTGCTGGTTCATATAACAGTAACTTCTTTTTCTGTTGGTTCATATAAGAATAGTAACGCTTTGTCTGCTAGATCAAACGCTTTAACACGCAGGTAATAATAATCTACATAACAGATAAATCTATTTGCATGAAGACTTGTGCTCTCTATCATAGAAAATGGTCAAAGCAATCCTCAACATACCAGAAATCTCATTTCCACAGCTTTAGAAATAAGTGTTTGAAGAACACGATTAAAAAGATGGATGTTCTTCATTCTACTGCAGACATTGAAGTAGATGGAAGCTCCAGGAAGAGTGTCAATATCTTCATCTTAATGAGAGAGGAATCGGGGATCCTTAGTTGTAGCTGGAATTCTTAATCCTTTCCTGCTTGTTGCTGAAATGAAGACCCTCTAGAGAGAATCAAGACGTGGGAGGATATGTCAAAGGAGGTTAAACACAACCCTGATGTCTTTGAAAACTGATGTACAGAGGGGCCTAATAGGAGGCATGATTGCCAAAAATCCGCAGTGAGGATGAATAATGACAGAGCAACATTCAGCAAAATATAGGCACAGCTGTTAAAAAACTGGCATTTCCTGTCCTCATAATCCCAGCAGATGTCAGATTTTGTTAGGCAGCAGTTTAAAAGCCCTAAACAATCAGTGGTTGAAATATCAAGAGTTTACATTATCACCTGTCTTACATGTTTTGACTGCCAAGGACTTCCGATGCAAACTATCTCAAGTAACTGAGTAAGATAACCTCCACTGTATTTTCCTGAGAATTAAGCAAAGTGGCACTAAAGAAGAGTTAGAAAAAGAATTTCAAATTTTCACATGATTTAGAACACGGGCATTCCTGCATCTTTTTATGACTTTTTTATATTTTCATTTGAACAACAACTTCATAGTTTACTTTCTCTGTCTTTTACCTGAATTGAATCTGTGATAGCAGCAAAGCTACATGATTTGTGTTCTTAACAAGAATATGAGCATAACAGAATGAGAATAGAATAAAAATAGATAATAGAATAAAATAGAACAAAACCCCAATAAAATAGAAGAGCATGAGTTTCGAAATACTAGTGCTTTTCTCCTTGCTTTCTGTAAAAACATCTAAGGAACTAGTATTTCTAGAATATGTGCAGATTATCGTACTTGATTTCCAAAATACTTGTTAACTACTTTTTTTTTAAAGTGGAGGCTTGAAAAATATAGATGAGAAATTGCCTAATTGGAGTGTGGGGGGGAAAGGTCTAGGAAAGGTCTGTTAATAAGCCTGGTAAGGGTATACATCGTTTATGAGTCTGTCCTAAAAAAAGTATGGCACTAAAGATACTAGGGGTGGTGACACTTTGAGAAGTGTCAGATGATAAAATGGAGAAAAAAAACCCCAAAGCTAATTGCAACCAGAAAATCTACCATAGCTATACTGCCTTCTTCAGGAGTTTATTTAGGCTACAAACTACTATTTTCAAACTCTCAATGTATTTAATGTACCATAGACTTTAATAGGCATGTTAAAACTAATGTGAAAATAAAACCTGAATTTTTTTACCTAAATGGATGTTTTTTTCCTGAGCAGCAGCTGAAGGAGCACAAGGAGAGAGAGGAGAGACGGATAAAAAAGACGTTGCAAAGTCACTAAAATGAATCTCTATGTATTGCAGTCCCTTGGTAGTCCAATAAAAATCTGTTTTCCACTGTGCTTCATTTAAAATAAGCAAACTGAAAATGTCACATACTGAATGAGCTATGTTGCTTGGACTGGTTAAATAAAAAAATGATGTGTGATAAAAAAACAAAGGTATCTTTCTGACAGGCGAATGCATGTCAGAAACCATATGAGATTACCTAGGTTAGGTACTATCCTTTGAGCTGGTTTGCTAATGATAATTCTAATTATTTTTTTCACATCCAAGCAGGGCATATCCATTCCAGGCTAATTTTCCTTCTTTGAGTTGCAAACCCCTAGAGTAGTCTAGCTTTAACACAGACTTAATTCATTCTAAAGTGCATACTTTATCTGGATATTGCGTATTTAATCAACTTCTTCAGTAGCCTGTGTTTGAACTGATTGAAGAGGGGAAAAAAAGCAAACTTCCTTCTGATTTTTTAAGTCTCTGAAATGGCTTTTTGTTCAGTTGTTTTTTGTCTGACCTATAGAACATGTCAAAACTGAATAATTTATGTAACAAAACAAAGACAACAAGGTCAGAAGAGATGTATGACTTTTACAATAGGGAATGTTCAGGGACATGATAGTATGTGAGATGTGTTCCTGAATGTTAAGGAGAATATTTTTTTTTTTCTCCTTATTTTTCTTTGCAAGTAAATGAGCTCAAAGATGTGATAAAAGAAATTAGATTCTAGAAAAACTTCAACTTTTAGTACACAGTAGGTAGGAATTAACTGCTTTCTTTGCTCCTTGGGATTTTCTTTGGACCTCAGGGAAGGAATGTTCTAGGAGGTTGCCTTAGCAACACTGTGCTTAAATAATTGCATTAGTCTGAAACTGAAAAGCCCTCAATCTACTATAAAAAATCACACAGTGTCCACAAAAACCCCCAAATTTATCACCTGTGGAGAGGCTTCTTTTCTCTAGATCTAGAGTCTTCTTCTCAGACAGGATTTGGGTAGGTGCCTATGACTGTTACAGAAATTCCCCATCTGAGGAGGTGGGGGACATTCCATATTAATTAACATCTCATATTAATACATCCTTTATCTGACCTCATTCTCAAGAAGGTGTGGCACAGAACACCGGGACCAAGTTCTGTTTCTTCAGTCTTATCTCCAAACCTACCACAAGGAAAGTGTGGCAGTACAGTATTGCAGAAATGGCTTTCTCACTGTGTGTGGAAGAAGACAGAAATCTGAAGTGAAAAAAAATTCCACTTGTGTAGAGGAAAGGGATATTGCAATCTCCTTTAGACTCTGATATTTAAAATGTTCCCTTGACATAGCATTACAGATAACTCAGAAATAATGTCATGGTGACCAGCAGTTGATGATGTAGATGAGTGACACCAGATTGCCATCATTCAAGGGTCAGTCATCCTGAGCTCATAGGTCAGTCCTACTTTCACATAAATTAATGTAAGATATTAATTTTGAATATTTCACTCTAAAATCATGTGCACCTATGGACACGATGATCACTTTCAGTTAAAAATATGGTTCATATGTGTCTATAATTTTACTGCAAAATTAAGATACAATAAGAAATGCTTTCTTATAGAATTGATTTTTGTTAGTCAAACCATGCTGTC
The DNA here is from genome assembly GCA_013398015.1 of Oreocharis arfaki. NCBI lineage: Eukaryota > Metazoa > Chordata > Aves > Passeriformes > Paramythiidae > Oreocharis > Oreocharis arfaki. The sequence continues at coordinate 667,410 of VZRR01004102.1, read as the reverse complement.
AACACCAAAATCTTCCATTTCTTCTTTCCATTCTGTCTTTCAGAATCTTTCAGTGAAAAAGAAACAAAACATTTTATTCCTCCCAAGTTTTGTTCTCTTCCATTTTGCAAATATTGAATTTTCCATCCTCTTCTTTGTTTGAAGCGAGACATGGACTACAGGCAATGGAATATTTACTCACCTGCTTTGTAAAAGCATAAACAGTGATATCAGCAATGATGAAAATGAACCTCTGGAAACACGGTTTGTTAGATTTTCATTCGGCATCAGCTAAAACCCTAGATTTTTCTCAATTAAAAAAAAAAAAAATCATTGTCATGTTTTATGTTAATGCAAGAATAGCCTAAAGTCTTGTTATTGTGGGTTAAGGCTCTGGTTATATAATCCAAGTTTTCATGAAATATAGATTGTGCTGATTGAAATTCTTTTTCAGGTGCTAGAATCAAAGGTTAGGATATTTGATACTTAATTTTGCTAGCCTTTTTGATTTGTTAAGAAGGTAAATGTTATGACAGCTCAGGAAGATGTGTGAATACAAATATTAACAAGCAAGCAAGCAAGCAGCATAATTTTGAAATTAAACCTTGATTTAATGCTGCACACTTGTGTTTGTGAATATCCACTTGGATTTTCAATCCTAATAAACTACCACTGAATTTTATTTTTTCTACTGACCGATCATAAATATGTTTGTTTGTATCTTTTTTCCAGGGATAGCTGCCACACATATTGCAGTATTTTTACCTGCAAATATAATATATAAATTGTACATATGTATATAAATTAGTGCTTATAGGTCAGAATCAAACAGAATTCTTCATGATTCAAGGTAACATGAGGAGTTTAAGAAAGAAAAACTTCTTGTAGCGCCAGAAGATTTGGAAGCAGGAATACAGAGAGGCTTAAAGAAAACAGTGTTGGAAATATTTTTGAAAGGTCATCTATTTAATCCCTCAATTTCATGTATATTCAAATTTTGCCTACATTTTTATGAGAGTTAGTTCGGATCTCCAGGTTATATAAGAACTACAGGACAATAAAATCTAAAATATCTAAATGTAATATCTTAAAGTTTCATTTTATATACATAATATATTATATATTTTATATATCAAAATAGAATATCTAAAAGTTTTATTTCTTTTCTCTTCAAGTAGATAACTATAAATAAGAATTCATTTCAGTTTATAAGAGTATTCACACATATTTTTTTCTAATGTACAGATATCCTCACTATTGCACCTTCAGTTTTCAAATCCTACTTTGACATCATCAAGGAGAAATCATTTTAATTTCTGATTTAATGTTCTCTGAGTTTTAGACCTTTGAGTTTTCCATTGATATTGGCAGTTTTTCAAGAAAACTTTTAATTCTGAAAACATGCATTGCCATTAGCATTGTCATCAATTAAAATAATAAACCGTGGAAACTCAGGAGTATTGAGGGAGCTTTTCAACATGAAAAAACTTTGAGAGAGAAGATGAAAATAAACCTAAATCTGACTTTTTTTTCTAAACTATATTTTTCTTTAGATTGATGACACATAAACCCAATTTTGAGATAAATTATTCACATCATTTGAGCTTATGCTGGAGTAGTCTAGCTGGAAAGGAAATATTTCTGTGTCTTTAAGAGAATTTGTATAGCTGTCAAAACTCTGGATAGTGTATTCGCTGTTTAAGCCTGTGTGTGTATTCCAGAGATTCACATAGTCACAGATCCACAAGGACTTGCCTGCCTTCATTCATAATGGTGGCACACAGGAACCTTCAAGGTGCAGAATTAGATGAGGATTTTGCAAAGAGACTGTTGGGAACAAAGGGTTAAAATCCTAAGATTTGGTGAGGAGGAGGGAGTAGTTTTGCTGAGTGTGACCTAGCACCTTGCTGCTAAAAACGTCCATGTGGAAAAACTCGATTTATTATGTCTAGTGTTGCTCATCATCTGCCTGTTTGGAGAAGTAGGGTTGCCATGTAGAGAGGACACACTTTCACAGACACGGCTGAGCCCCATGCTGGGAGAGAGAACACAAAAACACAGCCTTGAGACAAACAGCGGGTGCACACAGCCCTTTGATGCATTGGGGCAGGTGGTACATCTGTTCTCTGAGGATGAGCTGAGCCTAATGGAGCTGGTGTCTCTGCGTGTTGTTAGTGAGGTAATGGAATAAACCTACTCATTGCATTTCAGCTGTGACTTGGTGGTTGCCTTGGTTACCTCTATGTGTTGATTCACACACAGACATCCTTAGTCAAATCCTTCCTTTCCTCTCTTTCCTCTTCAGTTCAACAAATACTGTAAATTACATGTATGTGAGTTTTTGAAATATTCCTTTAGCTTTTCAATACCATAGAAAAGTTTAATAGCGTGGTTAAAACCATCTTTTCCTAGGGAAATACTGTGGCTGAAATGCAGGAAGGGATCCTGCAATATTGACAGTCAAGTCACAGATGGAAGATCAAAATCACGCTACTGATTATATGTCATACACACACATTTAATACCTTGTGATAATAATATCCTTAATAGTTTTGAAGGAAGTTTATATAATAGAAATAATCTACTTGCAATGTGAAAGGGGTCATTTCCATCCAAATGGGATGGAACAAGGTATGATAGTTCTCCTCACTGTTTGATGAATCAAGTAGATTTTGAAATGTTGAACCACATCTGTTTCTTGTGTAAGAAAACCAGATTCAATATTAATATATGGGAAATCCCAATCAACTGGCTATTATAGCATAGGTAATTCTTTCCTTTTTTAATATAGGGTTACATTATCAGCAGATCTTGAACCAAATTGTGAAACATTTTCCTGCTTCTTTCTTGACCAAGGCTAAATCTTCTTAAGACAAATGCAGAACTTGCTCTACTGGGGATTTTTTGCCAGTTTTTCTTTCTTTAGTTTCTGATTCACACCCTGGAAATATGCCCCAAGTTTTTATTGAGTTCCAAGGGAAACAGGCAGCCTTTATAAAGCCTCGGGCTAGTAAATCAATACACCAGATCCTCTCTAGGGGGACCATATGGAAAGAAATAATCTATAGGCTTAGATACAATTATCCCAGTCTCTGCTGTTACCTGCAACCCTTAACCTTAATCAGCACATATGACAGGAGAATTTCAATGTTTTATTGTCTGCTTATCTCCTCTTGGCAATGGGAGTGAGTTTAGGCTTCAAACTAATTTGTTTGGGTCTTGCAGCTGCCTTTGATACAATTAGCCATGAAGCGTTACTGATACACTGTTCTGTAAAATACACCAGGAAGAGACAAAATGGTGTTCTGGTCTTTCATTCTGAGATGAGAAGAGCTGACCAGAGAGACATCTACACTAACACTGATCTTTAAAGTGGAATGGTAAGGTGACCATAAATTCATACTTTTGGTGTTGGTAAGACTGAGCTCATATTTTGTGGAATTAGATTGATATTCGGAGATGATAAAGAAGGTAGAACTTAAGTTTGAGATGCAAGAGACCTACCTATCTGAACTGCCAGTGCATCAAGGGAGTTTTAGTTGTGGTGTCTTGTACTTTCATTTTCTATTCTGAGCCTATGAAGTCTGGCTTCTTTTCTATGCAGCTCACTACAGGCATGGAAGAGGAAGATAAGTAACACAGCATTATATCGAAAGCTCCAGAACAATTTAGATTTGGTATCAAGCTACCTTGAATAGAAATATCTCTGTTTAACATACACTAACATTTGAATTCTAGATTATTTAACTCTAGAGAAAGAAAATTGTCAAATACAAATATGTATATTGACAGTTTTGGGGCAACTGTGTATCTCCTTAAAAAAACCCAACCAGCCAAACAAAAAAAACTGAACAAAAAAAGGGCATGAAATTTCCAACCAGACACGCTCTTATTACTTCAAATATTTGTCTCAGTTTGTACATTTTATTTAGTCTTTTCCATGTTTGATTGACAGTGTTTTACTGAGTTTGAAGGAATGAGATGACAGAATGACTTAAAAAGAGTGTTCATCAAGTGCAAGAAGGAGCAGTGTAACTCAGTCATCTGTCGTGCCCCCACTAAGATTTCTATTTAGTCATGTTTGCGGCACAGAAAGCAATGGCAGAGTCTGATTTTTATCAGTGAAAGCTGCCAATTTCTTTCTTGCTGTGAGGACCTTTCCCATATTGCAGTCCTCAGGTACAATAAAATGCCTCCTCTACAGAGCTGGTAGAAACTGCTAGAGTCCAAATACCTGAAAATATTTCCTATATGCTATATAGTGTAACCAGTTTGCAGGTAGTTCCCAACTGCAGCTTAATGTGTTGAAATCAATCTTCCCATTCATGAACACATTACATGTGGTTACTTGGAGGCTGATGCTTTTCCCCAGGCAAATGAGATCATTTGAAGTACTAAAGTTAAAACATTCTGAGAAAACTCTGAAGAAACTATCAGTGATAAAGCCAAAAGGTTATTGCATGCAGTTTGAAACGTTCTGTAGAGTTAAAACAGTAATACAGAATAGAAAATTTTAGAAAAATATGTTTTAAAAATCTTTAGAACATTTTGTATTAGGAAGACATATATCTATGTAATTTTACAGTATTCTTTTTATGCTTAGCTATTTAGCAGACTGGCAGCAGGATGTTCTCTGCATGAGTTCTTTGTTTCCTAACTCAATAATCTGATATTCAAATCAAATCACATTTAAATACCTAGTTGCTTAACCTTACTTTATTTGAAAGAAAGTGAAAGGCATATATATGTAGGACAATTCTAAGTTTAAAGGTATCTAGAAGATCCTTTTATAAGGCATGGTTTTGAACATTTGAAATAACAGTTGTTTACAGGTTGTAGAGAGAGTACACTTCCCAGCTCAGTAGTAGATGCATGCAAGATGCATACATCTATGTCTGTATGAGTTTCTGCCATGAATACCATGTGTATATTAAAATTACTGATTTGTGTTAACAAAAGAAAAAACTGTTTTACCGTAAGTCCAAATCCATTACACGATCTTTAAGTTCCAAAATGGTTAAACAAATAATATTTCACTATGTTTGCTTTAAGTATTTAATCAAGGGGCTACATTCTTTCTGTCTTTGTTTTCTTTGACATTCTGAGTCTATTATATCATCACTGAATGATAGACAGCAGTACTATAGATCTCCAGAAAAGGTGGAAAATTACTTAGCTGTTTGGTCACAGTAGGAATAAAGAACTCTTCAGGTCAATTCTGAGAACATCTTGCTTTTAAATAAGAAAGGAATTGATTTAAAGGAGACCAAATACCAACAGAACAATCCAGAAATACTGGGGTGGATTCAAAAGAGCTACTAGACAAACAGAGGAAACAATGGGAACTACAGCTGGGAACCTGTTGGACTAGAGATAATAGAAACAGCAGGAGAAGAGAGAAGGAAAACATATAAGAAGAAAAATAAGCATTAAAAAGGAGAAACATAAAAGTGAATATGAAACGAGTAGATGACGCCAGAATATTTGACATTGAGGGCCAGGATCTGAAGGGACTTCTGAACATTTAAGCTTTACTCCCTTCCAAGCCTATGTTTGCTATGGTAAAATATTAACCAAGAGGGATGTATAGGCAACTCCAAATCCAAAAGGAAAACAAACGAAAAAACCCACAACAAAAACCAGAATAAAACTGAAAGATACTGCTTTTAAGAGGTCAGTCTGGGGTATAAATTTTTAAGGTTTAATATGATTTCAGTGTAATTCTAATATGAAGTCTATGCTTTTAGAAAAAAAAAATCTAGCTAGTTGTGATTAATTGTCTCTATTACTTTTTTATCTTTTTTTTTTTTTAATCTAACAGTATGCTCACATTCCTGGATCAAAAAGATTGATTAAAAAGCAGTTACTTCAATATTTAATTTGACTTATTTTCTACTCTACTCATGTCCTCAGGTCCTGTAGAGAATTATAAAGCAATTATTTTTTCTATATACACTATGACAAGAATAACAGTATTGCGATAGGTTATTTTCTTTTGAAGCACGTTGGAGACTGCAGCAACATACAGTGGTATAACTCCTTACTCATATCTTAATTTTATAGACTTGGCAAACCAATCCTAGCAGGATTGAGTAATGTTTCAGGATTGAGTAGTGTTTCAATTAAAAATTGTACGAAGAAGTGTTCTCGTTTCTGTCTTTCCTGTGATCTCATGCAGGATGAGAACAAGATGAAGACATATACTATTAAGAAACATTTCAAGGGATTTTTATATTCCCCAATATGCATTCCAGTCCTACACTTCAACTAGCACAATTTGTTAGTCATTTGACTTAAAGTAGTCATCTGCAGTTAGGGCAACCACTTTTCTCATTATAGGCAATTGCATTTCATTTCAACTGCATTTTATCTCAATTCAGTTGGCTACTCAAATATGATTTTCTAATTCACCTTTTATGGAACTGAGGATACTTCAATACATCAAAAGGCATAGCCCTTATCTGAAACAATTTCATTCTCAGATGCTTATGTGAAGAATTATTCATTTTCACAAGAAAAGTCTTTACGAGACTGAAAGAGGTCAGCAAGTCCCTATTTTCTTCATCCATTTTTTCTGAGTTCTTCAGTCCCTCCTTCGTGTAACTGTCACACATAGGTCTCTTGCAAAGTGATTATCAAGGTTCTCACTTTCTTTTCATTTCACAACTGTACTCATAAAATGTTCATCAAGCAACAGTCAGCTCTCTATGGACCAAAAATGATACTGAAAGGAAAGGCACTAAAGGCCTATGAAGAAATTCATGTTTATCACATTACCTCTCCCCCAAGGAACAGATTAATTTTGTAGGCAATATTGGAGAAGAAAGACTGTTGTAGTGCAGTCTGTTTAAGTTTATAGGATCTTTCTTGTTAGCAGATACTGCAATGTTTACTAGTCAAGTCCACCTCACCATCATCTTTTTTGACGCCTCTTTCTCTTTATTTCCTATACCGGACTATGCATTAGCTGGTATCATGCCTGATATCTATGGTTTGCCTACATTATCCCTTGCTATCCCCTAATCTGAATCTAAATTTTCCACTAAATTCTCACTTTCTCTCAGGAAGCTCTGCTTAATCTTTCCAATGACTACTCAACACAAATATTGGTTTCTTAGGAAAAAGCATTTCTGTCTTTCCTATAATCTCCACTTAAGTTGCTACTGAGCAAAGGACAAGCTTGTATGTTGCTGTTGACATTATCAATCTTCATTCTGGAGGTTCTTTGGATACAGTCTAGCACCAGTTAGAAATAATATGCACGTGGAATGGTTAAAACAAGTAGAGATTGAACTTCTGGATTAAACAATCAAGAAATTACAGCTATCTTCAATTTCAGGACTTTAGAAGAAAATGAAGACACTACAGTAGTCTGAATAGCAATTTTCTTTACCTTCTCAAAGGTGGTTTCCCTACACGGACTGCTGATACCAGACAAGTGATTTACTTAACGGCTGTGATATAGGAGTCATATAGGTGTATCTGTGATGGAATTCTGAGAAGTATAGCTGACCTCCAAAAGTGGTAGCAACTTCTCTACAAAACAGCCAGCAGGAAATTATGACATCTACTCTAAGTCTCAAGGTGGACCGTGCCCTGCAAAAGCGCTCCTGGCCTCTCATAACACGGAAGGTGTGGGGGATATGAGCTTCCTCTTTGACCAGTTCTGCTCCATTCGCTATCTGTTCATGGGGGAGTTTGTATGTCAAACATCTATTAAAAAGTAGACAAAAAAATTAATTTCAGGAAGAAAGTGAAAAAGACAACAGATAAAAAATCTAAACAAATATTAACTTGATTTGCATAAAGACAGGGTTTGCAATAAACTCGGTAAATTATACTGCAGTGGAAAACAGCTGACACTACTATGGGACTATATATTTTGTAGGAAAATAGACTTTTCCATGTCAAAATGTATAAGCATCAGTAAGAACATCAGATAAACCTCCTTAAATCAATACAAACAACAGCAAAAGATCTGTCTTCTCAGGCAATATTTCATGTTTTTCCAGTAACACACTTCACTATTTGCACAGAGATACTGGTGGTTATGAATGTTTTAAAGGCAGTTTACTTGCTACAGCTTAATTCCATGTTAAGAAAGGTACACAGTCTGTGATTACACCGATTTCTTCTCTTATCACTAACTTGCGTCTTTATAACTCAACACTGTAAGAAAATGTCAATTTCCTTTTTGTTTTTTTAGAAGTTTTTAGAAGTTCTTGTTGATATTGGTAGTTGCAAACTAATGGATGTGTATATTTTAAACATAAAAAGATGCATGGTTTTCCAGATCGAATTGATTAGATTGTATTGATCTAAATAAAAAAAATTCTTTACAGATTGTAAACCTTTAATTTTGAAATTAGTCATGTATTTGTATGAGATAGAACATTTCTCACTTCATATGATTTAATTGCAAAATCAGGAAAAATCAAGTACCTCATACATAGTACTTTCCTTTGCTCTGTTCTCTGAGTGTTAGCTATACTTGAAATTGTGAAAGAAAATTATGTAGACAGTAAAGCCAGGAGTACTGGAAAAGAAGATAAACTTATATCTGTGCAAGTTGAAACGGCTGAGTGAAGATTTAGCAAGCATCTTATCTACCTTACTGCTTATTCATCGATTTTTTTTCACCATTAATCTTTTAAGTTATTAGGCAAAATTGCATGTTTAAACTGAGAGAAAAAAGTCCAATTTTTTATATTAATTTCAGTCCTTCTAACCTGCCAGGTTAAAGGGTTACAGACTAGTAGATACTTCTCAGAACATTACTTTACCCTACTTATCTGGAGAAAAGAGAGGTGTCTGCCTCAGTTTTCGTATTTCCAGGTTTTCAAAGATCTCTGTTCATTTTGAGATAATCTAACGACACATTGAAAGTATCCATCTTTGCTGAGAAGTTTTTGATTCATTTGGAGGATACAGTCTTACAGCTGCTGTTCCATTATAGTGCCTGTCATTTTTTTCCTTACACCAAATATGTACCAATGATTTTCCGGTTTCTTGCAGGGTAGAGCTAACTTCTACCCAGTAGCTGCTGCAGTGCAGTGTTTTGGATTCAGAATGAGAATGGTGTTGAGACACTGATGTTTCTGTTTTTATCTAAGTCATCTTTGTCCTAAGGACATTTTTTTCTCTTGTCTCATTCTCTGCCAGTGTGGAGGTTCACAAAAAAAACTGGGAGCAAGCATAGCTGGGACAGGTGACCTGAGCTGACCAAAGAGATATTCCACACCATAGAATTCCTTGTCCAGTATATAAATTGAGGGACTTACCTGGAAGGGGGCTGACCTGTGTTTGGGAAGGAGAGCCTGCCATAGACACCAGGTGGTGAGAAATTGTATTGTACAACAATTGTTGGTTTTTTTGTTATTGTTTTTGGGTTGGTTTTGGTTTTGGTTTTTTATTTATCTTTTATTTTATTTTCAATTATTAAACTATTCTTACCTCAACATACAATTTTTACTTCAATTCTCCTTCCCATTCCACTGTGGGAGGAGGAAGAGAGAGGTAGTTGAGATACTGCGTGGTGTTTCATCTCTAGCTGAGCTTGAACCACAACAGTAGCTGAAGAAAATCAACTTGTAGGAGGTAATGGTTTTCCTACGGCTGCTTGTGGGAGTGCACTTCACCTATGTCAGTTATCTATTTAGCCAAAATTGGCAAAATCTCTCAATGTTAGCTTTAAAGAAAGTTCTGTGGAATGATAAAACTTGGTCAAAGTGATCCTGGTCAAGGTTGCAAAGATGAAAGTCACCTGCAAAGAGTGAACAGAAGCCTTACAAGACTGAGTGTCATAGCAATGAAACAGCAAAAAAAAGTTCAGTATAGAAAATCATAAAGTGATACCAAAAGAAACCAGTTAATCTGTAAAGTAGAAGGATGTGAATTCATAACAAAAGACATAAAACCTTGGGATTATGATGCACATTTTCATAAAAATAAAGTCTCAGTACTTGGCACTGGACCAAAAATGTACTCAAATATTTGAAAATATTAGGAAATAAAGGAGAGAAAGAAAAATAGTGAAATTACTGTGTAAACCTGTGCTTTTCACCAATGTTGAATACTATGTGCAGGACTGGTCTTCTTATCCCCAAAACGTACTTAATAGAAGTGAAAAAGATTCAGAGAAAGATAAAAGTGTTCAAAAGCTTTAAAGATCTTACATATAATCGTTGACAAAACATTCACTGCTGCCTAGAGAGGACACTGCATAAAGAAAATGCCTTAGAAATGGTCACAGGGAGTGTGAATAGGAAATGTTTGCTCACTGTCACTCCCGTAACAAAAAAAAAAGATTATTACATGGACATAGTAAAAACCAAACTCAAACCAAATAAAAGAACTTAGTTCTTAATAGGAAAAATAACAGACCTTTTGAATTTCTTACCATCAGTAACTGTGCTTGAAAAAGTATCTGTTACCATAAAGAAAAAAAGATACAAATAGGCTAAAGAAGTCACATTAGGTTTAGGAAATCCACAGAGCACAATATAATAGATGACAGGACAGTGAGAGAGGGAGCAATAATTTGTTTGACTTATTCTTCCCTTGATGTAGCTTGTGGCCACTGCCTGAGACAGACCCTTGTCCTGAGGCAGTATGGCTTATGGAAATCCTGCAGCATCACACCCACCTACCAAGTTTATGTGCTTGCAACAGATGTTTTAGTCACTTTGATCTTCCATTTGTCTTCCACAGATGCAGTTCTTCCCACCGTACATTTCACATAGACTTGTTTTATCAATATAGGGATTGGAAGCTGTGTACAACATTGAACACTGAAGGCTGAAGGGAAAACTCAAAAGTCTGAGTGAAGCTTTCATTTTAATTGTTTCTCAATGTAGAATCCTACTCCTCCATTGCATAAATACGTAATAAATACAGCAAGCATTTAATACAATGTAATCCTGTTAAGCTGGAAAATCTAAGAACCTCTAGGTATCAACTTCATTTTGGACTATAGATCTCCAGCATGTTGAAAGCTTCTTATCTCATTTGATTACTCTTACTCTATTCAGCTCTTCAGCAGTTTCCTAGCACTAAGTTTTCTTAGGACTACAAAAATACATGATTATCCTGCTTTCAGGCATTTGCCATCTACAGGGTCACTACCTGTTGGCAGCATTCCATCAATCTCTCTAGAAGTTTTTCATCTTGCCTTCTTTGCTGGTCTATGAGACTGCCATCTCTCAGTCCTTTTGGTTTCTTTCCACAGTCTTGCTCTCCTATCCTGGATGAATGATGGGAAAGACAATTTTCCTGTGTTTTCAAACCAAGAATTTCCACTACATCTCATAATTGTCTGTCTGGTGGTCAGATGCATAAGCCACCAAAGCACACACTGCATGTTCTTGGATATGAGCTGTTCTATTCAAAGGAAATCTTTTTGATGTAGGAACATAAAGTTCCTCCATAAAGGAGAATTTTTTCTACTTAAAATGAATAAATAAATGCATTTTGATAAATTTATCTATGTATACCAGTAGAAAATACAGTTTTATAGATATTATTGAAGAACAAACTACTCTTCATACTTGTGACTATTTGACAAGCAGGTACTTCAGGCTGACATCCTCATCAGTGATGATGATTGATATTGCTGACAAAAAGAGTGGATGTTTTCAATATGCCTTTTTTCTTTATCTTAAATGAAAGATTTTTGGGAGCTTCAGGTTTCTAGAAACATGAAACTTGTCACGGAAACTTGTCACGGGAACTTGCCTGTAATACTATATGTACAGGTGGAATTCTGCAAGTTATTTTCTTTAAAAAGTATGTGGACTGGAGTTGAATGGAAAATGCTGGGGATCCATCTCAAAATCATCCATAGCAAATTTTAAATTACAATGCACTTAAACCTGAGTCTTTTCTATGGCACTGCTCATCTACTTGCACAAAAAATGTTATTGATTCTTAAGTGAATAGGCAAGTGGTTTTTTAGACTAGCTAAGTTGCTCATCATAGATGTTGGGGGCTGTAATGAACTTCTGAAGTTGTTTATCAGCAAACCTTCAGTAAAATGTGTGTGCCTATGCTCATTCTTTCCATAGTCCTCAGAAGTGAGAATAGAAATCTGGAATCATTCCACAATAGAGAAAAATTACCTCACTTGTACCCCTTTTCCATGTTTATTCATTTCATATGATATATTCAAATTATCTTTTGGAACAATTCTATAGTAGAAAGTGATTTTTTTGATATTAGAAAACATACACAATCTTGTATAATCTATTTATAATAGAGCAGACTAAGACAAACTGAAACTGTACAAGCATTTTTCTGTGAATGAAAGATCAGACTGCTTTCAAGAAGAGGAAGAAAATTGCTAAGTACTTTTCTACAATTTTTTCCCCCTCCGGGTCTATATAACATGAGGGGATTCTTTAAACCTTTTGAGTTTTCTTTCCAAAGCCAGGGACTCTATATAGGGAAGGAAATCTGTATTTTCTTTTACTGTGGATTATGCGATGTTAACAGTCCTGGCCAAAGCTCGTTATCCAGTCCTGAACTCTATCTGTGTTAGTGTTACCAAATGTTTATGTCCTTTAATTATTATGGCATACGTGAAAAATAGAACATATTAGAAATTATTTATGCTGACAAGTTAATTCTGTGAAGAAAATTTTTTGAAATTCTGATGAGGACTCCCAAGAGTTATTCGATTTGATGTGGACAATTGTATATAGGCATAATAAGAATTCCAATGTTAAATACAGCCAGTGCTAATGATGAAAAGAAATCTTCTAGAAGAATGTTGTGATCTAATAAAAAGAAATACTGTTGCAGAAAATTACTTGCTAAAGTTATGACTAACAGCTATAAAACAGAATATTTAAAAACAAGAATATTTTAAAAAATGGATAATATTATGAATTGATGGCACACTAACCAAATGACCCAGGCAACCCAGAAAAAAAATTACCTTCTAATAAAATAAAGTGAAATTTTTTTTCTGTGATTTTATGCTAGGTTTAAAGACAGAACTAATTAGAAATATGGTTTCATATTTTATCTATCTTACGGCTAATGTCACCCTCAACGAATATAAAATACTGACCAGTAGGATGGAGGTGGGGAGGATGCATAAATGAACTAATAAGGGAGAAATAACTATTTTCTCAGAATCCGGATTGGGTGTTTTATACTGTGTTCATGGTGTTGATTACCTCTTCCTTTCATTTGTGGACAAATAATAGCTAACAATTTGAAACAGTCTTTTAGGGTAACATGAAGTCCTTTCCACAGCTTCATTTTTGTGGGTTTGTTTATTTTTTTTTAAACCAAAACAGTTTAAAAACATTTAAGAAGATTCCCCACAGTTAAACACATCTACAACCTTGTGTACCTCTTCAAATTTAACCCAAATGTCTCAACAGATGCTGCTCTTCCAGTCTCAATAGGGAGCAGATTCCACAATCAGGGAGTATAATTACAGAGAGCTCTAGCTCCTGCTGTCTCAAAGTTACACTTAGGGCACGCTGAATTGCCTGCCAGTTTCAGTCTTCAATGGCTGACTGAGGCCTTTGGTAATAAAAGATCAGTCAAGAGTATTACGATACTTCACAAAATGCTAACAGCTTTGTAGAATTTATAATATGGAGAGACATATGCCAGCTTTGTACACTGCTGAACAGTTAAAACCAAATACAACGAAAGTAGGAAATAAATATAATATGAGTTTGCAACAGGAAAAGTGTGTATTTGTCATCACACAAGCAAGGTAATACATTTGCTATAGAGCATAAATTGACAAGCCTGGAAAACAGTGGTTTTAATCCAATAGTTTTTGGTGGACCCTGATCATAACTAGGAAGAGTGTTCCGTTCAGTCAAGTACTCTTTTTCTTCCATGAGTCATATCATATTAAAAACAAACAAAAAAAGAAAATACAAAGTTCTGTAGTGAGAGTTTCTTTTTGTACTGGTTTTCTTCAGAAAAATGCAATTATTTTACTGTAAGAAAAATTAAAGAAAGTAGGGAAGAATGAGTCTAAAATGAATCAAAGAAATTAATAACCCTTTCTGATTGGAGAACATCTGGCGTTCTTGTCTTTTGCTGCATGCAGACATTGAGACTTTGTAGTTACCTGCAACAATTCAGAAAAATCACTCATATGTCAACACAACACAAAATGAAGGAGGCAGGACACTTTTGAATTAGAATAATTAGAGATTGGCTATTTTGAAAGAATTGTTTTTTTGGTGTATTCACCTTCTCTTTATAACCTCATATTCATGATTCTTTCTCCAAAGCCAAAAAATTATCAACTGAAAATGTAGAGAACACTTAACTTGTCTGGAATGTGCGGTAACTCATGGAATTAAGAGGATACATATTTACTTCATGAAAGCCAGATGGCAAGTAACCTAATGATAGTGATGGGAGTCAGTAACGTTAGAAACAATATTTTCAAATTTCAGTACACTTCAGCCAGAACTGACCAATTTTTTTATCTTTTGTATTCCTCTTCTTAGCTAAATTATAGAATTTTATCTCATTTGCTCCAGAGACAGAATGAATCATTTAGTAACATCTGAAAAGACTTCTCCAGACATTATTTACAGTTTAAATTAAAATTTTTACTAGTGTGGGTATATGTTGAATAAGGAAAATTCCTATGGGATTAATAATTATATTCCATTTGGGTTCACTTTTTCCATTCTTCAACTAATTCACTTTATTTCTTGTCATTCCTTTCCTTGTAAAGAAGGTTTTGTGATTTAAAACACATTAGACAACGCCTTGGGTCCCAAGGAACTCCCAGCCCTGGCAAGCATCATTATATTAAAGCTCTTAATGAAGCTTCCACAGGTGTTGCAAGTGGAGACAGTAGCTAGAAGGGTGGGAAAAGACAATGAAGAAAAAGTGCAAGAAACAAGCACAAAACCCAGAAGTCACAAACATTAGCATTTCAGGATACATTTGGCTTTATTTATATCCAGTTAATGTTATACCTCCAGAAGCATAGCATGTTTATGAATACCACTGGATTTATTGCACTCTACACATAAGAGAAAAAGTGTTCAGAGAACTCTGCTGACCTTACCCCACAGATACAAGCTACACCAGTCTGCAGGATTGCATAATCTTCCAAATGCAGGGTTTAGAGCACAGAGAAGCTACACAGAGTGTATAAAGAAAAAAATTGCATAGTGATTCTGTCAGAGGAAATTGGATGTAGCATTGAGCAGAGCTAGCAAAAGGCAGAGGTATATTTGCTAAGTACATAATCACCTTTTGTTTTAAAGCTTTCCTCAGGATATACCACTCATCTTCAGATTCTTCACTGACATAAAACTTCCTTCTCACTCATTTTCACTGTTAGAACAGGTGAATAAATTGTTTTCCAAGGTGCATTGGCCAGCACTATGTGGTGAGATCCTTGCGTTGCATAAAAAGTTCCCGTACAAAGACCCTGAAAGCATCAAAATGTAGAACAATTCCACTGTGAAGATTTTCCTTCTCCTTGCAAATCCCTCTGAATTCTCAGAAATGAGTATCATTTACCAAAATTTTAGATTCTTCTCCAAATTCTCCCTGGTGTAAAATACATACAAAAATGGGGCTGGGCGTTGAGTTGAGGGCACGAAGCTGTCACAGCAGCACATCTGCTGGGGCCGTTCTCTAGATGCATTCACAGATGGTAACTACTCTGTCATGGACACCTGCTGCAAAATAGGCTGTTGCAACAAATAAACATCACTGGAAGAGAAACAAACATAGTAGAATTGCTACTTTCACTATCCTTGCATCACTACTTAAAACAAAAAGTCAAGTCTTCTAGGTTAATTAGTTTCATGTGCTGTGCATCCAGTCACAAGAAGAAAAAGTATTCTTCCAATTATTCAAGTGTTACATTTTAGCTGTGTAAGTTGCATATTTGTTAATTAAGTAAAATACATTTTATATTCACATTTCTTGAGAAACTGATATTGCAGATTGAAAAATTTCCAGAACTACCAAATTATCTTGCATTTTTCAGAGCCCTGAATATTTGGGAATTAGTCTCTTGGGGTTTGATTTGGCTCTTTGCTTTTGTTTTATTTATTCTGTTATATGCACTGGGAATTTTTCTGAATTTTTTAATCAATTAATCAAAAGTGGAAAACAGGAATCTACCTGGATGGTAATACCTTCCAACAAATGTCATGTTATTCATTGTAGGTTCTTTTTATCAATACAATGTGGAAGTACGCAAGCAACCAAACAAATTTTCCATCTTTTCCTATAATCATTAATGGGAAAAAACCCTCTTTTATGTCTTTTAATGCTTTAAAGGATAGCAATTCCTGTTTTAATATATGAAGTTTCTAAGCACGTTCGCATGTGTGTGCATGTATATCATTTCATATAGAACCTCAGTCAACACAAAATTGTAAACAGCTTCCTGTTGATCCTTGCTCAATAACAATGCAAATTTGTTTAGCTCTTCTAGATGGAAAAAAAAGATTATACCAGCCGGCTTCAGCCACTTAAATGCAGTATAAACATGTATACGCAAGGCCAGTTAAAAGGAAATCAAGCAATTTACCTCTTCCTCATAAAGTCTTTCTACTAAGGAATGTAAAAGCAAATTTGAAGTAGCACCTGAATTTATAGTCTGAGAAAGCTGCTTTAGGGGACCCTGCTTGGAACAGTGGCATTGGAATTGATGATCTCTAGAGGTGTGTTCAAACCCCAGCTAATCTGTGTATCTGTGATACAGTGCTTTCAGTGCAGAGGTCTGATTGTTAGGATGCTCTTGGGACTCCAGATGAGGCCTCACCAGTGCTGAGGAATGGGGAAGGATCACCTCTCTTGGTCTGCTGGCAACACTCTTGCACACACAACTAGGATGTTGTTTGCCTTTTTTGCTGTGAAGGTGTATTGCTGGCTCATGGTAAGATAATTGTCTACCAGTACCCCAAAACCCTTTTCTGCAAAGCTGCTTCCCAGCTCACTGGACCCCTTCTTCAGAGGTTCCTGAGGTTGATCTTTCTGAAAGTCAGGACTTTGCCTTTCCCTTTGGTGAGCTTCAAGAGGTTCCTGTCTGCCTCTTTCTCTAGTCTGTCAAGGTCTCTCTGAATAGCAGTGCAACCATCTGGCATATCACACTCTGTGACTCTGTGTTTATATAAATGCTCATTATAGTGAAAAATCTTTGTGGCTCATGAAGACAGAATAAAGAGAATAATTCCAGAAACAGACTGGTAATTATACTGGAATCTAAATTTATCTGATTTACATAGTCATATACGAAAAGGGCTTGAGCTGAAGTCAATGGTATATTCACATGCAGTCATCTGCATAATCAAAGATTTAGTTAAATCAGACAATAAAAAAAAATTGAGTTTTTAAATACATTCTATAATGTATGATTTTCTAATGAACACTGCATGATCATTCATTCATGTGCCCACTTTCAAGGGATTGCTGCACTGCATTAACAGAATGAACATTTGTAATTCACTGGCAAGGAAGTAATCATATAAAACATGTATCTAATAGACATTTTGTGTAAACAAATGGTAAGCAAACCAATCCATGCTAGCCAAAGATCTTCAGTCTGTAAGTTGCTATCAGTATTCAAAGCAATCTAAACAGAGATACTCAAGTTTAAATTCATGAGCTCTTAAGTTGTAAGGACACTACAGGCTCTTCGAAAGAGGAATTAAGATTCAGCTTCACTTGGGAGCTCTTCAGGGTGGATACTTAGGTGATACATTTCCCTGCACATGGGAGTCTCTTTTCCACAGCAAACATATAGTTCTGTTTCTCTTCTACACAAGTAAACAAAGCTAAAGATCCATTCGTAGTGAGATGAAGACACTTTTTGCCTTGTCTCTGAAATTAATACACATATACTCTTTGCTTATATAGTCAGAATCTGCCAATTAATCATTACTTTTTCCTCCTCATACACATTCTCAAACTATACTACTAACCTAGGTGACTTTTAGCTTCCTTTTTTGAGAAAATGTATTAAACAAAGTGCCTTTTATTTCCAGGTGTTTTAAATGATTTATTGTTTACTGCCTGCTACCTTTTTCCCTTCTCAAAGCCAGTAAATGCAGATTAAGATTTTTCATGAACATTGGTTTATAATAGCTAGTTTTTCCTTGGCTCCTTGCAAGAGAATCCGTTAGAAATTTAGGTGAAACTCATCACTGAAAAATCATCCTTGCCCTGGGTTTTACAGCTGTTTTTCTTTGTTTTCCAATTAGATTTAGGACTGACTTCACTGAGCTTAGCTTTTGTCAGTTAACCTTGTGCTTCCAAATATAAAATCATCACTCCACTCATCACCAACTCACTCTATCATCTCCTAAAACTATTTCTTGTGAACATTCCCATTTTGGTGTCCATATATGTTCACGAGAAACTTATGCTGTTTTTACTACTGGCAGATATTTTCTACCTAAGCCCATTTGCCATTCACATAACACTTCAAGTCTCTAACCTAGTCAAGAGTAAGAAAAACGAGACATGGTATGACAGAGAGGTATATTGAAAACAAGGCACTCTAGATTAGTTATGTGAAGTTTTAAGCCATGGCCAAGAAAGATGGTATGATAACGCAGACCTCAAAAAAAAATTGTGGGCAGCAAGATGTGCAAAGTCTCATGAAGGTTTTGAAGCATCCAGTGTGACAGAGGAGATCCTGTTCTGTGTGGGGCTGCAGCCTAAGGGCTCCAAAAGTCAAGGTCTTTGTTCAAACTGCAGACTAGCCACAGATATTTTTATATAGTTGAAGAAGCACCGACCTGTGGAAGCAGACTGTGAAGAAAACAAAGAACCATGATACTAAATATGCAAAAATATTTGTCCAAAGCAGAAAGTAACATGGAGTCACAAAAATTTAGCAGCTTTTGTAAGGAAAAGATAAGGTGTTAATTGAGCTCCCTTTTATATGGTCTGATCCTGCAAGAAATGTTTAAAAGGAGTATTTTGGAGGAGTGTCCAGCACTCTGCTTTCACATCGTGAATGTACTGGCCATGGCTGGATAAGAACCCAGAGGTCCTTCTGGGTCTGTTATTCTAAAATATTTTTGTTGGTTTGAGATGACCAAAACAATGGCCAGTATAAGCAAGTTGCTTTGCCTAAAGTGTGTGAAATTATACTATTTCACAAATGGAGGCACTATGCTTTAGTCTACAAAATTACAGCTAATAAGTTTTCCTAGCTATCGATTTTAAAATGAAACAAAACCTCCGTTTTTTCCATTGCCTATGGAAAGAAGTTTGGCATACTACCTTGACAGCAAAAATATTCCTAATAAGCTGGAGTATATACTTTAGATGGGACCATATTTCACTTAGCCACAGAAATGTTGTAGGTCCAACCTCTGGATATGCATCCTTCCTGGCTTTTCTACCGCTGGTGTAGGCTTTTGGTCATTATTGCTTTCTGTGTTACATAATATGTTGCTGAAATAAGAAATTTACCTATTCCAGTAAGAAATACCACTTTCTATTTTTCACTAAGGTCCACTTTCTCTAATAATTAAAAAGTTTCCTATTTCTTGCCTTTAAAGCATAAATCAAAGGTACAATTCCAGGTAAACTGCTGTGGCCAAAATACACAGCCAAATTTCGTGCTTCACATGGAAATTTCATCAGCAGTTTTAACAAGACCTCTTGAAAGAAAGTCCACATTCAAGATTCAGATTTTACAGTAAATTAAAAGATGCATTGTGACTACAGGAGCTGTTCAATTTGACGACCTATTTTTAAATACCTTTGTAGTATGCATAGGCAGAATATTTCTAACACACAGTCATAATAGATCTCACCTCTTCAAGAAGCAGAACTTGTTGCTGGATTTATTATAAATCATTTCTGTTTAGCAGGACCATAATGCTGAGGAAATTATCCATCTTTGTGGATGTCTATCGTATCTGCATTTTTTAGAAAATTCCCAAATACCACATCAATATTTTATAATGATGTTTAGCATTGAGTGTCCGGCCCAACCTTATAAACAACTCTTCTGTATAATTAGCACATTAGTCAGTAAGTTAGTTAGCACATTAGTAAGATTGAGTCTGATGAATTATTCAAACACAATTCTGCAGAGATGCTAGTTGAGGGTCCTCTGTAAGGGCGCTTTAAAACTATCCTGTTAAACTTTGAAATAGTACGGAGGGACAGAAATGCAGTTGAAAGAGGTGAGAAACACTGATTTTTAATGCTGTATGAAGAGCATTTAAAAGTGCAAGGGAAGATACACGTAGGAAATGTATGCTAAAACAAAATAAAAATTTCCTTAAGTCCTCAATTAAAAAATCTTAATGAGGACACAGAACTGCTTTCTTTGTAGTGTCCAGTGGAGTCCAATTAAGGCAGTTTGAAGAGGTCAACTTCAAACTAGATGAAGAAGTACCATGTAGCCAAATGGTGGAATTCTGTTATTATTTTAATTTGCACATTTCTGTCTCTCTCTTCATAGGCTGTTTCTGAGATTACTTTAACTTTTGAGAAATTTTTCTTTCTTTTGGATAAGTTTTAACTTGAAAATTGCTTGTAGTCTTTTGTTTGATACCTCTGCCTCTGTTTAGTTTCCATTACCATTTGAATGACTGGTCAGAGACCTCAAATTATGTTGTTTGTTTAGTGTATGAATATTGGTAAGTGGTAAAGAGTTAGGTCACTGTACTTTTCATTAATTTAGGAAGAGTGATACATGCCTGTATCAAGGAATTGTAAGTGTATTCTAAAACACTTCTTATTTTAAGTGCATCACTTATTTGTCTTCCTTTCAGAACTGTTTGATTGGCATTTTACTACAAGAAAATCTGTGTTATTGAAACAGGTTTAGGAGAATCACAACATTCACTTTGCGTGAATACCTATTACCAATATACAGGTCAAATTTATTAGTTACATTTATATGATAGTTCTACTTGGTTTTCTTTTAAGCTCCTTCCATCCTAGTCTACACTTAAAGCTATTTTAAAGGCAGGGCATCACCTCAAATTCTTTAGGCATCCTCTAAAGATCAGCATGAGATCAGACAAGGAGAGAAGGAGTACAGCCAATAGCCATTTCAAGCCAAAGACAAGAGGATATCTTGCAGCTGTCAGCCCTAACCAGTACAAATGTTACTGAAGCAAGAAAATGGGAAAGAGCCCAGCTCTGGTAAGAACACATCTTAGTCACAATGAAGCTCTTAAACCAGAAGTTTCCTTATAAAATTAATATTATACATTGGTGACAGAAAGCTATGATTTTATTTGGAGTTGTGTCTAGAATTTGGGAAAAAATGCTGTCTACTTCTTTGAAATACAAAAAATAAGTTAGATTTTGGTGGCAATGTTTTCCTGTTTCATCAGGAAACACATCTGTTGCCATATATCAGGTTTCTGCTTTTGGTTTCACTAAGAGTACACAACTTTATTGTGCTGTCTCTGAAACTTTATGGGTGACACTTGTCTGGCCACACCTGCTGAGTCCAGTTCTGGGC
This sequence comes from Oreocharis arfaki, assembly GCA_013398015.1. Taxonomy (NCBI): domain Eukaryota; kingdom Metazoa; phylum Chordata; class Aves; order Passeriformes; family Paramythiidae; genus Oreocharis; species Oreocharis arfaki. The sequence goes on along the minus strand of VZRR01004102.1, from coordinate 645,977 downwards.
TCTCCAGTACAGGACATACAGTAATATACTGGAGAGACTCCAGTGGAAGATCAAGAAGGTGATTAAGGGATTGGAGTATCTCCCCTATGAGGGAAGGCTGAGAGAGATGGGGCTGTTTAGCCTGGAGGCAGGAATGCTCAGGGGTCCTTGTTGATGTACAAACAGGGAGGAAGTACATAAACAAGATTGAGATAGGCTCTTTTCAGTGGTGTCCAGTGACAGGACAAGAGGCCAAGGGCTGAAAACTGAAAGAGATGAGATTCTGTTTAAACATCATAAGAATATTTCACAGAAAGGCTGACCAAGCAGTGGCACAGGTTGTCCACAAAGGTTATAGAGTCTCCATCCTTGAAAGACACTGAGTCAACTCAAAAAATCTCTTTGACTTATTTATGAAATGATTAAATTCTGCTAAACAATTTAATATTTGTTTCAAAAAGTAGTTTGTCACTTTCTTAAAGAGAAAAAGAAGAGAAGTTTCCACAGGTTACTGTTGTATAATATGACACAGATTTCATACTCTGGACCCAGATTTCTGCTCAATAGTGTTTATGAAATATACCCATCTGGTTTGTGTGGTCGTGACTCCCTCTAGTGATGTCTACACAGTCTACCATATCCTCTACCAAGTGGATTCTTGAATTAAGTGTCCATCTCTTCGTGTACACACTGAACTCCATAATGGCTGTTAAGCCATGCTTTATTCACACACAGGTTTTATCAGTGGAGAGCCTTAACTCACCGTGAGTCAGATCTGATGACATTTACATGTGCTGGAATATTTGAAAATAAACTGTGGAAAAAAGTTACCCAGAAATAAGGAAAAAAGGAAATGATATCAAAAGTCCTATAAATTTTAGTGTTTTTAATGTAAAAGTTAATTGAAAATAACTGTATGGTGACAGTAAATTAAAATGCCAGAATATATAGCATATGCATTAGAGATTTCTTAACTGAGCACTAATGTTAGGCAATGCTCCATCACTGAAAATTTCTGTAAATATTTGTTCTGCTCATAAATGTCCTGTGCTTTTTATGGACAAGTGTTTTTCTGTGAATCTGATTTTCTGCTGTCTCGTAGATTGTGACTATAACTGCTTTGTTTATTGTCAAGACTGTGGGTTGTTCCAGTGGATAGTAACCTACAAACCAATTTCTACCCCCATGGAAGGAAAAATAAGAAATTAATTCCTTTATCTCTGACTTCTAGTACCAGACGTGGGACCCCTAATTCTGTTCACAGGATCTTATTCAGAGTGAGCAGATAAAACCCAAACCACAGATGTGCCGATGGAATAATACAACATTGAAGGAGTAGTTGTTGAAACAAAATACAGTTGCATCTATCTTTTCACCAAATCACTGTGTATGAGACTAAGGTCACTTTGTCAGTCTAGCTTCAATTGCAGACTAGTATGAAACAGTAACAATGCTTTCCATAATCTCAGTTGTAAAGCTTTATTAATCTGTACCAAATTCAAGTAGGAGTCTAAAGTGACCAAATAGTCTCCAATGAATTACAACAAAACACCCCTGAGTGATAGTTCAGGACAAAAGAACATGTCCACTGAGAGCAATGTTCCAAACACAGGCAGTAGATAAGTGATTAAGATTAGAATATTAAGTAGCCTTATTGTCCCCGTGTTGCTTATCTCCTTATCTCCACCTTGAGGATGGTATTACATGCACTAAATTTGCTTAATGAATGATCAATATTCTTTTATTTCTAAACCAGAATGAGTCACAGGACCTTTTACAGGTGAGAGACATTGCATGTTCTTTAGAGTTCAAGCTCGTGAAATGATATCACTATGAAATAATGTATTCAGGACCCAAAAATAGAGCAAAATGCCTTGGAGAAATAAATCTGTAAGTCCTCATACAATAGGGAAAGACCTCCTTTAGAAAGTGTTTTGTAGTTTTCTTTGGAAAGCTGTAAGCATGCTTCTAAAGGCAGAACTCAGTGGGTTAAAACTCACCAGACGCAACTCACCTGGTGTACTAAACCAGAATCACAAATTAATCGATATATATAGAACTGAAATGACAATAGGTAGAATTTTATTGTGCTGTATGAAATGTGTGGTGCTTTATGCTCTACCTATCAGTGTTTCTTTCTTCCTGCCCTTTACACAAAGTTGGAAATGCCTTGCATTTTTCAAGCAAAAAAATCTTTGTTTATGGATTAGTGCCATGAAAAGTCATTTAAGAAGGTAGGACAGAACTGGCTAAGTTTTTAGCAATTTATTCTGGTTTTGATTTCTCACTTCTTGCTATGGCTCTTAATTTAAATTTTTGAGATAAATGGATAACATTCAAAACAGGTGGTAGGTTCTATGCAAATGATGAAGCCTTTAATTCTTCAGACATACTTCCTCATAAATGAGCAAGTGAAGCTGCCTTAGTATTTAAATATGTAAATTCATCCTGTAAAGATGAAGAGAAACACTTGTACTATGGCTTTGTCTGAGAGAGCAGCAAAACAATCCTATTAGTTTTGTCATTCAAAGTTTTAAAATAATTACAAGTTCTCCTCTAATCATCTTTTCTTAAAAATCATGGCCTAAATCCCCTCTGTCATCATTAATTTTTAATTTTCAATGCAAATGTTGGTTTAAAGGTGATAATGTTGTTGTTATTTGATTTATATTTATTTGCCCAAATTTTTTAGATTAGTCATGACATTTTGTTTGACAGTAGAATTACCTTCGACATTAGCATAAGTCAACAAAAAAGTCACCTTTCAAAAACTTAAAATATATAAGTGGAATAATTCTTTCAATAAAACAGAACCCCTTCCAGTGAGGTTCTGAACACTTGCAGAGATGGGACATCTACAATTTCTTTGTGCAACCTGCTGTAGTGCCTCACCACCCTCACAGTAAAGAATTTCTTCCTAATAAATAATCTGAAACTGTGCTCTTTTGGTTTAAAGCCAGTCCACCTTGCACTAGACGCCCATGTCAAAAAAACCTCTCCATCTTTCTTGTAGGCCCACTTAAGTTAGTGGAGAGAGATTTTAAAGTCGTCCTGGAGCCTTCTCTTCTCCAGGCTGAACAGACCCAGCTTTCAGCCTGCCCTCATAGGAAGGGTGCTCCAGATCTTCTTATGTTGGGGGCAACAGAGCTGGATGCAGTACTCAAGGTGGGGTACCACAAGAGCAGAGTAGGGGGCAAGAATAACCTCTCATGACCTACTGGCCACACTGCTTTTGATACAGAGCAGGATAGGATTGGCTTTCTGGGCTGGAAGTGCACACTGTTGCATTGTGTTGAGCTTCACGTCACCCAACACCCCTCAAGTCGTTCTCCACAGGTCTTCCTCTGATCTTTTCTTTGCACAGTCTGTATCCATTTTCGGAATTGCCGTGGCTGGGCTGCAGGACCTTGCACTTGACCTTGTTGAATATTATGAGGGACTCTTGGACCTATCTCTCAAACTTGTCAAGATCTGTCTGGATGGCATCCATTCCCTCCAGCAGGTCAACCTCAGCGCACAGCTTGGTGTCACTGGCAGACTTGCTGAGGCTGTGCCCAGCCCCTGCCTTTGCCTTCTGTGTGTCTGGAGCACTTGTCATTGAAGACGAAGGCAAAAAAATCTAAAGCACCTCAGCCTTCTCCATATCCCGAAATACCCAGATCTCCCATTTCCTTCCAGGACTGGTCCACATTTTTCTTAGTCTTTATTTTATGACCAATGTATCTAGAGAAGCTTTTTCTTACTGCCCTTGACATCGCTGGCCAGGTTTAATTCTATCAGGGTGTTAGCTTTACCCTCCTGATCCCTGGCTGCTCAGACAATTTGTGTTCCTCCCAGGCTACCTGTCCCTGCTTCCACCCTCTCTCGGCTTCCTTCTTCTGCTTGAGTTTTTCAGGAGCTGCTTGCTCATCCCTGGAGGCCTCATGGCATTTTTGCTGACTTGCCCTTTGTTGAGAGGCATCACTCCCTAGCTTGGACGAGGTGACCCTTGAATGAGGTGACCAGTTTTCTTGGACTCCTCTGTTCTCCCAGGCTTTTCCCGTGAATCAAACAGATCCCAGAAGAGGACAAAGATTGCTCTCCTGAACTCCAGGATTCATTTCCTGTACATCCTCCTTACTGCCCTAAAGATCTTGAACTTCGACATTTCATGGTCACTGCACCCAAAGCTGTCTTTGTGTTTCAAATTCCCCACCTACTCCCTCCTTGTTGATGAGAACAAGGTCTGGCATTACACCTCTCCTTGTTGTTTCCCCTATCACTTGGAGAAGGAAGTTATCATCGACACAGTCCAGGAACCTCCTGCATTGTTTATGCCCTGCTGTGTTGTCCCTCCAACAGATATCACTGTATAATATTGTCTATAAGCGAGTTAATGCTTTAGACTGCTCTATACTCCTGATTAGATCACTGGCATCTTCTCCCTTTTTTATTAGTATATCATAATTCTACAATTCTCAAGGTTGTCCTAAATCCATCCTTGGAGCAGTCCATATTGACAGATGGTTAAACTCTTCCATTGTCACTATAGTCCACTACAGAAAGTTTTCAGCGATATCAGAAGTGCTCATTTCTTCAAATCATCATCTAAGAAACAAATTTAACTTTTGCAATTGTATGGTTGATGTTCTCTAAATTATTCCATTGTAATGAGAGGGGTTTTTTCCATTGTTTCAGTCAGCCAAGTCAGTCGTGTGTCCATAAAAGACCATTTTGCTTCTTCAATCTGTTGTGTGTTTTCTGCCTTATCAGTGACTGCCTTCTTGATGTCTTCAGGATTATCCCTAACAGAACCATGATTGTTTCCATTGCATGGTCAAGGGCATCCTGTAATTCAGTGGTAACTTTCGTTCAATATAATGTGCAACTTCTCTGTGTGAACTATCCATTCCCAAACAAGTGCAATGATGCCAAAACTCAGCAGGAAATGAACATTTTAAAATACTGTTTCCAATGCCTCATTTTGGAATCAATGGCATTCTGCAGAACAATGCTTACAGTCTGAAGTACGTTGTTTTGAACACTCTTTACACTTGGTATTTTTGATATTTTGTTTTAAAGGAAGCTATCAGAAGCAATATTAAACTGAATTTTCTAAGAGGTGCACTGTGCTGAAAGTTTTGAACTTGTTCTAAGAAGCTTACTGGCCTCATTATTTTTTGGTGAAAGAAAATCTCTTTCACTATGGAACTGAAGATAAGCTATTTTTATTTCAATTAAATACATCTCAGAGCATGGGGAAAACAGTGATAATCTGATTCAGCTTAAGTATAGGTTTTGTTTTGGGCAGTGGTGCATGTCAGCTGCGTAGATAATATTACTTGTGCCAAAGAGGATTATTTGGCTTCTTGCACTGATGTTACAAAATATACACACAGGTGCTCTCTTTATGGCAGTCTATTTCACTGTGTCTGCCACCACTTGGGTTGTTGTAGAGTTCACTGAAAAAATATTGATTATTCTCACAGAGGCTGTGTCAGTCTTACCACAGAGTGGTATTTGATCTTGCTATGTGTTATGGATTGCAGCCACTAGTGCCTTACTATGCCAAATGCTGGGTAGGATCTACAAACGTGATATCCTCTCCACCACCAAGAAGCTGTGTGATGGTTAGCATCAGATCAATACACAGCTTCTCTATCCAAACTCAGCAATAGGCTGTTTTTGTGGTTTAAGTTGTCACTAAAATTTATATAGAAAACAGAAAAAATGAGAGCCTGATCATTTCTTCCATGGGAAAAGGGTATCAAACATCTGATTACATTTCATATACTGACCTGCACTTAGGTAGGAGGGTAAAACTGAGCTTGCAGTTTTTAATTTACAGCTTCTGAGGACGTGGTGACTGCTTTTCCCCCTGCAAACCTGAAGATATCAGTGAAGGAGAATAGTTTGAAGAACAATAAGCAAGACAAGATACAGTGCTTAAATCAAGAGTTACTTAAAGTGAACAAGATACAATCAGTTCATGAGAGTTTTAGCTTAGCAGCACCTTTGTATTTCTGCTTTTCTCATAGAGAAAAAAAAATCAAATCCGTATGGGTGTTTTAATGTATTTTATGGAGGGCATGTAGAGCAGCTGACTGACATCTGCAAACAGCTGAGGCCAGGGGGGAGGGGGATGGTTTGGTGAGGACAATTGAACAGTATTCAACTGTCTCTGATTTACAGATCTCACCATATTTTTTTAAAAAAAGGTTTCATTTTTATTTTATGAAAATAAAATAAAAATTACATGGACTTCTGTGGCCATATTTATGATACCAGTTCTCTCTCCAATTACACAGTAGGTATCTTTTACATGCATAAAAAATTTTTGTTTTATCTGTAACTTTAGTTCATTGCTTTGTTTCCTGTAATTCCACCGATCGTATCAAAGTAGTTCTGTTCTCTGATCGAGTGGTTTATTTCCATTCTTCTTCCTATATCATTGTTTCTGCTCTACTTTGTCACTACAAATGCACATTCTTTTTCATTCCTTTTTGGTGCAACTCCACAAAGGTATTGATTTTATTTTATATTTCCTGTTATTCAATTCCTGCTAACTTACTGAATTATAAATGGGTTTTTTTAGCAGCTCTCGTGTTGGCATGAATGATTATTGTCAACCTGCCGATCACTCACTTTGCTTGCTAAGTATTTATTAATTACTTAGCAAAGAAAGCGGTGAGTTTTTCAAACCCCATCAATACAAGAATGTGGGAATTGCCTCTCTGCTTTTTGTATTAAGTTGGGTCACTTTCTGGTTCACATAAGATTTTCTTGAAGATTGCCAAAGCTTCCAAAACTGATGTAAATGACATCTCTACACCACTGTAGAGATGCAAAACTGTAAGGACATAAGAACGCTCAGGTCACATATCTTCCCCTCCACAGTCTTGTCCTAGAATACTCCGATAACGATGGCCTTGTTAAAGCCGATCAAATGCACTTGTACTCTGAATCTCGATGCTGATAAATTCTCCTAAAAATTACTTTTACACCAAAGGTTTGCTATTATAATTAAATTTTTGCTCACACAGCTACAAGCTGAGAGATGGGAAGTACTGTTAAACTCTCAAAGTCACACGACTGTCTTAAAATTCACTGAATAATTACAAGCTAATATAATTGGTTACATTTGCAATTTTAAATACTAATCTTTTCATCTTAAATTCTATCATCTTATTTGCTGTCAGGAGTGATACATGAAGTTGGTTGAGGAGGTCTGGACAATGTACTTTTCCCGTACACAATCCGATGAATTTTACATAAACGATGTAAAACTCTATATGCTTGTGTGGTATTTTCTCAGCATTCTTTTCACTGCAAAGACTGTCTGAAAGATTGAATCAGTTCAGTAATCTGGAAAATGAGGTCCTAGGAGAAAGAATGCAGAAAAGGAACTACATAATCCTTTGAAGTTTTCTATGATGTATCAAGCATAAAATTACTAGGGAACAAATCAGGTAACACAAGCATCAAATACTGTTTTAGAAGACCTAGCGTCTGTTCTTCAGCTGACTTTTTAGAAGGGAGCAAGACTGATTTGTGTCAGTGCCATACCTTCACAATTCAGTGTGATTGAATACATTAAGGCTTCTGAAATACTATTAGATACCTACTTTTTGACACTAAAAAGCTCTACAGAGACCATGGTCAATTCAGCGCTTTTCAAGAAGAAATTTTATTTCCTTGCTTTGCCAATCTCTTTTCATAAAAAGAAGTATCATTGCTTTACACTTCATGCTGAAAATACAAAATAGAAACACACACATGCACTTAGTGATACTTTAAAAATGTTTAACCGTTTTTGTACTCCTGACTTTCATTTAAGACTGTGCAAAGAGTATTGCTGGGAAGATTTTACTTGAAATTTTTGACTTCCTGAAAACATGACAGCCAAGACAAGGATTTAGAGGAATTCCATTCCTCTTATTTATGAAACTTGGTTTCTCAGCTGAGGAGATCTATTGGAATTCGAACACATCCAGGTATCTTTCAGGGTTTTTTCTTAGTGAATAACTGACAATATTCTAAATATTTTTCTTTATGCTAATTATAATGTCTTCTCTTAAAAATGTCTTTTGAATCAGTTCTCTTTCCTGCTACAAATATAAAAAGACAGAAAAAAATAAGTAGAGAAGAAAAAAAAACCCTGACAGACTTTGACATTTGGATCAAAATGTTTATTTACATGTTCTGATAATCAGCTTTTCAAGAGAGAAAGATACATTGTTTACACAAGTTGGATTTCTAGTTCCAGCAAAATGGAATAAGGGCTGTGTATCATAGTCTTACATGCTTCCCGTATACCTGTATCTTTGTCATACAGAACAAAGGGACATGAAAGTTTTTTCACAACTTTTCTGAGTATTCATTGAGAATGGCAAAAAGTGTTTGTATTTCATCTCCCTTTAATGGGTGAGTTCTGTCTATCTATCTATCTATCTATCTATCTACCTATCTATCTATCTATGTCTATCTGTTTGGCTATATCTATCAAATCTATCTATCTATGTCTATCTGTTTGGCCGTTTTTGAATTTGGTCTATAAAGCAACATACTCTGCTCTGAGGTGACTATACTAAAATGTGTCCCTCTAGGGCAATATATGTTGCTGACACAGCTGGTCATTTGGTAACCCAGGGAGCAGAAAGATGACATTTGAAACTAATGTTTGTCTGGTTTTATAGCACTGCTCCATAGAATGTGTAATTCAGCACATAAAATTTTGGGAGCAACACGTTTAGTTGCATAAAAAAAAGGAACAAACATTTTCAGAGCTAAGTTCTCTCTTAAGTAGACATTTTACTATTTTTGTTCTTCCCCTCTTTGGTTTTTCTTCCATCCTACAGAAGTAAAAGTAATCTTAGTTCTTCCAATATACACTCGGGGAACAGCAGAAAAAAATAAGTCTTACACACCCTGCCATACACCACTGAGACAGAAAAGGGAGAAAATTATGTTGCTTGCTTTAAAAAATTGGAAGTTCTCTCGGTAACAAGTGATAGAACAATAGGAAATGTCCTCAAGTTGCACCACGAGAGATTTAGCATGTATATTAGGAAAAATGTCTTCACTAAAAGGCCTGTCAAACTTTGGAACAGGCTGCCCAGGGATATCCATCCCTGTAAGCACTCAAAAGACATATAGACGGGGCACTTAGGGAGGGGGTTTAGTGGTGGATTTGGCAGTGTTAGGTTAATGGTTAGATTGATGATCTTAAAGGTCTTTTCCAACCTCTACGATTCTATGATTCTGTGATCCTGGTGTTAAAGGTTGCTGAAATCTACAGTGTCCGTGACCAAACAATGCAGTCTAAGTATATCTTAAATCAAGAACAATTCTGGGCTGATATTTCCCTCCTTGGTTCATGGGCCTATCAACCAAAATGTCTAGAAACAGTTTTTTGAGATCATTTTCATTTTTGTGTAAGCCAAATGCGGGTCTTTTCAAGGTCCCTCAAAGTTCTACCTATGTAAGCAACACTTCCACTACTGAAGAAGCAAATTATATGAAGGTATTTTTTGAGAGTTAAATTCAAGGAAAACTCTCTTCTCCTGTGTACTCTTTTCCTTCAGAAGCTATGGCTGTCTGAGAAATTCTAAATATCTTTAAAAATCTGCATCAGTTTCTGAGCAGAGATGGTAGGTTCCCCCCCCACCCCCAGCCCCATTCTGTGACACTCTACATAGCATAATTGAATTAGTCTACATCAAGTGGCTATCAATGGTAAAAACAATACATTAAAAAAACACCTAAAAATAATGTTTTGCAACCAGCTGTTAAGTCAAGTAATTTATTTCTTTTATTGCACATTTGCATAATAGGACAAACCAGAAACTCTCTGTAACAGATGTGCTGGTGGCAGGGAGATTTGATTACTGGCATCTATTATTAATCACTGCACAAATCTTAAATGATTTGTTTCAACAGTTTGATCAATTTACATCCAAGTACTTGCATTTATGCACAAAATGTGGAGATAAAACATCTGTTCGCACCTTTACTAGCAGCCCTGATTCTTTAATAAGGTTGAAGTTTGTGTCGAGGAAGATGCAAGAAACTGACAGCTTTTGAAGATATTTCACTCTTTCTGAGAATAACTCATGGCTGAAAGGCATTTCATGTTGGCTGTAATATCTATATGGTGCTTCTTTTGACTTGAAAAATAAGGAAACAATTTTCCAGCATTATCAAAACTTTGACAAATTCAATTAAAGACATTTTTGTTATGTTTTGTGATCTGTGTACGAATCGTTGAGACTCTGGTAAATGATAATGTGTATCTTCAACATTAGGTATCTTGAATTTTGTAACAAGTTTCTTCTAACTTTGAAATTTACTTGTAAGTTCACAGTGGTTAAAAAAACAAATACTTTTTTAAAAAAAAATTATTTTATTATTTTAATAGTTCCAAAGGAGGCAAAATGATGGACATGCAGCACAACTGAAGTACAGACTACAAGTAAGATCTGTGTCCTTTAATACATTTCAGACAAGATGTGTAATTTTTTCTGTCTAAGGGTCAGAACTTAAAATTGTTTATACTTGTCTCAGTAATGCATCTGAATTACTGGATTGACTATCACTGACATTTTCTTGGTGAAGGTGGTACTTTAGATGGTATAAATCCTAAGTTCACATGAAAGTCACATTACCAGTTGTTTAATACGTCATTTCTGCCACCACAGAACACAGTTCATGTTCATTTTCAGACACAAAAGGATGAAGGATAGTACTGTTGTATAATTTATAGAAGATAGAATCACAGAGCAGATAGGTTTCTAACTTCATAGTGCTTTTAAGATCAAAAGAAAGACATGAAGGTATCTCCTCATGGTCTTGTGTCCCAGAGGAGATCAGGAACCACACTGGATCTGTTACTATCTGACTGTATAGGTGCTGTGCTGCGCCTCTTTCCACTGAATTCAGGTGCCTTCTGAAGTCAAACTGCCTCATAACTAGCACAGAAGATGGTTCTGTTGCCTAAGGATTGAATTAATTTGTACCAGCTGACAACATTTGTAGCATAATTTTTATACCAGCAAGCAAAAGTTAAAGTGCTTCAGATCCTAGATTTAATGGCTGCAAATATGAAAATGGTAGTCTTTTATGCCATATAGATGATTCTGATACACTGAGGAGATCTTCCCGAGGTACATACAATTTTTCTCCAGGATATATATGGATCCAATCAGTGTTTCTTGGTTTTATACATCACATAGATCAATCAGTTACAATATAAGATAGAGAGCAAAAAAGTGATTTTGCTTTAAAATACAGGATTTCCAACTGCGGTTTTAATAGATCACACAGATTTTATTGTGTGCCTAGGAAAAAAAAAAAGTGAAGAAAGTGTATTTTCCCCATTAAATTGGCAACTGTTTTGGCCTGATAGTATTCATGAATATTTCAGCTCCGAGTTAGAAATACTGCCTGCTATGCTTCCCTTCATACTTTCATACCCACTCATCTTGTAAGAAATATTTATTTTTGTTTGCTTTTTAACTTTTGTTATTAGAATCACTCCTTTTTTTCCAATCGACAAAACCTTCCTTTAGAAGTTTTCTCAAAGTATGCTCACAGCTTCCTGTGGGGCAAAAAACCCAAACAAGAAAACTAACACAACAGTAGCAGATGGAAACACAAGAAATGGCTTATAAATCAGGGTTATGAGTGGTTCAGTAATTCCAATACAAGCTATAGGACAAAATGTCTAAGGGAGTAAGAGGGTAATACAATCCAGACAACAAACTTAACTCTGTTACTGATACACAGTCATCTCCAAAGCTATTACTGCAGTTGCCTGAGGTGTCTGCCGAGATGCCAGATGTCACTCCTCCATAACTTCATGTCTTATGATTGTCATGTAATCTGAAGGAGAAGGAAACATCATGTTTAGATGCAGCAAATATAAACCCTAACCTCAACTGTATTCCCAGTTTGTTTTATAAAATAATAAAAAGTGGATTTCAAGGCCACCTTTAATGCTCAGGCTATCTAGTTTAATCGTATTCAACAGCTAGCCTTATTTTTTCCAGACTATTTTTATTAGTTTTGGTTCTCCTCGATCTATAGACTTGTATCCATTGAAACTCCCTTTTATTTTCATACTACATCCCAAAATACGTAACTTGTACTCTTGAGGTTATGCTATAACAACACCAAACTGACAGGCTGTGGCAAAGCCTTCATATTATTAAGTTAGTATGAAAGAGCTTAGGTCATTGATACCTTAGGTTTCCAGACCTCTTTATAATTGTACAGGTCTTGGGGCCACTGAAAGAAAATAATGATCTTGACCCTTTAGTTTTTAAAACTGAAAGTTAACACCCAAATAAACCCTAACATTAATCTAACAGAAGAAACCTACTCCAATTAGAAAAGTTTTCTGCATTGTCATCAGCTTTTTCTCAGGGCTGCGGAATAAGCTACTCTTACAAAACTTTCCATTTCCATTTCAAAAGATATTTTGTTTGCCATACCTTTGAAGTCATGGCAGTATCCAGAAGAAACTGGTAATTCAAAGTGCTGGATTTCCAATCCATAACTGTAACACCAAACCTAATCCCAACATATAGATAAAATTAAAAGTCCTATCTACACAAAATAAATGATAAAAGATACTGGCTTATAAGAGAAAGAATGCTGGTGTCAGCTGAAGCCAACGGCTTATATTCTCTGTTGTTCTACCAATGAGTTTTCTAACCATAAAACAAGGTTAGGGTTTGGGATTAGTGTCTGGAATGTATATATATCTGCCTAGTTTATTGCTTTATGCTATACACCCCCAAACACAGGAAGAGATCGGGTATTGATTGGCATCAAGAACTTCTGTTACTATTTTTTATGGTGTAATATTTTTTCAAGTTATAGCTAAAGTTAAGACAAGGGCAAGCAGACAAGGGTGTGTGTACTGCTTTAAGCCAAGGATTTCTTTTCTTCTTCCTCTTCTTTCAATATGTCTTCAGGCGTAGTTCAGTCTGGGAAAAAAGAAGTCTCAGAAACACAAATTTTTAAAATCAATTCTTCATGGATTCATAAAATAAGAAAGAGCTAGAGGGCCCTTACCTGGGTTTTTTTTTTATAAAACTTATTTGGGTATAAACAGATTTGGCCTTGTTTAAAAAATACAGTGATTATTTTGAATATGAGTATTAAGTAGAATATGGTTTCCATCACAGAATGGTTTGGGTTGGAAAGGACCTTAAAAAGCTTTTTGTTCCGATGCCCTGCCATGGTCAGGGACATCTTCTACTGGATAACATTCCTCAAAGCCCCATCTAACCTGGCCTTGGGTATCTGCAGAGATGAGGCATCCACAACTTCTCTGGGAAACCTGTTCCACTCTCCCACCTCCTTTAGAGTAAAAAATATCTTCCTAATATCTAACCGGAATCTAACCTCCATCAGTTTAAAACCAGTACCTCTTGTCCTATCACTACACTCTCTGATAAATAACTCCTCTCCAGGGGTCTTGTAGGCCCCCTAAAAATACTGCAAGGCCACTAAATTTACATTCCTTTAGCTCAAATGCAATTAGTCGGTTTTCATTCACGGAAAGGAATGAAGTGCCCAAGTTCTATTGGCATACAATGATTCTTGGATGGTGGAAATATCTGATGACTTTCAAAATCCCACCCAATATCATAACTATAGAATAACTTTATTTTTTTCCCCATTTTTTCACATCTGAAGCTGTCTAACCAAAATATGGCAATGGATTTGCCTTTTTATTCCTCTGAAAATTGACAAAAAATTATTTGAACCATTCAATTTCCTTTTCTCATTTTTCATTTTTTTTCCTGAAGCAGTTATTTCTCAGGTTGAAAGCTTCCATTCTTGTAGGAGTAATTGTTCGAGGTTTGGAAACTCTGAAATATGTGGCTAGCTGTCAAAGAATACAATTTGGGGGTCACAGAGAGCAATAGGGAGAGGGCTCAACCCCAGTTTCCCATCTTAAAATAAGAGACGTACTGCAGTTTCCATAAAAAGACCCATGTTTAAAGGAATAGGTGTGTAATGCAAACTTTATAGCTTCACAGTCTGTGGATGGACTGATCTCCTTTGCAATCATTAAGTCCCCTTCAGTGTATTCTTCTTGTGTCTGAATTTAGGCACAGTAAAATACAGAACAGATTCTTTGTGTATAAGGCAGGCCTCTTTCTGATCTAAAAACAGTATCTCCAGCTGAGGAGAGGGCTGTCATGCTTGCTGAGCTTAATACCTACTAGGTTTCCTAGACCTCTGTTTTTTCCCTAGCCTGGTGCTTGAGACAGGCACAGAGAATGCTACTAACCAGTGAGTGCTGAATTATGCAGACTCAGGGGCTGTGCAAGCCTGTGTCTCCCTACAGTCTGGATGTTGCAAACCGTACGGACTTCCCATGTGTGTCTGTCCCATTGTCCCAGCCATGAGCGGGGTAGGTGGGGACAGATTAGGACAGAGAGATTGTTGAGAAAAATCCTTAGTGATGAGATCCGTCTGAGAAAGAACTGGGAAATTAAACCAGTGGGTCCAGGTTAGAGCCAGTCCTGGAGACCATAATGAGGGTCAGACCCAACACCACAATTTCTGGGCAAGTCTATAGGCACATCCAAGTTCATGCTGGGGTGTTCATTATCTGGGTCAAGTTCGGGGTCCAGATCAACAGGGTACATGACTGTGACATAGTTTGAACCGTATTTCAGGCGTGTTTTGGAAGGAGATCTCTGGCTTTTCCACATCTATTATGTGGAAGGAGTCAGAATAAAAGTAGCATTTTTTCCACTATAAGAAAAGTTATACATGACCGTTTTTGTTGAAATGGGTATGATATGACTTCTTTGGCATTTCTCATTTTGCAGTATAAAATGGCAACACTTGAAATTTTAAGAATCTGCAATTATTACAACTAGACTTCTTTTTAATAATGTTATGTCATGAAAATGGCAGTATAACATATTTCAAATATTTTATTTGTTACATCTTGTACTTGTGTTTCATATATTTTCCTTGAAAATACTGAAAGTCTGATGTGCAAAGAAGACAGAACTGCATGTTTTGTGAAAGTGGTATTTGCTACTGAAAAAAAAGAGATTGAGTAGTATGGAATGCACTGAACCTTGAGTATTGTTGAAATTGTCTTTCTTGACAGACCAGTATTTACCGATATGATATAGCTACCTGATGCAAAAGGATCATGAACCTATATTCTATTCTGAATGAACACAGCAGGGTTTAAACATGCACTCAAATCATAATGACTAAATATCGGTGACTAAACTGTGCGTGTGAAATAGATGCACATATGTAAAAAGGCAATTGTGCTGAAGCCATGCATATGCATTAACAAGATGAATAATTGCATGTGCAGGCTACCGCCAGTGCGTGAAATTACCTGTTTTGCAAGTGTGAATTAGTGTTTTCCATGCCCATTTACCTGTTTGCTGTCCTTGTATTTGTTGTGCTCAAGTTAACTGACTGTCTGATAATTTGTGTCTTAGGGTACAAACAAAAGAATGAAAGGAAAAAAAACAATATTAATCTTGAGAGGAAATAAAAATGAAAATATTTTTCATTCCTACACTAGAGATGTAATATTCATGTCATTTAATATCTGCAAGACATATTTGTAGGATATATTAAAATCATGGTGTTAGTTCTATCCCCCAGAACAGCCAAAGCTGCAGAGCATATGCATGAAGATTGATGAAGTTTGTTGCACAGTTAAAATAACTAAAAATTGCAATAAGAGCATGGCTGTCATTTTAATGCTAACTTTAAAAAATATATTTCATTTAGAATAAGGAGAACTCAAAATAGTTAAGATGCTTGAGATAAAAAAACTCCATGAAAACTAAAAAAGAAAGTCAGATATAAAATACATTTGTCTTCAAAATGCTGTACAATTGAAAAATATTTTATAATCCCTAAATCTGCTTTGTATTGACCCCACAATTTATCTATGACATGTAAGTCACTCATAGCAATCATGCAGTTAAATTCCGTTCTCCACTGCATTACAGGAGCTGGCATTTCCAGACCAGAACAAAATACAAATTTCTAGTTTCATTCTTGGTGAGATAGCAATGCAGTAGTGCTACCACTGATCTGCAAGTAATTATACATTACTATTCTGGGGATCAAGCACTATCATTTTAAGTTTTCCTAGTATCCTTTGAAATTATTACTGTGTAAATAATTTTCTTTACATGCAACTGTTAGAGTGCTCCTCAGAAGACAGTGCAAATTAATGCAAGCTACAAAGATAAATAATAAGTTGGAAATCAATAGCACTCATCTTGTGTTCTTCCTATTGAAGTACAGGGCAGTATTATTACCTGAAAATCTTCATTCTGTACATTCAGGACACTGAATTAATTGAAGTTGAGACAGTCCCTTTTTTACTTCTCCTAAAGTCTCTTGAAGTACTCCTGCTGAAAATACCAACAAAGATTTATGTCAAGGAGTCTTTGATATCCTCTGTAAAGGTTCAGATGCAAAATATCTGTGTCTGATATTCCCCTTCCCCACAAAACTGAGTTAAGTGGCATCATGAGCAATGCTGTTACCAGTACCAAGCAATACAAGAAAGCTTTAATTTGCTCAATTTCTGCAAGAACAGACTCTTGAGCAAAATGTTATGGACTTATCTCTTAAAGAATGTAATACACTGGGAAAAAACATCCAAAATTTTCTCTGGGCCTAGAAGTCTTGCCAGTGTTTTGCAAATTTCCCGATTGCTTTTTCCAGCATTCTGTATTTTTTCTGAACCTATGCAGAAGCCAGTTTTAGAGACAATTTAGCAGAGGCCCTCTGTGAGAATATCAATGCTGAATACAAAAAGTACCTTGGGAAGACCTTAACCCTTTTGCATGAAACTCATTCTAGGTAGAAGCATTTAACCCTGAAATCTGTAGGCCAAGGGTTCATTCCCCATATGTTTGAAAAGCCCAAATCAATGAGGAAGATGAATTTTAGGTGGATGAAAGGAAGTGGTTTCTTTCTGTAGTAGAGATAAAGAGAAGTTGGACCCAGGCTGACTTTCTACAAATCTAATAGTGGTGTCTAAATACTGGCAGTGTTTTGTAAAGTGTTGCCTTTGCTCACTGCTTCTCCAGTAGTTAATGTGTATCCAACATGTAATTGTAAGAGTGCCAAAGATAAACCAGGCAAACTACATGAGAAGGTAGGCATGGCAAGCTACATGAAAAGCTCTGGGGATAGCATGATCGTGCTTTGTCTCATTGAGATGACCCTTTTACCTAGCCTGGAACTGACTGAGTCTTCCTTTTACATCTTCTTAAATAATCCAAGTATTCCTGCTTGCCAAAGTTATCTGTGGGAAATCCAGAGCATGGATGGCCCAGCTGGAAAAATTCAGATATTCAGTGTTGATACAAGGGAAAGTATTTCTGTTTGAGACAACGAACAAGTCTATCTTCCCTCTTCTTCCTTCAAATTGCCAGTTGCTAATTTTCTGGACCCACAGAGTACTCTGTTAAACCTACTTATTGCTTTACTGTCTGTTTAATAATAAATTAAAATTGACCATAGTCAACCTGTAAAATAAATGATACAGTAAATCTCTGCTTCAATGGTGTGACATTAAAGATTTCGTTTGCTTATGGTTTATTTTTATCATGCTTTTGATTTGCTGGCCTAGAAAATAATTAATTGATAACGGTATCTTGTTTACTGAAAAGTATAGAGTAAAGAAGCCCACACAAATGATGATAGCCTCTTATTACCATTCTATTTAGTTTAATGAAAGGCCTGCATCAAAGGGTCTGACCCCAGAGGATTTTCTGAAGTAGGATTTATGCTTTTCTACTTTACTCTCCTTTTTTTTCCCCTGAAGCAGAGAAGGTTTCGGATGTTTTGGGCTCTGCTCTTGTTTCCCTTGTATAATGTATATTATACCTTTGAATGACCTCAGCATTGTGAAGGTTTCACAAATCTTGATTTGAGCTAACTCAGCCACAAAAGTATCTGAAACAATAAGTTTTTAAGGTTGTAACAAACATTACATTTAATGAGTACAGTGCACATGTAATGATGCACTGAATCAGTATGAAGCCTCAAAAAATGATTTCTGTTGGCACTATAAAAGGAATGCAATTTTTCTTGTTGAAATACCATTTTTCAGTTACTGCATGACTGATGTGGTAATTATCCCCTACACCTGGGATTTAAATCCAATCCTACAAGCCCATTTTCTGTTTGCAAGCTGTCAGACTGATGCATAGTCTTTGTTCTTATCTGGCAATAGTCGAGGAATCAGTAATTCAGAAACAACAAAGCCACTGATGGGTCATCATGTAATCTACACTGAAAACTGCAATCTGTAATGAGATTGGAAACACAGATGAGGAGACTAAAACTGATTAGCTACCATATCTAAAATTTTCAATTTTATTGCACAAATATGATCAAACTACCTCATAAATTTAGGTATCAGTCGAGAAAGAGTAAAGATTACTTTTAAATTAGGTGAAAAGGAAATAAGTTATTTCAATGTAAATTATTTGTTTTACAGCAATTTAATTCATCTCCAAGGTGATTCATATCTTCACATTATTTTATTTTTCATTTCAGAATATGGTATATCTTGTTGATAAGTCAGGATTGGTGTAAGATACTTTGTTCCTTTGAAACAAATGTAAGTTCAATGATGAAAAGAAAATAAATACAGGTCAGTCAAATTTTGTATTACAGGCTGGGAAGATGTGAGCTGCTTCTCTGCAAAGTAACCAAAAATAAACTTCACATAAGTTAAAAATGTAAGTTTTATTGATGTTTTTGGCTTCCTTAATGCCCTGACAGCAACTTCCAGGTAGATGCTACACTGTTGTTCTCAACTCAAAATCATAAATCACTGTTTTCTGCACTAATGAGATTATCAGTAGAATGATGAACAGAAATAAATTGTCATAGTTATTTCCAATAGGTTTCTGATCAAGCACTCTGCTGAAAACATGAAAAAAAATTTCCAATTATTCAGGACATTGACTGATAGATTCTTTTCTTCAAACTTTCTTGAAGAAACTTGGTTCTTTTCTAAGTATATTTTCCTTTTTTCTAAATGTAATCTTCGGCTCCAGAAGGTACTTTAAATTCTCCACTCTACTTTTCTTTCAAAGGCAGTTTCTGAACTTGAGTTATCAAGTTATGAAACTGATTTTTGTTACCCACAGACTTTCACTATGTATTGATGTGCATCATTACTTATGAACGGTTAGGTGGGACATGATATATGTCAATCATTTTCTATCTAGGTATTAGTGATGTACTTGGTAGTGTTTATTGCTGGACTTAATCTTAAGGATCTTTTTCACCCTAAAAGATTCTATAAACCTGTGATAATTTTTTTTAATCATTTGGCTTACTGTCTGGAAATTCCACCACAAACATCATCCTGAAATATTAACTGAGTCCTTTCAGGACCCTGTATTCTATGCAACTGCTCTCAGTAGTGCTTTTGTTTTCCTTCACCAAAGACACACATACTGAGTAGACAGAGTAGCTTGTTTTATCTCACAGTATTTCGTTTCATTTGTCCCATGCCCAGTGTTTTCATTAGCCATTCAAAAAGTTCATATGTTTGCCAAAATTCACAGCACATCTCTGGTACGGCAAAACAATTCAAATTCTTCCACCCATCAGCTGTTTGCAGATCTTATAATTGCCACTTAGGCCTAAAGACCAAATACAGTCAGTATGCAATCAGATTTGATGTGTAAGATTGTCTGTCATTAATGTAAAGAACGCAAAATTAAAGGCACAACAACTATGAAGGGGAAATTGTACTTATCTGCACTTATGATCCAGGAAGATAAGAAATTACATGAAAAAAAGTGCAAATGTTTCCATCCAAAGAAAATTAACTGTAGATCAAGAGAGAAAAATATCTTTTACTGGAGGGAGAAATCTTAGGTGATAATGCCAAGAACAGAGAGTAGGATCTTAAGGTCATATTTATTTTCAGATATTATTTCAATTTTTGAAAAATTCTTCAGATGCTACTTCTACAGGTTTTAAAGGCTACTGAAGGGTGGATCCCACCACATTCTTCTATTTTGAAAAGATGCAGTTAATGGTGTTTGATGTCAAATAAAAAGGCATTTTACTTTTTATGCCTCTTCCACTAAATGTCTGTGAAAGGCTTTTTCTCACAGTCTTTCACAGTCACTAAAATGGCTAGTTCGGTAATGCTGTTAAAATCTAATAAATAGGTTTGTGTATAAGCACATGCCAAATTATTTTTAATATTGGAAGAAAAAAGATTAAACTAAGTTTCAGTGATCACTGATCATAATTTATCACCCAAATGATAATACATACTTTCATGTCCAATCAGATTTTGTAGATTGTTCAAGATTTATCCATAATATTTCAAATATATCACATATCAGAATTAATCTTCCTGCTGTGAAAGAGTATGTCTTGCAACGTTTCAGGTGTCATGGACAACCAGCCATTAATATCTAATGTTGTTTTTCTCCTGAAGAAATGTGAATAATCCCAAGAAAAATCTTACAATTCAATGTCTTACTGCAGAAGGAAAAGCAAACAGTGGTCTGGATGCTGCTCTTGCCATTTCTTTTTTTCAGAATATCTGTTATTGAAAATACGGCCCAGACCAAAACATCAAACATATTTTTGCTTTTTCTAGAATATTTGACATGCCTTTTTAAGTTTATGATTTTTAATATAATCTTGTTACAAAGCAACACGTCTTAACTCTTTAGAGGCAGATCTGTTTTGATATAATTTGTCATAGAATGACTGGGGCTTGAAGGACAAGAGACAGCAACTTGTCAGTATTGCACTGAAAAACTTTGGAGAGGAAGGGAAAAATCAAAGTTCAAAAAGGACCTTTTAGTTACTTGTTTTACAGACAAAAATAAACATTTTTCAATCCAAAAACACATTTTAGAAATAGGGAAGGGAGTTGATTATTTTGTCATTCAGTAATGTCATGGTATAATTTTATTTTTCACTATTACAACAGAAAGTCATGTTTTTTTGAGTCCATTAGTGAATCTAGCCTTCATTTTACAGAAAGAAAAGAATAGTGTACATAACAAAAGAAATGAGAAGAAACTGGCAGTTCCCTTACACTAAGAATACCTTTAAATAACCAATTGAGAATTTTATTAAGAAATACATATTTCTTGCAATTTGTCACAGAAATGTTACCTACAATGACAACAAGACATACCCCTCTCCACAGCAAGCTTCATTTCACTATCAAAGAATAACAATGCCTGCAAGGTATGAACAGAACATTCCTTCAATTTTTCAACTCTGTCACACTCTTTTATGTTTTGTTCATAATGGCAACTGTCTTGCTTGATGTATCATATAGATGTTCTCACCTGCTTGTTGTCATTCAGCTGCTAAATGAGAAGAATGAATATGTATAATTTTTCCAAAACTGCATTATAATGACACAATCTGGCATATTTTATTATACGTCCCGCTAGACCCTGATTGTTTTGTGCAGTTGGCTTTCAAGTTACACTGCTTGGGTTTTGATAGCTCTTGCCAACTTCCTCAACACAAATGATTAAAAGTGAAAGCAATGGGAAAAGTTTTTAAATATAGACTTGATAGAGGAATGGTAACATTTCATTCTTCATCACTCATTAAAACACAGTATAAGTTTGCTTTCATATAGGAGGGTTTTTCTAAATATTTTTTTTGCTGCCTGAGAGAGTGACAGGAATAGTTCATCTTATATATGTGGGAAAACACAGTTCAGGTTTTATTTCCTCACCGGAATTTCTTCTGTTTTCCAGTAATTGATTGTCTACTTCGGTGCCCCAAAAATATATTGTGTTAGAAACTCTGGTCTTTAATGTGGTTTAACCCCACCCAGCAACCAAGTGCTGCGCAGCTGCTCAGTCCCTTCCCCCATGAGTGGGATTAGAGACAAAGGAAATGTGAAATCTAGAAAATTTATGGGTTGAGATAAAGACAGTTTAATAGGTAAAGAAAAAGCTGCCCATGTAAGCAAAGCAAAACAAGGAATGAATTCAGTGCTTCCTATGGGCAGGCAGGTGTTCAGCCATCTCCAGAAGAGCAGAACCCTATTACTGTAATGGTGACTTGGGAAGACACATGTCATCACTCCAGCACTCCCCCCTTTTTGTCCCCCCACTATATATACTGAACATGATTTGATATGATCTGGAATATCCCTTTTGTCAGTTGGGATCAGCTGTCCTGGCTGTGTCTCCTCCCAGCCTTCCAGGCACCCCCAACTTCCATGCCAGCCTGGCAGTATGAAAAGCAGAGAAAGCCTTGGCTCTGTGTAAGCCCTGCTCAGCAATAACTAAAACATCTCTATATTATTATCACTGTGTTCAGCAGAAATTCAAAACACAGACCTTTACTAGTCACTGTGGAGGAAATTAACTCTACCCCAGACAAGACCAGCCCAGTGATGTTCAGCTTTTTAAAGGTTCTTGCTGAAGCCATTACCTCTCTTATCCACCTTTTTTTTAACTCCAGTTCTAGCCATTGTAAGAGGAAGGTGAGGTACTTCATGAGATGTTTACAGCATCAGTTTAAAAACCATCCTTATAAAAAACAACCATTAGGGTTTTTATTGTTATTATTGTTAATATTATTATTGTTTGTAATAATCATAGCTGGTTTAATTTTTTTTTTAAATTTCATTTGCTTTAAATCCTACAGAGTTTCTCAAATTGCTGGCTTGATGTGCGGGTTTGGGCTGGGATACAGATAAGCTTCTTCACAGTTGTTGGTATGATGCTGTGGTTTGGATTTCTGATGAAAATAGTGTTGATAAGACAGTGGTGTGTTATTGGTGGCTGAACATTACTCTCACGAGGTCAAGGTTTTTCAGCTTCCCATACGGCCTCACCAGCGAGTAGGCCAGGAGTGCATAAGGAGATGAAAGGGGACACACGCAGGAAAGCAGACCCCAACTGTCCAAAGGGATATCCCAGACCATGAGATTGTGTTCAGCAGTAACAGCTGCAAGAAAGAAGAAGAAAGGAGGCATTCTCAAAATTGTGGTGCTTATATTCCTAAGTAATCATTACGCATGATGGAGCCTGAATTAGTGAAGTAATTCCTTGGGGTTTTCTTTGCTCGTAGGCACAGCTTTTTCTTTCCCTATTAGACTTTCTGTGACTCACATTTTGCTATCTTTCTCTCTCTTCAATTTATCATCAAGTTATGATGTAATTAGTTAATGTATTTCCTCTTCCACATCATTACTCCATTAAAGAATGTCCTAATTTAACCATCTTCTGTGTCCCAATAAATACGTCCTTGAAATTTAATACTGAAGCTTCTTCAACTTTTCATCAATATATTGAATATATTCAATATTTCATGTGAATATTTTCACATTAAAAAATTCAGAGAAAATTAGTATCTGAAATCCAGATGTATGTCTAAATAGTCACTTAACTACCTGGAACTGTTTTCTGTCATATAAGAGCTCTTTTGTTTAATTTAAAGTGCTGGGTGACTTACAAGATCTTCTCACGTGACTGTTTTACTTGCTTTATTAGATTCTCCTTCCCAATACTAGTATTGACAGGCTACCTGTAAGTTCAATAAATAACAACAAAAAATTTCCAGGTTTTTTATTAGCTCATCATGGTAATTTTTTCTATTGTTTCAGCAGCAAAAGAAGGGTTTACTAAAAAAAAATAATGAAATATTTCTTGCAAAAGGAGTGGAGTGTTCACTTCACCAGGCCCTTTTAATAGCTTCTTGGTTATCCTGAAGTCTTCAGGATGAACTATCATTTATACAGTTCAGCAAATTCGTTACCTAATACTTGTAATTCTTTGAAACATGTCATGCTGAATGGCTGATCTCATGCATAATGAGAAATTTTCCAATGGAAATCCTGGTAGTTAAGGAAATATTGCATACAAGATCTTAGATTTAAACCTAGGAAAGCATTTTAGACAAAAAGGAAATACCATGCAATAAAACAAATTCTGGCAGGTTGTTAATCTAGAGTGGAAAATGAAAAGGAAAAAGGTGTGCTTAAGCTTGAATTTAAAATACTGATGTGCTTAACATCCAGGAATCTTAACTTATGCCATTAGGTGATATCATTTAGTCTTAAGGGTGATAAAAGACTTTTTTAAAAAGTACTATTTTCTGAAGGCTAAAAAATATGATCTCCCCTCACAAAAGAAGCCCAAGTAAATCTGTTCCATTGGTACTTCACTGAAATTTGAGATCTAATGGAAATACGAGTTACTTTTTTTGTTTTATCCAGGACATACTTGTCAACAACCAGTTTCATTTCATCCTCCCACCGTCTTTTGAACCTTTTTGACATAATCACCTGTAAATGCAAACATAGCTGCTCTTTTTCAGCCTATCGTCAAGTCAGCATCATCCTGAAGTGCCACAGGTATGCTCCCACTCAGTCTTTACCTCCCTAGGCTATTCCCTCCCTTCTTCTGAGGCAAGCCATCTTCAGCTTCATCACATCACAGCTCTGTGTCATCCATTCCTTGACAAGGTTACCTATTAGCTGACTTACAGCTGAAACAAATTCATGTTTAAAATAGTAAACATGAATGGAGCAGTGCACCAGCTATTTCTGTCAGTTGAAACCAGGTAGGCATAACCACATAAGCCTATCACAACAAATAATGTTTTTCCTGTAACCTTTGGTTGACTTTTCTCCCCCCACGGCCATGAGCCCTAAGTAAGATTTGTAGATAAAGCAAGTAGTTTCGTTGGCTTACTTTTGTTTTCCTTTACTGCCAGGGTAGCAGATTCATTCTGGCAAACTCAGGTTCAGACCACACCCTGGCCTGAAATTTAATTGCACAAAATTAGCCACAAAAATGCATCTCTTCAAACTGCCTATTATAAATGTACACGTTATAAATCTCTCCTCTCTAAAAGTATGCATTGTATCTAACAAGCAGAAAATTATTCTGTGGTTGAAATAGCATAACTTTTTCCAGCCTTGTGACTACCTGACAGATTACAGTAACATAATCATAGTATGCTGATATTTTCCGAACTCCATTTCCATCAGAAATCCTGTCATACAAGGAGTAATTGAGAGCAAATGTTACACTACCATTGAAGTTTTCCAGGACTCAACATATTTCAGTTTCTTTTGTACCCAGAAGAGGCCATTGGCTCATCGATAATTGAAATACCAGTGATCCTCATCTGTTTGCCAATATGCAAACTAAACAGAAGCTTAACCTACTTCTGTTATGCCAGTCTGTTGATGTTTTTCCAGCAATGCAAACCATGATGTGAACTGGCTGTGATTCACCCATTGGAAAGAGGTTGAGCCAAACGTCACTTTCTGGTTCTGGCAGCAAAGCAGGCTTTCAATGCACTTAGATTCAGGACAGGCTAGAAAAAAATGAAAAAATAAAATAAATCTCAGGTCTCAGCAGCATGTTAGCAAAATAAAGTGTGCCTTTAATAAAATTAAACTGTGTTTATCCATTGATGCAGGTGCAGGTGGAACCAATATCCTAAGATTTTGGGATGAATATGTGCATTCTGTTATCCCTCCAGGATGTGTTATCATCCTTTAAAGGGAGTAGTTTTCTCTTAATGATGCCAGACCATTATCATTATCAGAAAACCGAACAAAAAAATTCCTCTAGGCAATGATTCTAGGGATAGTTTTCCAGGCCTGAAGGAAAAGGCACTTGTTTTGAAAACTGATGGCAAGCCAATGTTGCATACTCCTTCTCCTGAATAACCACAGTTTCTGAATGCAGCTCTTGACTCAAGCAAGTTCAACTACTTCACACAGATTATAATATTGTTTTGTCATCCCTGTGGCCGTGTTATCAATATGTGTGTTACCCATTTTATGAGCATTTCAACACGTATGTTCAGTTTCTTTTATCTGTACTGATGGTTAGTTGCTTTAACTTTTTAGTCTGTAAAGAATAAGTCATTAAAGATTGTTTGCTCTTATTATCTGTTATATACTTAAAAAAAAAAGGAAAAAGAAAGGGGGAAGTCCAATTCCAAGTGTGCTCCCTAGTGTTACACTGAGTAACACTTGTGTTTGATTTTAGGCAAAGCAGCATTTACTTCTGTGCTTCAGATGTCTATCTGTAAACTGGCAGTTGCATCACACTTCATCTGTGGGAGATGAGCTGCATTAAAAAATTTAGGGACTAGTCTCTACAGAAAAAATACCACTATAAAGGCATTCATCATAAAGGCTGGGTCAAAATATGTCTGAATGAAGTACCTACCTTCAGATACTGTGAAACAATTGTCTGCACACAAACTATGTTGGGACAGAAAAGTAAGCTTATCCACTCACAGACATCATTCCATGATCCTTTTGAGTATCATCTCTCCAAGCTGAAACCTTGCTAAATTAGTCCCACAACAACAAATTTCATTTCAGTTAGATAATTAGATTTCATTTATTATAGCATTATTAATTACATTTTAAGCTGCAGTGTAAACAACTCCCTAGATCCGCTAGGTGATCATGCTGATCAAGTATTGACTGAAACGGCTCAGAGCAGATTGGCTCAGCACAGGGTTGAAGGGTAATGTTAAAACTGGAAGTCTGATACAGGTTAATACGCATCTGTGATAAAATAAGTGGTTAACCTGACCATAACGGAGAAGGAATACTGACTTGCATAACCATCACCTGAAGAAGGATTTTTCAAACCCAATCTAGTCACTGCCCTTTCAAAAAATTTTGTCAATGGATATATGGATCGAGTTAGTCTTTCTTGAGTGTAGGCATCCTATTTACATAGAAGTGGGATAAGGGGCTATGATAAATATACAGTGACAGAGGCATGTTGGTCTTGAAGTAGGTAATAAGTAAATTTCAAGGATCTGGTGCTGAGATGAAATATACCGTTTTTATATTTGTGTGTTGTGTGTTTGCAAGTACCACAGCGGATGAACCCCTTTCCATGAAAAACAGTGACAATTAGAAATATTCTGCAGACTCCTAGCTAGCCAACTCCTCCAACACAGTCTGAAACATACATACTGTACATTTTGAATTATTTTCAGTGTGTCCAAATATCTGGTATATCCAAATATTCAATCCTTTCATAAAGCAGGTGGTGTTTTTATTAACTTATACTTTCATAATTATAATCATACACACAGTAGAATTTTATAATTAATAAATATTTTATTTTGATTATATATTTATATTTTATTGTAACCTTACCTGAAGTCAAATTAATATATAAAGAATATATATTGAATATCTTTTAAAATATTAGTGGTTATCTGGTTTTGGCAGTTAATTTTTTCCAAAATAGCTTATGTTTTCTAGGAGCTCAATTTACTCCTGAAATATCTTAAATCTCACTGTTTATTCACTAGTGAAGAAGTGAATGAAAAATCGATTAAAAACTATGTTGCCTACCTTAAAAATCCAACCCTTTCAGCAAAATTTGGTATTTATATGATTCTAAACAGAAAGAAGTTAATTTTTCCTTACTGTCTGCCAATACAATGTTAATTGGAATTAAGCTTCCTGAGCTATGTCCGTACTAGAATAAACTACATTTTCAAATAGACCTAGACAAAATTTCTTTTACGGGGAAGGAAATTAGGCAGGTATGGAACAACAAATGAGCTGAACTTTGTCCTCAAAGAAAATTGGTTTTTCCTTTTCAATTTCATTTCAAAGAGATCTGACAACTGTCGCTTTGAACAAACTTTAACAGCACAATATCCTTTGTGCAAGTTTCCCCCTGTCAGCTTTTCCATTCCAGCAGGAACTTAGAACAAAGTGTACACTGCCCTTTGAGTTGAGAACTTCGTCAGTTGAATGAACACTGGTATAGTGCAGTGAAATTGAGGGCATACACTCTCTGTGAATCTGAAAAGTGTACTCTCTCAATAAATATAACTTCTCTATCTTTTACAAGAATAAACTAACCATCTGTCCCTTCTCACATTTTCCCTGCTCTCCTGTGTTTACTGAAAATGAAAAGCCATTTGAAAATCCACTTGTTTAAACCTAGATGGGGTAGCAAACAGTCCTGATTGCAGCATATCTCTTTCTTTTTCAGAATAAATCTGAATTTACTCATTGTCAATGCTTCTGAAATCTATCCACGGCCCAAAAAGTTCATTTGCTTTGATTTTCTTAAGAAAGTGCTTAAGTCAATAAAACACAAAATTTTAAGAAAAAATTAAAAAAGAAACAACTATAGAAAATTCAGAATTCTCTTAGAAGTGATTAAAAATAATCAATTCAAGAGATGAATCACATTCATGTCACAAAGTTGTGTCATCCATACCTGACTAAGACCAGTGCTGTTGCACATTGTTAGAAGCGGCACTCTCTTTCTCAGGAGCGCTTATGAATTACCAAGTTTGAGAATGCTGTGTTTAACATCCATGTGCAGTCAACACACCGTGACATCTTTCAGTGAGACATGGGAAGCAAGTCTCCAATACGTCTTCCAGCTTTCCCTCTATACAATAATGTCATACAATAGAAGAAAGATGTTGTTTGAAAAGCTTCTTTAGTAAAACAGAAACACATGAAGAAACACTGTTTATATGATCAGACCCTGCGCGGATCTGTATTCACGAGAGCTCTCCAAACAAATAAAATGCAACAGAACATTACAGTAAAACAAGTACAGGAGACTCTTTTCATGAAGACCTGGATCTTTGGGTGCATCCAGCACTTTCAAACACAATTTACAAGGCTCATCATCTCACTAATTTCAATCACTGGAACAGGTTGCCAAGAGCTGTTGGGGAATCTCCATCCTTGGACATTTTAAAAGTCATCTAGATATAGTCCTGGGCATTCTACTTTAGGTAACCCTTCTTTAGCAGAGATATTGGACCAGATGACCTTCAGTGGTCCTACCAAGCTTCATACATTCTGTGATTCTGTGACAACAAACAAATAAACAAACAGACAAACAAAAATATAAGTTTTAATCTGTTGTCTTTTGGGTGATCTGCTGTAAAAATCTAACTCAATAACATTTGCTATCTTTGCCTTCTATTGCTGAGTGATTTCCACATTTTTTTCTTCTCTCGTATTATTCAACTATTAACGTCAAACAGGTTCATAGAAAATTTGAGTGCCAAGTGGAAAAGATTGTGCCAAAGACTTACGACCAGTATTTTTACACACTTTTGAATGTCATCTTTCTAAAATAGATGAGAAACTAGCTCAAATATTGCCTGAGGTCATAGAATCATAGAGACTTAGCCTGGAAGAGACCTTAAAGATCATCCAGTTCCAACCCTGCTGCTGTGGGCATGGACACCTTCCACTAGACCTAAACAGCAACCCTGCCCATTCTTGCCATTCTCTCTTCTGAAAAGCTTGTAGCACTCGAAAGCAGTGTTCCAGTTGTGTAACTCAATTTCTATTTTACACCCAAAGTTTCTGTGATGTTTTGCTTTGTAATTTTATGCTGTGACTGACACTGCTATCAAACTACCACTCCTGATAGTTTCATTTGCAATAAAAGATATACCTTTGTATCCTGGCAAAAATCTGTGTGAGAGGTAATTTAGTATGCTTGTTATGCAATACTGACAAACTCTAGGATTCCTAGCATAAGTGAAAACTTCTGAATTGTAGTACTTCTGAAATGTAGTACACCATGCAGTATGCTCTAATACGGGATCATTTCAGATCTTTAATCTGTATTTGCATTTAGAGGAATATATTTGCATATTTCAGAATGAACACAGAGGCAAGAGGATAAAATGGGCAAATGTAAATTTACCTACGTATTTCTTCTGATTCGGAGATTCTCTTAGCCTTGGTGATATACGTAATTTAGATACTTTTATATGACATACACAGTACACTTTCTATATTATTTTCAGTCTTCAGTGGTCCTCCATTTCCTTGTACCCTCATTTCTGTCATCTATTTCACACTTTCTGTTTTAAACTAAAAAAACCATTGTCCCTAAGACTAAGAATGAAAATACACCCTGCAGCTGTTCCTTTGCTTCTTGGTGTCATTATTTTTTTAGTTTTCTTCTGTGGGGTCAGAGGCCCCATACTCCTCAGGAATGTAAAAATGATGATGATGTACACAGACATTTATTCCTTGCTAAAGAAATGGACCAGCATGAACTTTTTTTTTAATCTTAAGGTTCTTGTATGCATATAGGTCCTTAAAAACGTCCCAATACATTATGACCACGCAGACATTGACATGTTTGTGCCCTGCAATCTCTGATTGCTTTAAAGTCTTAATATCTAATGAAGACCACAGAACAGCTACTGGTGACTTGAGAAATTACACTGGGAAAAGGTCATAAAAATTACTAAAGAAGAGAGTGAAATAGAAGTGTGGTGCCATTTCAAGCTGGTATAAAAGGCTAAAAATTGTTCCTGTTCTCTGCTTGTGCTTTGTAGATAGATTGTATGAAGAAAGAAATGTTTTACTGGGAGAGGGAAAAGGAGGGGGATGGAGCTAGTTTTCCTACTTTTGTTCACATCTAAGGTCCATTTTGGTACTACATCTATGCAGTGGTCATTTATTAGCATTTATATAGCTTGCTGTTTCAAGACATCTCGTGGTCAGTCATTGGATTTTACAAGGGCAGAGCCAT
This sequence comes from Oreocharis arfaki, assembly GCA_013398015.1. Lineage (NCBI taxonomy): Eukaryota > Metazoa > Chordata > Aves > Passeriformes > Paramythiidae > Oreocharis > Oreocharis arfaki. Next base: position 615,441 of record VZRR01004102.1, on the reverse strand, counting down.
TTTGTGCTTTGAATTCTTCCATTAGACCTAAAGTTTTGTTTGAAACATTAAACAGTGGAAAATGCAGTCTGAAAATTAACAAAAGAATTTGCTTCATGTTTGTTAAGTGCTTAAAGATGACAATATGAAAAGAGAAAAAACTGAGATACTTCCCTGAATGTTTGCCACTAACAAAAGACAAAAAGGTGGTATGATTTAAAATACTATAAAACCATAGAGTATATTCAAATTCAGTCCTAGCTGCAATTTAATAATACGTTTCAGTAAAAGACAGGCAGTAATAAAGATTCAATGATTTATCTGTTTCCCAACCAAAGTAAAACTGAATGATCTGGCATTTTTTTTCTGGATTATTGATGCTGAAACAATTATATTTCAATTTAGATGTTGTCTATTCTACTTGTTTAAATTATACTCTATACCTTATATTTACATTCTTTACTTTCTATTTACATTCTGTCATAATTTGATCCCATGGAACACCCATTATATTATTAATAAAGGTGCTCTATTTCTCCTCCATTAAACATCAAAGCTTAGCCTGTAGGTTTTGAAAAGAGCTAAAATCTTAAAGAAAATGGAAGACAATATCAATATGACATATATTTTTAAATTATTATTGTTATTTGTATTTCATTGAAAATTCAAATACTCCTCGTGTTAAAACAGAAGTAATTTCTGACATTGAACCAAGTACAGAGGTCATCATGTTTTATGACAATCCACATGCATGGGAGCAAGAAGAGCTAGAAGAGACAGAAGGGTAAGATTTGGCCTGTTTGCTTCCTCAAAGCTAAGATACCTCAATGACTTTCATCTTATTGTCTATATACAGAAGCCACGGGCTCAGAGTACTCAAGAAAATGTGTGGAGGAACTTCTTGAATTCTTCCAGAGCACTTCACTTAAGCACCATTGAAAAGTTCTGGAGAAATTTAAGAATAAAGATTAAAAAAAAATTAACTGTTTTCTTCTCTTGAAAGAAATATAGAAGAGAATTGGAAAACTGGAAAATAAAATAGATGGGAATTTGCTTTACACAAAACTTTAGAGAGAATATATTTCCATCTAGAGATTATAGTTCAGTACGTTTGCATATTGAAATAGAAAAATTTTTGCAGTGACAGGTTCAGAGCCAAAATCTAAATTTGACCATGATTACAGAGAGCCATAAATCCACCAGATTAATTCAAGAGATGGTTTTGGTGACAAGGGATTTCTCCATAATATCCTCTTGGGTTATATAAGCTAGCTATACTTAAGGCTTTTGGTTTGCCTATTCTGATGCAAAAGACAGAGACACAAAGTATACAGAAAAAAACCTTCTGATAATGCTCCATGCTGAAGTGCACTAGGGGAATAATGCTTTCTGTACCAAAGGCTCCTTATTGTGAAAAGCTATATGAAGTTATCTCAAGTATCATTGCTTGGGTTTTTGTTCTGGAAGAAATATTGTTTTGGATCAACCTCATTTCTCCACATGCTGTATGAAACAGCAATGCCATGAAGCACTGAGATAAGAGTACCTGAGAGTACAACAGAGAAAGATTTGAAAAGACTGCATTTATGTAAAATCTATTCATTATTTAACAAGTTCAGAACTGTGTCCACAGATTCCCAGAGCCATGCATCTGGGCAGGATAAAAAGTCAACATCAGTGATATCTTGCCAAAGCTTTTTGTTTTTTTTCAAAGTTACTTACAACAACATAGGAGATAGAGAGAAGGCAGGAATTTTAAACCTTGGGCAATCACTCCATACTGTTGTCCTTTCTCGCTAAATCTGTCTATCAGTTAATTCAAAACTCACTGTACAAAACTTACTCAGAATAATATGTATTGTATATGCCACTTAACAGAAAGTTTGGATGCACATACTTTGTTAAATTCATGAGAAAATATTTCCAAAATGGGTGAAAAATCATCTCTTCCACAATATTTAAGCTCTAAGTAAACAATTTTTCTGGAGTTCTGTGCAGGAACATTTTGGAAGATCTTGTCATCAGTCTTGTAAAGGGTAATGAATTTTTTTGGCCACGTATCTAAGGCCAGATCTTACAATTATTAGGCAACTAGTTATGCTGGTCAGCTGCCACGAAGATTTTCAGAGCATGGCTGTCTTGTTTAGGTACTTCTGAAAATCAGCATCTTTGGTATCTAACTAGTTCAGAAGCAGTTTTCATGACTTAGAACATAAGATTCTGTAAATTTCATCACAGGTATGTGTACCTGACACACTGGCCTGTAGAACAGCAGAATATTTATCTGAGAAATTTTGACAGGATTACAGAGAAAGAGGAGCATACAATAGCATTGCCAACTCATATCCTGGGCTGCATCCAAAGCGGTGTGGGCAGCACGACAAGGGAGGGGATTCTGTCCCTCTGCTCTGCTCTGGTGAGACCCCATGTGCAGTGCTGCATCCAGCTCTGGGGTCTGCCGCACAGCAAAGACATGGACCTGCTGGAGCGAGGCCAGAGGAGCCACCAAGATGGATGGAGCACCTCTCCTGTGAGAAAAGGCTGCGAGAGTTTGTGTTGTTCAGCCTGGAAGAGAGAAGCCTTCAGGGTGACCTAATTGTGGCTGTCCAGAACCTAAAGGAAACATGCAGGAAAGAGAGAGAGAGACTGTTTACAACAGCATGTAATGAGAGGGAAGGGAGAATTGGTTCAAAGTGAGAGTGTACTTACTTAGATGTTAGAAGACGATTCTCTCCTGTGAGGGTGGTGAAGCACTCGCACAGGTTGCCCAGTAAGGTTGTGGACGACCTATCCATAGAGGTGTTCAAGGCCAGGTTGCACGGGGATTTGAGTGACCTGGTGTGGTTGAAGGTATCCTTGCACACAACAGGGGAGTTGGAACTAGATGATTTTCAAGGCCCCTTTGAACCCAAACCATTTTATGATTCTATGACTCAAATAACAGTTTTATTTTTCACATATATAGTAAATATGGATTTTTCAGGGTGTATTTCAGTGCGTATAACATTAAAAAATTTAGAAAGCTCACAAAATATTCAACTGTTGCTGCAGATGAGGTAGCTTTTAATGTTTTTTTTTTTTTAATTTTTCATATTGTGCACGAAATCCTCATTTTCCTTCTTATCGAATCTGGCAATTTTTGATTGATATCATTCCTTTCTCAGCTGCAAATGTAGAGCAGCTAAAAATAAGACAATAGAAGTAGTTGCAGCTTTCACATTGAGCTAGACCAGAGCTAAGATTTACTGATCATAACACTAGAATAAATAGGATGGAATGTTGAATTTTATCACAAAGACATATCTACAAATGGCTGTTATATACATAAAAAGCATGAGTGCCTCATTCAAACCAGAGTAGTGAGTACTTCAGAAGGCTTACTCTCCTTTAAGGGCACATATTATGTATGCTATAGGATGTCCTCATGGTTTATTGAACCAGTATATATTTCAGCTTTTAAAAGGGATATTTTATGTATTTATTCAACAAAGCAAAACAGACACCAGGAAGCCATTCCAGACTGTATTCATTCATATGCCATTTTATATGGCCTTTAACCAGTAGACTGGAATGGCTCTTTAGAAGCTGTTTTGGTTAATCAGGACATTATGCATTAAAGATAGTGCCTCTTTGATAAAATTCTGCATTAATATTCTTAAAGGAATATACTGCCACTGTAGCCATTTTAAAATTGGCTTTTTATATACTGTACACAGTGTTGTATGCAGCTAGTTCAAATTTCATTCTAGTTCTAGAGGCTATGTTTTTGACAAGTGAAATCATTGGAATTTAAAATCACATGTTATATGTATCTTTAATGTCTTCAATTTGCCTAATACAACACAAGAACAGTTCAGTTTGAAATCAGTATGATGTCTTTTGACAATAGATCTATTCAAGTTACACCTCTTGTCACAGAAGGAAGGATTATTAATGCAAGTTAATTTTATAAGATAAATGGTACAAAATAGTGTGATCAAACAAATTTCACTGCACTTAAAATCTGTTTGTATATTTTAGGTAGCAGTGATACCTTCTCTCATGAATATTATATGTACTTGACAAATTAGCAAGTAAGACTAAGGTGAAATCTGCATATTTTTATAGATGGAAAACATTAAATCTATTCCCATGAATGCCTGAAAGCAGTCAAGTTTCCTCATTTGTTGAATGTGCATTGCTAGCTCTTCTTGCTGGGGACGAATAGTCCAGACACACCCTCTTACCTTTACTCTTTTTTTTCAGGAAATAAATAGCAAAATTGAGTATGCTTGGAAACCCTTTAAATTGTAGCATCTTCCTAGTCATATACTATCCACAAAATATAACTCCTATTCCCTTGTTTCTCTTTCAATTCTGTTTCCGATTAATGTTTTGCAACTTAAATAAATATACTTCTACATATGCATAAATGTCCCGTTCAATTTGGTAAAATTGAGTCTCCCTCATGTGGCAAATCTTACCAAAATACTTTGAAACAAACAGCATTCCCCCTTAAAGCACATTTTTAAGCAAAACAAATCAAAACTAGAAACAGTGACAGACTCTCAATGACACATTTCTGAATAGCAATATTCTTTATGCAGGAAGATATAGAGTGTCCATTAAGCTTGTGTTTATAATGAAATTCCATTTCAAGGTGAACAAAGGGATCATCTAAATAAATGTCACTGTGAACATTTTACTCTCCTGAAGCACTACACACTGAAATGGGCCAGCCTTTGATTACATAAATGTCCAAGGCAAAGCACCCATCAACTAAAAAAAAAAATCCATAACATCAAAGTGAAGGAGAAAAGCTTTGTGCTAGGCTTGATTGGGATTGGTTGGTTTTTGGGTTATTTTGAGGGAGAGGGTGGTGATGTCAGTGTAGTTGCTTAATTTTCCATTTCCCCCATTATTCTTTTGTTCCAGACTATTCCAGATCCTACTCTGAGAGGCTGTTTTTTTCTTCCTCAAGTGCAAAACTAAAGCTTTGAGCACTCAGTTGCTATGGAAACAAAAAAGACAGAAATAGTTTATGTATTTCAAAAGCTGTCAGCCTATATGCTGTGGATTTTGATAACTAAACCTAAACATGAACCATCTTTTTTCAAAACCATTGTGACATTTATTATCATGCATGACTGTTGCTAGGGAAAATAAGGCACCATTTTGTTTAGCTTTTTTTCCCATCAGTTTTATAAACATTTGGGCTTTCAGAACTAATTTTTGTTCTTAATCAGTATTTAGCAAACAAGAATGGAAACAAACATACAGTGAGCTGGCAAGCATTGCAGTTTTCTCCACAGTTAAAATAAAGCAAATTGCAGCACAGCAACTCAAGGAAAGACACATCGAGAAAGACATCTTTTAATACTTACAAATGTATCCTCAGCTACCTAAGAAAATTTTAAGAAGAATGAAGAAATGCAGTCTTTTCTGCAAGATACGGCAACAAAATAATTTCTATATGCCTTTCTAAGCTTTAAAGGTAGAGTTGCTGCTACACAAAATATGGATATTTTCTGAACTGAAAAAGCCTTCTCTGGGGATTCAGTTTTACTAGACACTAAAAGTTCCCATTCTATTGCTGTTCTTCAGGAAATTCTGATGGTCCCAAAAATAAGGTTTCATAACAAAGTCTTTATCAGAATGTAATGATCCAGTTAAAGGAACGAAGACCATTACACAGTACTAGCTTTCTTAATAGTGCACCATGATGAAGGCCTGTAACCAGAACAAAACTATTTATCCCAGAATGTACCACAGATCAGCTCAGTTTGGAATATAGATTAAAAAAATTATCACTCATAAAGTGTTTTTTTATTCTACAGGGAGGAGAGGACAACAAAATTTTGTCAGAATATTTTTTAATTTGGTGCTTTTTCACACAGCCTTTCTCTTTCATACCCACAGTTTCTGAGACCATAAAAAAACCTGTGATTCTAAAGATAATGATAGAAGGCATTTAATAGTGATATTTGCCCTTCAAAATCAAATATTCTGGACTCACTACTGACATGTTACCTCTCATTGCATCAAAAGTACAAGAAAATGAGTGTTTTACAATACAAGCAGGGATGTCAGGAGTGCTTATAATACAATTTCATTCACTTTGCCTTTCAGAAGGAAAACAGATAGAGATGATTAAACAGAATAATTTTAAATTTTCCTAGGAATTAGGTATTTAAATATTTATTTATGTAACTGATTTCTCAAATTTAAGTCTGTTCAGGCCTGAAAACTCATTCTGAACATAAATAAAAATATTTATCCTGAACCATAGAGCATTTATTAAAATATATTCAATAATGTGTAACTGTAAAGCAAAAAGAGAGTATTCTGCAATATTCTGAAGAATTTAGTAGTCTAAATCGCGTAGATATCATTGATAGACTAAATAATTTTTAAAGACATTTTATTTTGAGTTATATAAGGGTAGAAATTTCATACAAAACTCAGCATGGAACATCTTGTTTGTGAAGGTGGTAGAACCTGGCAATCATTATTATAATGAGCACTGTGCTGGCTGCTACAGCTTTTTTCAAATAGTATTAGTACATGATATAAAAATTTTCTGATTGAGGAAAATTATTGAAACACCATCATACTAGTTCACTGGGTTCCCTTGTAATTAATCTACAATGCCATCAGTCAGGGCTGAAGTCCTGGTTGCACTGGAGTAGATTAGATAAATCAAATTTTATCACCTTACATGAGACAAGAACTGTACCCACAACCTCAGCTTCTGGCTCTGTCACATGATCTCAGGCAAATTAAAATCACTATCCATTAAATAATTACTCTTCTACACTCACTCAACTCTTCGTCCAGAGTCAAAGGGACATCTCCAAGGTCATAATTGTTAATAATTTTTTGCCTACTGGGTATTTTATATGAAATTGCAACTAGAGACTATGAAGAGCTAGGGGGCTCTCAGACGAAACTGACTTGTTTACATGCAGTATCTTCTACTGGTTTCAGTAGAAACAGGACACAGACTTCGGTATACTTAAAAATATGTGTCACAAAAAAGAAGAAAATTTTTAAAAATGGTTCTTAGATTTTGGGCTTCCAATTAAAATGAAGAAAAAAATCTTCAGAACACAGCCTATATTCAATTTTTAAAGGTACACAAGATACACAGAAAGGGAAAAAAAATCTGTTTATATGTATTAATTGCTCCCTCAATAACACTGAGATTTCCTCATGTATTTCAGACCTCAGTCAAAACGGTGTTACAAAAGATCTGTGCGAAATAGAGCATTCTGAAGAAAATAAGGGGTGAGGCAGATGAGTTTTTATAAGGTCTGATAGAGCTAATAGGTAGAATAATTTAACAAAACCAAGTGAACAAAGAAATAGAAAGTGAGCTGTCTTTCAAAATCAGATTTATCAGGAAGAATATCCTTATCATTCTGCTCCAGTCCCACCAATAATCACAAGGGAGTGAAAAAAAAACCTAATCAGGGCACTGTGGTGTGTTACTCAGAAGCTCATAACTGGCAGTAAAATTGAAAGGACTATGTCTGCTGTGGTGAATAATTTCTACACTGAGGCCCAGAACAGACACGTCTCGTCATTTGTAACATCTGCCTCAAAAAAACATTGAGCCAAGATAAGCTAGTTAGAAAGTTACATTTCCTCCTTTTACTCCAAGAAATTTGGCTTTAAAGAGCCTCCAGGGATTCTGTATTTTGAGAGATTTTTCTAAAATAGATAAAACGTGTGAACTAGAACATAAAATGAAATGTGTGCATCTGTTCTAATTCTAGAAAAAATGTAATCCCAGGATATTATAAAACGTAACACATACGTGCACATGCACATACACATACGTGCATATACACATATAGGTGCCCACTGGAATTAGGCCCTCTATTTTATGGTAGTTGATTATTTTTATTAAACACTAGAAATATCATGTAGATATTTAGAAAATTTTAAAAACCCACAAATGATAATCCGAATGTAACCTAAAGAAAAACGCTCATGTAGGCTTGGAATTTGAATTATCAGTAAGATATGTAGTAGAAGCTCCTTTGTCATCTCTTCAGACAATGATTACGCTGTTTTTGCGAAACTAACCATCTTCCTTCCTTGTTCCTTCCTTGTTCCTTCCTTGTTCCTTCCTTGTTCC